>JALJCO010010996.1:0-483052 GCA_023101725.1 Atherinomorus stipes | reverse complement strand
CGCAGTGTAGCAGTCATCACAGAAACACAGGAGGACGTTATCAAAGGTGAGGACGGACAGAAAGAAGAGCAAGATACAACAGCCAACATCAGCTGATCTGGCTGAAGAGAGCGCAGAGAAAAGGCAGGATGAAAGATGACACTGAATTGACCGTCGTCAGGGGGCCGAATTAACCATCACTAAGGCTGAATTAACCGTCGTCAGGGCCGAATGAGCTGTTGTCGGGTGATGACATATCACATTTTCTCGTAGGACACTCAAAGTGCTCACAGTAGGTCCATTATTCATTCACTCCTCATTGATATTTGGTGATGGTATGCTACGTATGTAGCCACAGCTGCCCTGGGGCAGGCTGACGGAAGCGTGGCTGCCATTTTGTGCCTACGGCTCCTCTGACCACCACCGGAACATTCATATGCAGTCATACACCAGCGAGGCCCTCACTGGGGGCACTGCCCGCCACACTGGCGGTCCGAATTAGCAGTTCTCAGGTCTGAATTAATTGTCGTTACATATTAATTAGCCGTTGAACAACAAAATCATTATTATATTTCCATACTTTTAAACATGTGACGATAAAAACTGCTTTAATGATTTGGGCAAACTGCCTTTAACAGCTTTATACATCTAATACCATGCAGCACATGAAGCATAAACAGCATAAAAAACATTTTTATATTTTTGTTCCAAAAACTCTTCCATAATCGTAATTGTTCAAACCGCACAACACAATGTGTTGCACCATTAAAATATAGCAAGTTTTATATTGCTGCATATTTCATCAACATACACACACCCATTCGTATCTATCCCATCACTGTAACCCCCCCAAACTCATCTTATCTTGTGACTCAGAATATAAGGTAGTTCTGCTGTGAGCATGTGGTATGTTTGTGTGTATGAAGAGAAGATGCACCTTGTAAAGTCAGAGTCAAGTTCAGATTCTCAGCTCCCCACTGCGCAATGAGACGTTTAAATGACGTACATTTGACGTCATTTTTTCGACGTCCAAATCAGGTCTCCTGAATGTGCAGAATGAAAGTTTTTATTACGTCTTTTTCAGACGTCGCATGGAGGTCCAATCCCGATGTCTTGCCGACCTCCAATCTGGACGTTCACATGATGTGCAAATTCTGCACTTATTCACTTGTTGGGTTAGGGTTGGGGTTTGGGTTTGAGGGTTAGAGTTGTAACTATGGTTCACGGGCCAACTGAACGAGTAAGACAGTGGTGAATTTTAAACAGTCTGGAGCTGGGATTTAACCCAGGATCATTGGATTAATGGAGCAGTGTTTCAAGCCCTCTGCCACAGAGGATGTCAGGAAGCCATCAATGATGTGAACAGGGGTGCAGAATTATTATGCAAATGAGTATTTTGACCACATCAACCTCTTTATGCATGTTGTCTTACTCCAAGCTGTATAGGCCCAAAGCCTACTACCAATTAAGCATATCAGGTAATGTGCATCTCTGTAATGAGAAGGGGTGTGGTCTAATGACATCAACACCCTATATCAGGTGTATTAGGCAAACAGAATTATTAGGCAACTTCCTTTCCTTTGGCAAAATGGGTCAGAAGAGGGACTTGACAGGCTCTGAAAAGTCAAAAATAGGGAGATATCTTGCAGAGGGATGCAGCACTCTTAAAATTGCCAAGCTTCTGAAGCGTGACCATCCAACAATCAACCGTTTCATTCAAAATAGTCAACAGGGTCACAAG
Organism: Atherinomorus stipes; assembly: GCA_023101725.1. Classification (NCBI taxonomy): domain Eukaryota; kingdom Metazoa; phylum Chordata; class Actinopteri; order Atheriniformes; family Atherinidae; genus Atherinomorus; species Atherinomorus stipes. Next base: position 481,332 of record JALJCO010010996.1, on the reverse strand, counting down.
AAACGTGTGGAAAAACCAAGGCGCAAAATAACTGACAATGAACTGAGAAAAGTCAAGCGTGCAGCTGCCAAGATGCCACTTACCAGCAGTTTTGCCATATTTCAGAGCTGCAACATCACTGGAGTGCCCAAAAGCACAAGGTGTGCAATGCTCAGAGACATGGCCAAGGTAAGAAAGGCTGAAAAACCACCACCACTGAACAAGACACACAAGCTAAAACGTCAAGACTGGGCCAAGAAATATCTCAAGACTAATTTTTCTAAGGTTTTATGGACTGATGAAATGAGAGTGAGTCTTGATGGGCCAGATGGACGAGCCCGTGGCTGGATCGGGGCAGAGAGCTCCAGTCCCACTCAGACGCCAGCTAGGTGGAGGTGGGGTACTGGTATGGGCTGGTATCATCAAAGATGAGCTTGTGGGGCCTTTTCGGGTTGAGGATGGAGTCAAGCTCAACTCCCAGTCCTACTGCCAGTTTCTGGAAGACACCTTCTTCAAGCAGTGGTACAGGAAGAAGTCCACATCCTTCAAGAAAAACATGATTTTCATGCAGGACAATGCTCCATCACACGCATCCAAGTACTCCACAGCGTGGCTGCAAGAAAGGGTCTGAAAGAAGAAAAACTAATGACATGGCCTCCTTGTTCACCTGATCTGAACCCCATAGAGAACCTGTGGTCCCTGATCAAATGTGAGATTTACAAGGAGGGGAAACAGTACACCTCTCTGAACAGTGTCTGGGAGGCTGTGGTTGCTGTTGCACGCAATGTTGATGGTGAACAGATCAAAACACTGACAGGATCCATGGATGGCAGCTTTTGAGTGTCCTTGCAAAGAAAGGTGGCTATATTGGGCATGGATTACCAGTCCAGTGTTTAAACCAGGCTAGGCTATTGGCTCTGACTGTAGTGGTACAGGTTGAGGCATAGAAGACAAAAGAACAAAAATGAAAAGTGAAAATTCTGCATTTATTTCGCACGTTCTGATGATGTCTAGATGTGGTCCTTGACAGACGCCCAGATGAGAAGTAAATGTAAACGTCGGCTACACGTCTAAAACAAGTCCAATAATGACGTCTTAATCTCAGATTTATTTTGCACGTTCTGGTGACGTCTAGATGTGGTCCTTGACAGACGTCCAAAGGAGATACTTAATTGAACGTCAATGTAAAAGAGGTCCAATAATGACGTCTAAAACTTGGATCCATTTTGTATGTTACTTTAACGTCTAGATTTGGTCTTCAGATGGCGTCCAAATCCTGAACGTCATTACAACATTGTAAAAGGTCCAATTTAAACATCATATTTCTAACCTATTTTGCACGTCGCACTGACGCCTACATGTGGTCTTTGACAGGCCGACCTAATACTGACATGATCTGCACATCTCTCCGACATCCGATGTTTGGTGGGTCTGAAAGCTCCTGAAGCTTTTTCATATTTAGAGAAATATAAAAAAATGTTGTTGGACAAGAGAGGATGTGGACCGTGAGAGATTCACGGCAGATTCTGTGCAGTTTCTGGGAAACTGGCAGGAGAAGAGATGCAATTTAACATCCCGACTTTCATAAAGTTGTAACTTTGACATTCCCACCAACCAAAACCTTTCAGCTGTATGAGGAAAGGGTTCAACTGCAGATGAGCAGCTTTGGGAGGAGCGGTAAGACGGGTGCAGGGGTGGACCGGCCATCTGTGAGTTCTGGAGAATCACAGAACGGCTTCAGGACGGCCGGCAGCCGCCGTCTCACGTAGTTGCATTAGCTGTGTGAAAGATAGCGGCCGGCTGTCACGTAGCAGCTGGTGGCCAGCCACACCAGGCGACAAATGGGCCTTTTCCACTGCAGCTGCACAGGGTATGGTACAGCACAGTACAGCACCACACGCTAAAGACGACCAGGATGGTTTCTGTTTCCACACAGGAGAAGCAGTAGTCTACTACCTGGAAGTGGGTGGAGTAGGCGCGGTCGAGACTGCTGTGACGTCACTGCCGTGCCGCGCGGCAATCAGTAAAGTAAAAACAGCAATGGAGGCGTTGGATGATATTGAGGTGTTACTGCTGTTGTTTATTCTTACATTGCTGTAGTCACCGAAAACAGAGCCAGATATTTTTAGAAGAGGCGAAACATGTATGACGACAAGTTCCTTTGACCAATCAGTGGAGAGCCATCACGTTTTGTGTAGGTTCAGCACAGTTAGAGCTAGCTCTGAAACGGGTGCGAAAAATTGTAACAGCTTGTAACAGGTTTTCCCAGAGGAAACACAAATAAACCAGTCTGTGCCATGTGGAAGGGTTACGAAAACGTGCCGTGGAAAAGGCCCAATAGTCATCAGTGTTTTTGGTTTTTCCCATTAATCTACAGTTTCACACCTCAGACCTGTAGGTGGCAGTAATGCGCTTAAAGTTGGATGCCATCCGAAGAAGAACAGTGCACACCAATTGTGGAGCAGAAGAAAAGAAAAATAAGAAGTGTTGTAAAGCAATTTGAATATAGTAAAAAATGTAAAGAAAAGGGTGGTGCTGAGAAGACAAAGGGGGAAAAAAGCCACATTTTGAGGATGAAGATGCCAAATGCTCAGCAGCGGGACAAACAGCAACACAGCCAGAACCAGCAGCAGCGCCTCTACAGCACAAGTCCATCTAAATGACGCCGTGTTCAAGAAGTGAGAAGCGCCCCCACCACATGTGATGATGAGGTACAGAGAGAGCTGGTGGAAGTTCGACAAACAGATGCAGAGCAAGTAAGGAACCTTAGAAAGAGTGATATGCTTGGGCTGAAATAGCAAATGTTGTTCTGGTTGTTGCACTTCTTGAACAAAAGATTTAGGCCAACCCAGTTTGTATTGCTCCATATAATGGAAAAAAAACTAAATAAAATGATTATTGGAGAAGTTAAAACAGCTAAACTTGAAAAATTTAGGCTGTGAAATGTCACATGCAGCAGTAATATTAAATACATAAAAAGACAGACATAAAAACAGCATTGCTGTACTTTTACTTTTTTTAAAAGTTTTGATTACATGGCAGTTAATAGCTACTTACAAACTAGACTTTGAATAAAGGAGCTACAATTTCAATCTGGTATTTTTTAGTTAAATGCTGTATTATTCATGCAGTAAGATTAATTAACCTACTGTATGGGCTGAAAAGGATTATCAAGTGATATAGTTATAAGAATAAAATGTCCTGGAATAGATTATATTATATGCTGTTATCAATTAAATACATAAACCATCTTTAAAGTCTATTCCCCATTTGTTTATTCAGGTTGAGTTTAGACCAAGGGCCATGGATGACAGCCACCTTACCGTAACTTACTATCTGACCCAAGTCAGATAATTACAGCCTTGATGTTTCTTTTTTTCTTATCACCAAATACCTGTCGGTACAGAGGGTTTTTAAAGACAAAGATGGCACGAACCAAAAGTGACTCATAGTGTGAAGAAAACCATACACAGTATTGTGCAGAATGTTTAGCATTTGCCAAACCAACTATAAACAATCCCTTTAAAAGTGGAAGGCAGGACTGGAACCATATCAGCCCAAGGGTTAAGGGACATGAAAGCAGCAACGTGCACAGAAGCATCAAAGTCAGATATAGCCAGCTTAATACATGGCTCCCAAATTGTGGATTGATTCTGGTGATACTGATTTACAATAAGCCAAAAAGTACGTGTTGTGCATTTCAGATGCATGTTTTGTACTGGCTCAGTCAGAGGGACGAGAGTGTGAAAACAGCTTCATTTTATTTGTGAATATTCAAGTTCAAGCCCAATGCAATACTTATAACACAACATCTAGTATTTTAGTTAGGGCCAGTGGTGTTGGTATAATTTAGACAGTATAGTATCCGTGCCAGGTAGTGTGTTGAGTTTCCGTGCATCAATTGTTGTCGGCCGGGCTGAGCCAAAATCCAGGGCTGTTGTCCCAGTCCGTCCCTGGACGGGTGCAAGGACCAAATATAAATGACAAACTTGCAGGTAATGAAAATACAAGCGAGTTAAAAAGGTAAGCTGGATTCAAAAGAGTGATGAAGTATTATGTTATTTTATTGTTTCAAAGTTTAATTCAGTGAAACCTCACTGGGAGGTGTCCTGAAGACGTGTGTCTTGTGTGTCTTAGACGGGTTGTACTGAAACAAGAATTTCCCTTCAGGGATCAACAAAGTATCTTTGATTTGATTTGATTTGATCAAGACCAAATGCAAAAAGTCTGAGCTCCTCACCTTCCCCCTGAGGGTGAGTTCAATAATATTTCCACCACTTCTTTTTGCTATTTTAAATTTCCAGTCACCACCCACAGCTCAGGACCATGGTAAAGGTGAGATTGCTGATTGTTGCTGCAACAAGCTGATCAACTGTGCCTGCATCCCAGAAGAAGCTGGACTGACCCACCTGTCAATCTACAGCTCCACCTTCCTCTCTCCATCTCTCTGAAATCTAACAACTGAAGACACAATTGTTGAAAAACTGCATCTAATAGAGGCTTAAAATATAAAAACACTGATGTAAGGCGCCACAACACATTGAACAAAACAGACTTTAGTAATATCCAACCTGGGAATCCCTTTAAATGGCCCTAATAGTCAGAAAAACTGCATCTTTGTCTTCAGTGAATCCTCTGAGACTCCTTGGGAGGGGAGATGAGAAAGAAATGGGGCAGAATGGGCTTAAGAGGTTTACCAGCATTTGTTCAGCAGGTAAAATGGCCTGACAGTGAAAAACCTGCAGAAAAGCTGATTCTGGTCCAGAGGGACTCTGCATTAATACAGGCATCAGGGAGAAAAGAGCCTGGCTTTGCATCCAGGCTTCCAATGCAGCAGTTTACATCATTCCCCCCTGACAACACCAAGAGTTACGAGCACACACGGGAAAATTAATACACACATATATTGTATTCTGGTAAGTGGATTAACATACACTTAAAAACAAATGCAACAATTATTTGTAAAGGAAGATTACAGAAACTTGCACAGTGGACAAATTGTTCAAACGCTGCACATAATAACTTTGTTCTCCTCAAAATTCTCTTTCCTGCACGCTAACGCCGGCCAACAGCCATCATTTCAATTTACAACAACTGCAGTCGTTAAACACAACTATAATCAATAAGCTGTTTAGACCACACCCTTTTCTGCCCAGCAGACTCCACTGCAGAGCCACAAGCACCACTAACAAGTGCACAAACACAGAATACACCATAAACATTTACGGTTTTATACAGCGCACAGAATGTGCTTTATCCTTGCAGTCCAGTTCTTATTATTACGACACACGTCTCAAACCAGAAACCAGAAAAGTATCCAACTTTCTGTTTACTGAATGTTAATATGTACTCACATCTGTTAGGACTGTGATCACACTCCAGACTGAACAGTTACACAAGTTATTACAGCAGAATTACAGTTAAGAAGAAAGTCTGTTGTAATGAGGTGTTTGCACCCATGAGTGTTTTCATGTTGCAGCTTTTACATTCAAAGTTTCCCCTGGAAGCAAACGCAGTGCAGCAACTCCTCTCAATTAACACAAATGAGTCGGTAGAAGTGTGCCAGAACAAAGCCGATGAAAAAGTGCCTCCGAGTGCAATACTGCTGACAGCCGGAAGAAACATCTCCGGCTTTACTCCACTCCCACGGTGGTGATTTTAGGAATTATTTCCTAATAGAAGGAATGACATCAGATGTGTCGCCGTGGGGTTACAAACACTGAGCCATGAAAAGAGACTTGACTCAATAATCAGATGACTGATTAGAGCAGAAAGCAGTCCGAAAGTCAGAAAACATACAGCAACAAAAGGTTTAGCTGGAACCGTTTTAGTTAAAAAAAAACTTTTAAAAAAGCAAAGACGGGAAAGTCAAATGGATTACTGGGATTCATCCGGATGGCTGGATTATGGTTTATGGAGATGTAGTTGGTATTGTTCATGACAAGAAAGCTCAAATCATTAATGCACAACATTTTGACAAACCATAAACTAGATCAGGGTTCCCCAATTCAGTCCTAAGTGGGCCACAAACCTGCAGGTTTTTAAAGTGTCCCTCCTCAAACACACCCGACATGCACGACATGTTATAAAGAAAAAAAGCGGTATCCAGCAACAGTTTTCATAACAAAGGTTTGATTACAGCACACAGCAAAAAGTTGAGTGTTAAATCAACTCCTACAGAGTTCTAGCCCCAAACCTTTTTGAGTTAAATTGACATTTTCAAAATAGTTAACACTTGGGGCCTGATTTACAAAGAACTCAACTCAACTCAACTTTATTTATAGAGCCCTTTAAAACAACCACAGTTGAAACAAAGTGCTGTACACAACAAGCGGATAGTTAAAAACATTTTGAAAACAATAGAATAATTAAAAAATAAAATAAAATAAATAAAACTAGAAATAAATAAGTAAAAGTAATAAAACCAAATAAAATCAGCAACCAAAACAAACCACGATACACTAAAACAGAGAGTCTCATGCTGTGCTGAAAGCCAAAGAATAAAAATGGGTTTTAAGACAAGTTTTAAAAATGGACAGTGATAAGGTTGTCTAATGGGGAGGGGGAGCTCGTTCCAAAGTTTTGGAGCAGCAATTGAAAAAGCTCCGTCTCCTCTGAGCTTCCGTCTGGACCTCGGTACCTCCAGGAGCAGCAGGTCAGCTGACCTGAGGCACCGAGCAGGAGTGTAGGGGTGAAGAAGCTCAGAGAGGTGAGGAGGGGCCAAACCATTTAAAGATTTAAAAACAAATAAAAGAATCTTAAAATGAACTCTAAAATGCACCGGCAGCCAGTGGAGGGGGGCCAGGAATCCAAATAAAGACCGCTAACTTCATTCCCCCGCTGATAAATAACGTGCGTTGTCTCTTCAGCGTTTACGGGTGATCTACAAAGATTACACACGCTATCTGTAACAGACGCAAACAGCAGTATTTAAATGAGGATTTAGCGTGCACTATTGCTTTGCCATGGAAAGTTCAGAAGAGCATGTAGTAAACGCAAAATGAAATTTGACCTGATAGAGAGACATCAGCAAGGCCGAATTATCCAATGGGCATTCTGGGCACAGGCCCAGGGGCCCACGCCCACGTGGGGCCCACTGTGAGGAAAAAGAACAGAATCAGATCAGAGGCTTCGCTTGGCAGGAATACATGTAAATGCATCAGTATTCCAGCCAGTAGGGGGCCCCAGAGAGCTAACCGACTATGAATACTACAGAGCAGCAGCTCTCTCAGTGGAGAGTTTGTTACTAGACTGGTCGACTGGTGGAGAACTCATGAAACCGCCACCTCTCGGTCTGGCTTCCAGTAACAGCGCCTTTTTAACTGGATATGATGCTGGCGAAATAACATAAGATACGTTAGCTAACGTTCTAACAATGACCGTAACTCTTCGACCGCTTACGCAATTGTTTCAGCAGATTCTGAAAGCTGAGAAGCGCAGCTTTGCGCTGATATGCAGCACATTACGGTAAAGACACCGGCGTCTGCGCTGTGTTCAGTTGTGAAGCGGTGAGAAAGAGGATCAGAGTTGTAAATAACAGAATCTTTCTGGAAGTTTGATGCGTCATTTGCACATATTATATCATAATATGGGCCGGCTGTGGCTCAAAGGATCGGCGGTTCGAATCCCGATCCCCCAGCCATGAGTCGTCGTGTCCTTGGGCAAAACACTTAACCCTCCTTGCCTCCAGTGGGGGCACCACTGGTGTATGAATGTGTGTGAATGGTTCCGGTGGTGGTTGGAGGGGTCGTAGGCACGAAATGGCTGCCACGCTTCCGTCAGTCTGCCCCAGGGCAGCTGTGGCTACATACGTAGTTTACCATCACCAAGTATGAATGAGGAGTGAATGAATAATGGATCTACTGTAAAGTGCTTTGAGTGCCTTGAAAAGCGCTATAGAAATCTAATCCATTATTATTATAAAGTGAAGGAAAAATGATGAGACAATCTAGACAAATACACAATTTTGTCACCCTGTGACAGAAAATAAAGTTTATCTCATTTTATGGGGAAGAAGAGAGCTCCTGCTGGATTTGTGGATGAGGATGAGCAGCAGTTGTACACTAGAATTTTTATTCTTACATTATGTAACACCATTTGTTTTTTAATAGCTGGGGCAATTTTTCTTATTGGCTTTGACTGAAACTGCTGTATAATTTTCTATTTATTACTTCACTGTCTTAAGTATCACTATTATTTTATTATCTAGACCTAAAAATAATCTTAAGAGATTTAGTAGTTTCAATTTTCCCTTGAAAAAGGAGCAGATCACAAAAAAAAATATTTGTGTGAGATTTATTAAATTAATTGTTGAGCTTTATTGATTTAAAAAGAGAAAATGGACCGGGTGGACTGTTACTATTAAAATGCTCAGAGCAGGTTTATCTTATGAGGACAAGTTTTTTGCATGTTGATGAGAAAAGACAAGAAAAACAAAACGGAGCAAGACAGGTTGATGGTGCACATACAGAAGCTCATTCAGCTCTGAGCAGCTCAGTCCGTCCTTGAGTTCCCGGCTATCATGATGTTGAAGATAAAACAGAGAACTTTGACTATATCAAGTGAAAGCTTATCCATCAAGCTAGGAATGCTGAGTTATAGAATTCATAGAAAATAAATGACTCCAGTTCTTCCTGAAGTCAACAATCATCTCTTATGTTGTGTTTATGTTGAAGATGAGCTGATTGTTTCTGCACCATCTCACCAAGTGACGGACCAGAAATGGTAAGAGTACAGTGCCTTGTGGTGCTCCAGTGCTGCTGACCTCCATCTCAGACACACTGTGGTCTGTTTGGTAGCTGGTCAGAGATCCAGGTGGTGGAGGAGGAATCCACCAGGAACTGATGGAGCTTCTCTCATAGTGTAACAAAGCAGCTGAATTGTATTAAAACACTTTAGAAATCACAGAACATGACCCTCAAAGTGCTGCCTGATTGGTTCAGATGAGAGTGAGATCTCTGAAGCAGGAAGATTATGGTGCTTTCAACTTCAAGACATTATGATATGCAGACTGGAATGGATCCTGAAAAATGCTGACTGCTTTTTCAGGTGAGCCAAAGACAGTTTCTGCAGGACTTTCATGATGTGAGATGTGAGGACAACTGGTCTGTAGGCATCTGGCTCTGATAGACGACATAAGAGGAGGACAAAGAAAGAAAGAGATAGGAGGAAGACAAAAAAGGCGCAAAGAAACTCCAGATATTTACATCTGCTATAGTTTGATCGCAATGTAGTGTCTTCATGTTGTTGCTGCCAGCTGGGAAATGTTGTTTTACAATAATGCAGTGTGAAATCTGAATGATGGACATTATATATGATGTCCTTCTGGTTGTGATTGGAGGGGCCTTTCAAGACTTTGTGCCCAGTGGCCCCTGCTTTCTTAATCCAGGCTTGGACATTAGTTCCAAAGATATGAGGAAAGTGAGAAACAGAATATAAGATAAATATAATAACTATGAATAAAAACAATGCAGCAGGTTTCTCTGTGGATTGTAAGAAGAGGCCAGTTAAAGGACATGGATAAGGAGATGCTGTTGAAGATGGTCTGATATTACGCATGCAGTGCGCACTCTTTGGCACAATGCCAGGTGCTGGACCTGCATAATTGCCCCCCACCCCACACAAAACTCAGTAAAAAATAGAATCATTAGTTTGTGCTACGTTACTGGTTATTTTCACTGAGTTTTCTACGGGGTGGGGGCCAACTTCACCCAGGAAAGCAACCCCAGAGCAGCAGCAGAAGCAGCGATGTGGAGAGGACGAGTGCGCAAGAGCTGATCTTAATTTAAAAATATGCCATTGGCAAAAAAACAAAAGAAAAGAAAAAGACAATTAATGTAAGCTTTAACTAGCATGATGCTAGCTGCAGATGTTCTAATTCATCTGTCTAGAATAACCCGTGATAAATAGTGATGTTGGTTGTTATTTATTTAATAATGAAAGCTTGATGTGTTGCCTGAACACCTTGTGGGAAATGATTCTGACCCGATGCTGCATGTCTGCAGTCCTGCAGCAGCATTCTTCCAGCCATCAGTGCATAAAGCTTCCAGTTAACACCTGCTTTGTAGACGAGCTAAATTAGCAATTTTTTTGTGCCCGCTTTCTGTTGCACGGTTGATAAATCACATTGTGCATGTTAAGCGGAGTTGTTTGCATCGTCTCCTCCCAATATTTTGCACCTTCTGGTAGAAGGTGTTTTTTTGCCCGTTAAGAGGCGCAAACCTCCTTTTGCCCTGCTTTGTAAATGAGCTCTGGCGGATTATTGCGTGTGTAATGAAGATAGCGCCCGTTTTAGTACGTACAAACCTTTCATAAATCAGAGCCTTAGAGTTGGCTCGTGAACTCCCAGAGCTGTGTTAAAATAACAAAGCAATTTAAAATTAACACTGTAGAGTGTTAAATATGAACTCTTAGTTTCACTTCCAAAAAGTGTATTATATGCCAAAAACAGGACAATAAATGTCACAACCTGGTATTAAACCCACTTTTTCTGAGTGAAAGGCAATCTCACTAGCCACTTGAGCATCTGTCAACACAATAACTTAAAACACTTGAGTGTTGAGATTCACTACTCTAAAGGAAACTGATTTAATTGGCTCATACTCTCTTTTAGGGAAAATGTTTCCCAGTGATGAGCAATGGTTGTCTATATTTTAAAAATATTTGCAGATTCATGGTTTCAGCTGCAGGTACAAGTAAGAGAAACTTCTAGCAGGTAATGGTGCTGAGTCACTCACAAAACTGTTGCAGTTCAGTTTGTGGGCGGAGCCTAATTATGTCCGTACAGAGTCAAACTTAACTTTCACACAATCCACTGTTCGTTTAACTCCAACACCAAACACTTAACTCAGAGGTGTGAGGGTGGAGTTAATGTATGTCTGAAATGAATTAGATTAATCCTGAAGTGATTAACACTTTGATTTAACCCAAGTGCTGAGTTAAAATCAACTCCGAAATGTTTAACCCAGAAAATTCAACTCTCCAATTTTTGTGATCCTAAATCCTGATCCTTGAAGACCGGTGTCCTGCATGTCTTCATTGTAACTCTGCTGCAACACACCTGACTCATATCAAGACTAATTAGCAGACAGGTCCAAGTCTGACTGCAGCAGGGAGACCATGAAAACATGCAGGATACCGGCCCTCATCGACCAGGATGGAGATTCCCTGGATTAAAGCATCATTATGTAACTTTCTGACCTTAAACTCAGAGCTTCTGTCTCGCTTTGATTTGTACGTTACTGCAGCTGTTGTTGCCCTGCAGCATCCCAGGGCTGAGAAACCAGCCTGGAGCATCACTTTACACCACCACATCACACACCAGCACCTGGATATCACAACACTGTCCATGTCCAACATGCAGAGTGGCTGATTCAGTACAGGCGTGCATGAGGAAGAGAGGAAAAGAAGGAAAGTGACAGTCCAAGAGATTAGACAAGCCGACATAGGACTAAATTTTACGACATGGTGAAAGCTCAGAGAAGAGACAAGATTATAAGCACTAAAACGTTTCCCTTTCCTGTTTGAACATCTTCTGGAACAATAAAATCTGGCATCTTTACATCAACATGTCCCGTCCCTCCCTTGCATTTCTGATAACTAACTGGTAAATAATATTTAATAAATTCTCATATTCATCATGCTTTTTATATTCTGTTGTTCCCTTTTACAGTTTAAGTGCAAGTCAACTTATAAAAAGTTCAGTTTTTAGTTCTTACATGTAGCTTTATGAACATTTCACGAGTCTTGCTGTGAAACAGGTGTTTCAGGATGTTGTGCGAAGTTTGGGTTGTGAAACTTTTATTTTGCATGGATGGGAAGCATTAATCTATACTCTTTTTTTTAGGGATGTCCCGATACCGATGCCATTTATCAATACTCACTCCAATACTGGCCTGTTTTGCTGTACTCGTACTCGTCAAATACTCGCTCTTGACAGCACCCAATACCAGTTGTTGCATGACACGCAGTGTTTATGCCGCCATGTGGGCAGGAAAATACTCCTTAATATGAGCGGTGCGGTTTTTCGTGTACATCTCATTTTAAATTTGTAGACGCTTTTAATGCATTACTAAAATACAGCAAATCACAACTTCATCAGATACAGTAGGCTGTTTATAAGCTTGGAACTTCTTGTACCGTATGCTTTTATTTCTTCTCTTGTGAAGTCCGACTGCCATTTGACAAAGTAGTTGTAAATGCTGTAGGAAGCTAATAGGGGAGCTACATGCCCGCATCATACCTGAGTGGCAGAGATGCTTCTCTTTATTTAGAAAAAGAAAGTAAACAAACAAACCAAAACAACAACAAAAACACCTGTTTACTTGATAGTGTGCTCTTATTGAAGCAATTAAATTACGTAGAATGATAGAACTACGTAGAATGATAGCCTGCTGTCTGATTCAACTGTTTCTGAGCAGAGAGACAAAGCTGACAGACCATAAACAGGAACTTTGATTCTCACTCTGGACATTCACATGGCCTCATCAGTGCACAACAGATCATATTATACACCCAAAACCCCAGAAAAGTGAAATTTGATGTCATGGCACCTTTAATTTTTTTTTTCTTTTTGCTTGTGCTAATGCTTAGAATATTTTATGTAAAGCACTTTGACTTGTCCTGTACATGAAATGTGCTATACAAATAAACTTGCCTTACAGTGCAGCTGCTGCTGCTACAGACTGACTTGCTTTGAAGCTGCTTGTAATATGTCTGGTTTTAAGTTGTTGGTTAAGTTACCAAGTTGTCAGAAGTGTTAGAATTATTCACATGTTGGCTAATAGCTGCTAGCATCTGATATCTGGCAGCCAGATGTCCAAAATCAACTCCTCTGGCTGAGTTAAGGCTATTTTGGGATCTTTGCTCTCAGAAAAGAATATAGTTGTATCTCTCAAAATATGAGAAATACAACCTCACAGTTGTCTGCATGTATATCGTATCGGCTGAATTTGGAAATTAAGAGTTGGGCAATATCAGATATCAGTAAAAAAGCCAAAATCAAAAATCCCTACTGCCTATGTAATTAATTTAAAAAAAGTTATCAATGTAAATATTGGTGTGAAATGACTGCTGGACCAGGGATGGTTCTTTTCCAGCCAGCAGCCAGATTACCAGATGGACCAATTTTCAAGACATTACTGCAGATGGGAATTTTCCAGGACTCCCAATACAAACTGAGGCATAAACAGAACAAACTCCAAAACAATAGAGTAACTATTTTGAGACGAGGGGTCAGAAGACTTCTGCTAGATTTCTTGCTTTCTTAGCTAAAACTGCAATTACCACGGGGAAGAGTGAAGTGAGAGGGAAGGAGAGGGAGACAGCTGAAAGATGGGAGGGAGAGGAAGAAGGCTCCAGGGACTCCGATTCTACAGTGCAGTCATTATGGAAGGCCTATGGTAGCCCTCTGGGGACAAGCTTAGGAGCTGTGACAGCAGTGGCCGGCCTTTTATTTTCCTAACCCTGAACCGAGAGCTGCTTGTTAAAGCCAGGAATGAAAGAAAGTGCTTCGGTAATCAATAAGAGGAGGAGGGAGAAAAAGGCTGAAACAAGAATGGAGAGCAAGAAACTGAAGAAAAGAACACAAGGACTACAAAAAGACGGGGAAAACTGAGGAAGAAGAATGATGACTGGAGGTGAAAGAGGGACAGGAATGAATAAATTCATCTCACTTTACCCATTAAGACTTAATACAACATGATGTTGCCTACCAGTTCTTTCATTCAGAGGGAACTGGAGGTGATTATGGGGAAATCATCAGCAGAGGCTCAAGATGATCACTCACAAAATTAAAAACACAAAGAGAAGAGCATTGATCATCTGCTAACAAGCCTCTGGAGGAAAGAAACTCTGGTTTCTATTCACATTAAAAAAGTCCTTTAACACAGATCTACAAGACTCAGGGACGACACTGCAGCCAAACGGCCTCGGCGCTGCAGCTCAGAGGCTAAACAGTCACACTAATCCACCTCCACCACCTACACGAGATCACTGATGGCTCAACATGGTCTGGAAAGACTTGTTTATGTTTGTTTTCTGCGGTTTTCATGACTGTAATCAGTTTTTACAGGTTTCTGTAAATAAAAATCACTAAGAAAACTGCAACAAATCCAGAAAGTTCCTGTTGGTGTCCACACAGACCAAAAAAAAAACATCACTCCAGGTCACGGGTGTTTACACTGGCTTTCTGGGCGCTAGAAAATGGATTTTGAAATTTTGCTTGGATTTTTTCACTTTTAATCAGGACAGATTTTAGTTTTTATACATATTTTGGTATGGCGATGATGATAAAGCATTTTCTGTCGACATCTTTCCTCCTTGTTTGTATTCCATTGTCTGTTTCTACACTGCAAAATCTTACAAAGTATATTTGTCTAGTTTCTAGAAAAAAATGACTCAATACACAATATAAGACATTTCACTAAGATATAGGAACTTGTTTTTAGAAAATGCATCTTAAATATATGGTCTTGAACAAACCTTGAGTCACTTGTCTTATGAAAAATTTAATGTTTGAGAAAAAAAACTTCACAATACTAGTAAAATACAGCTAAAACTGAGTTTTTACAGCTAATTTCAAGATTCCGTTAGGCTGAAATTACTGTCTTACTTCAAAAATCTTATCACGAGAACTTTTACTTGTTCCATTGGCAGATTTTTTTTTTTTTTTTGCTTATTAACAAGTGATTTTTTTTTCTTTTTTTAACTTATCATAAAGGAGCATCATGAAAAATGGACTTTTAAGAGCTTTTAAGCCTGTTAGTGTGTTATTTCCTCATAAAACTTCAATTAAGTCACTTTTTTCTTCATTTGCGCATAATTGAGTAATATGAATATTCAGGCCGAGCTCTATCTTCCTTAACATAACTGACTGACCACTGTTATATGCAACGAGGTGGCACCAATCATGAAGCGACAAACAAGCATGCACAGCATCGTAGCAAGACGCAAACTTTGTTGAACAGAAACTCTTAGAGAATCCTAACATATACACTCTCTCTGAGGAAGAAACCAACAGCCTGCAGGAAGATTTCCTCAGAGACAAGCAGCCATCAGCTAACAGACGTTTGCTCCAGAGTTCAGGAGAAAAGTTTTTTTTTCTCTTTTTTTTTTTTTTCAACGTGGGAGTTTATTCGTTGTACTGGATGAATCGACTTGCCAGAAGTGGTTGGATTTTATCTTCAGGAGCAGAAAAAACCTCAACTTTGTGTGTGAACTTCACTCCTGACAACTTTATGAATCTCGGCCAGTAAAGTGTTTTTTTCTCTGGGATTACTTCTGAAACCTGACGCAGTTCCTACCATAAAAACGCCTCACGGACAGACAACACCACCAGTGAGTGAAAAACGTCTCTCAGCTCAGCGCTAACTATTAGCCTATGATTTGTTTGCTAATTTATTTACTTGTCAGGGTCTCTGTGGTACTGCTTGTACTTCAAACTCCATATCAGGCTCAGGGTTGAGCGCATACAGTTCCATAACAGGCTGCTCCATTTTATCTTGTCGATCAGAGTCCGATTATCCATCAATGTTTACAAATAACATCCATATGAGTGCCAGAGCCGGTGCTAAAAACAATTCTGTGTCGCTTCAGAATAAGTGTCTCTTCCGGGGCGACGTCATGAAATGGGCGTGAAACATGTTGCGATTGGTCGAGAGCTTCGTGGTTCAGGACAGTCAGCCATCTTACTTCCATGTTGGAAATTAGACAAAAAAAAAAACCCTAATATTTAACCCCAAATTAGTTTCTATAGTGGTGATGGGAACATATTTAGCTTATAAATGCCTGTATTTGACTTTTGGAGCTTTTTTAAAGCATGATACAGCTCCTTTAAGAGTCTTTCATTCTTTTTAATTCTCCATTTAATGTTTCTTTCCACTTTTCTGTAATGCATTTAATTACTTGTAGCTACATGAAATAAGCTGAACAACAAACTAGGCCAGTGTACACAAGGCTTGTCGGCCTTGTGTATACTGGCCAACAAGCTCCAGACGTCCCGTACATGGCTCAGAGGACGGGTTAGTACTGATGTCAGATCACTGTACGTGTCAGACAGAACTGACACAAATGAGAGCTTTTCAGTCATTTCTGATCAGATTATGGGCTAAACTCATATTTCGTTAGGATTAAAGTGAAACTTCTCCAACGGTTGTTTTTACATTTTTGTTCTTGTGAAGCAGAATTTCTGAATCGGTGCAAAAACCTCTGATGAAGTCCAACAAATCATTAATTAATTCACTTCAATTGCAAACGATTCGCTTAAATGATTATTTTCCATGCTTACTAAATGTGTTTAATTCCTTCATTCTTGCCATTTATTTTCTGAAATAATTATCAACCTTCAAATATGCAATCACACTGTAGAGTCTGGCCATTTCCCCACCTTCCCCACGTTATGAAAAACAAAGGCATTAATGAATACAAACCAATCTGGTTTTGATCAAAACTGTTTGTGAGCTTGAATTATTTCCTTTTACAAGGTTGTATTTTCTTTTTCAGGAACACAGAATGAGCTGCATATTTTAAGCTTTTGAAACATCAGTGTTCCTATCTTTCTTCAGGTCTTAAAGGTTGACTATGGAATATGGACAGAACAGCGACATCACGTGTGTCTAGGTTGTAGTTGCAATGGCAGAAAAACAACTCCAGCCGCTGGGATGCCAGGCTCACTGCCGATACGCAAGTGACCAACAGTCTGCAGCATGTTTAACAAGTAACACAGAGGAGTTTATAACTGACAGCTAACGTTAGCCATGTTAGCAAACAAGCTAGCTTACCGATCCAGGAGAAAAGTCGCCATTTCCGTGTTTTACTCCGTGGAAAACGTTTATGTGGGTCCATTTAGTGAAGTCTTCACCTAAATTTACTCCAGGTTTTGCTCTTCTCAGGTCACTCCTCCTCAGAAACAGATAACAACATCTCCAGGGCTCTGAAGCAGCTGCTTCTCTTGTCGTCTCTACGGTTTTCCCCTGTACAGGCCTGACTATGACCGAAATATTGTTTCCACACAGAGATCGTATTTGGCAACCTGCAACGGCGGCGTGTATTGGCTTATAGACGTAAATAAAATGCCATTATCGAACCCGTAAAAAATTATTTTATAATTATTTTTAGGCTAAATATAATTTTTCTGGGAAACGTTGTACTTTCATTCTGTACACCCCCAAACGACCTGTGGAGGTATTATTTTTGAAAAAATATAGCTTTTAATAAAAATGTTCCATATTCAACCTTTAAATGAGCAGAAACAGAAATTTTGAGAAATTCACAGGAACATATAGAATTTACAGAGTTCATCCACATATGTTAAATGAAAAGAGATGTGTTTACAGCACACGCCGCAGCATTTGCATATTCATAAGGACCTAATGACCAAAGTGAGGCAGTTGCCGAGAGCCGCTTCCACCTACATGTTATGGAAATGAGTCCAGCTGCTCCATATGTGCGTACTTGTTGGCAGAGTTGCAGATGTAGCTCCCACCTGCAGCTCAAACCAGAGAAAAAACTGCCTGGGACTTATTTCCCTGTTAGTGCAGTTTCCAGAAGCAGCTCCCACATTGCCAGGTACAACTGTCACTCAGGATTTCTCAGCAGCGACAGTCTGATCTGAAGGTGGGGAGTCAAAACTGCAAACAGCAAAGTGCTGTGTCCATAATATAAAGCCTGAATAAAGTCCTGCATAGATGGAAAATGTAACATCACTAAATACTTTGGGACTGAGTATTTTACAAGAATCATAGCAAAAATGAGAAAAAGTGAAATGTAATGTTAACTTACAATTTACTGTACATGGACACACTATTCATGTTTTTCAGCTTTTACATTAAGGGATAACTTCTGTGTTTTAGACACGCAACATCAATCAGATAATATATCTGCTGCTGGCCCCAAGATGTTTTACATTATCTCTGTTTTCTTCTTTAGAAATCCTCAAAGGCATTAAAAAGACATTTCAGGGATTATTCATTATTTTGGTAATTATTCAACTTTTAAAAGATGAAGCTACAGACAGCATCAACCCAGCAATTTTAACGGATGATGTCAACCCTGTCGTTTATATAATTAATCTAGTTATTGGCAAAAATCAAATCTTTCCCCACAACAACCCTTCATACAAAAAGGAAATTTGTATTTAGTAGTTCCTCCCCTTTAATAATACCAGTAGGTGTTGTATTATATATTGTTAGAAAGCCTAATTCACCACCTTGACAACGAGGTATAGCTTGGATGGATTGTGCTTCTGTGGAACGAGGAACATAGCTGAAAGTGTGGGTAGCACCCTGAATAATACACCAAAATCTCCTGCAACATTCTCCTGGAGAAATCATTCTAACGTTCTATCTTTTTTTGTGCCAAGTGTAGAAAGACTAAAATAAATAAATCAATAAATCATACCGATTTGCATTCCTGACCCCCCAATATGCATTTGCATTATGCAAAAAAATGCATTAGAGATAATTACAGGCACATAAAACTGTGCTGGGAAACTTAAAACATGGCTGCAAGGTTGTAATGTGGTTTATAGATTAAAAAAAAAAAAAACTTAATCCATGACAGAAACACATTCAAAGTAAAACAGGTTAACTCTTTTTTTTATTGTATTCTGGACTCAAAAATCAATAAACACCGGCTGCATGAAGAAAACTAAACCTATTTTATCTGGTTCGGCTCAGAAAAGAATATATTACTCACGCTTTTCTATGCAAGTCTGTTTATTTCACTTCACCTTTTCAGGTTAGCGGAGGAAAAGAAAAAGTCGTGCTGTTATTCTTTTTCCAGGAAATGAAAATATCAGGATGTC
Source organism: Atherinomorus stipes (assembly GCA_023101725.1). Lineage (NCBI taxonomy): Eukaryota > Metazoa > Chordata > Actinopteri > Atheriniformes > Atherinidae > Atherinomorus > Atherinomorus stipes. Next base: position 462,551 of record JALJCO010010996.1, on the reverse strand, counting down.
TGCATTAGGGCTGTTTGACAAATCTTCCCAAGAGAGGAGGGAAATTCTCATTAAAATGTTTCTTAAAATGCTTTCACTGAGAGAAAGTAAGAACAGAGCTCTGAGAGACAAGGAGGCCAGAGACTGGCACACTCCACATTTAGAACCGTGAGAACATGTGAACAGCTGTAATCAGTAGCATGTGAGTGTAATGAATGAACAGCTTGTACCTACTGTAGTCGGAGACCAAAACTGCTCATATTCAGTAAAAAAAAAAAGAAGGAAGAATCAAAATATGGGACAAAACTTGGGAATTCAAATGACAGCTTAAGAAAAGAGCTAACGATGACTCAGCAGAATTTTATCCCTGAACATGAGAAATTTTCTTCCTACTTGAGTCAACACAGAAATTAAAAATCCCTTGATTGTGTCATCACGCCCACCCTGCAGCTAACACCTGTCCATCATAGAGACAGAAAACCATACAGGCAGTCTACACTCACCGCCCACTTTCAGGTTCACCTCGCTGTTGTACCAGGCTGGACCACTTTCCATTGGCATAGATGTAGTACTTACTGGATTGAGATCTGGTGACTGTGGAGGCCATTGGAGTTCAGTGAACTCATCTTTATGTTCCAGAAAGCAGTTGGAGATGATGTGATCTTTGTGACATGGTGCATTATCCTGCTGGAAGATGCTCCACTGTGGTCATAAAGGGATGGACATGGTCATCAACATTACCCAGGTAGGCTGTGGTGGTTAAACCGCCATGTAAGGGGCCCAAAGTGGGTCAAGAAAGTTCCCCCACACCATTACACCAGCAGCAGCCTGAAGCCTTGATCCAAGGCAGGATGGATCCATGCTTTCATGATGTTTCCAGCAAATTCTGAGCCTAGCATCTGAATGTGGAGCTGAAATGGAGACTCATCAGACCAGCAAAGTTTCTCCATCTTCTACTGTCCAGTTTTGGTGAGTGTGTTGAATTGTAGCCTCAGTTTCCTGTTCTTAGCTGACAGGAGTGGAACCTGGTGTGGTCTTCTGCTGCTGTAGCCCATTTTCTTCTGAGGTTGGACTTCCTGTTGTCTTTCTATCATCTCCAACCAGTCTGCCCATTGTCCTCTGATCTCTGACATCAACAAGGCATTCTGGTCCAGACAACTACTGCTTCCTGGATATTTTCTCTTCTTCAGACCTATCTCTGGAGACCCTATAGATGGTTGTGTCTGGAAATCCCAGTAAATACTCAGAACAACAACCAATAAATCCCCCTTCTTCCTAATTTTGATGCTCAGTTTCAGCTTCAGCAAGTTGTCTCCACCACGTCTACACGACTAGGTGTGATGAATTGCTACCATGTGATTGGCTGATTTGATATTGAACAGGAGGACCTAACAAAGTACTGGTCAGTGTAAAACCAAACAGGAAGAACATCTGAAAAACGGACAAGTCAATGTTTTGGTTGAAGGTTAAACCAAGTTCCAGTGTGAATCAGAGGTTTTGTATCAAACTGGATTATTTCTCCAGTTCCGACTAAATGAGCTTACAGCTTGATGGCAGGTATTCACAGGAATCTCTGACAAGCTACGTGGCAACATCAGATGTCTCAGATATACGTGACAGAAGTACAGTACTTCTTATCAAAGCTTATTTGGTGCTAGTACCGAAAGAAAAAGTTTTTCTAAGAAGATGCTGAGCTCATTAATATCTAACAATAAAAGTTTCCAAATGCTCTTGCCATGTTTACATGTATGAAATCTTTCCACTTTCCACTTCATCAGACCTGCCTGTTATTCCGCTCATGATGCGTTCACATGCATCATGCTGGAATGGAATAAATCACTCTGACATGCTCAGAGTTGAACTGTTGCCTGACATTCCTGAAACAGCAGAATAACAAACAGTAATTTCTGATGGAAACAAACACAGATATCTGGCATTTATTACAATCCTACAAATTTGAGTTTCTCCCCCTTAATTTTACTTTTTTTAATAACCAGTGTTTATGTATCAGATATTGGTCATTTCTGTTCAGGTCGCATCCCCAAATCCCATGAACAGGCATGTGCAGTACAGATTGGAACAACCATCAGCGTAACAGCCATCAATCAGAACGAAATTTTGATCTGAATGAGCGTGATAGGATCAAAATCTTCAGACTGGTACGTCTACGTGGAAAATTTCTATTTCAATCTGGCTTTTAATCTGAGTACTTGTGTCCATGTTAAGACGATTAGAGATGGCTGTGACAGGATCCAGATACAGATGGAAGCAGCCTTCCAGGTTCCTAAAAATGAAGCTTAACCAAACGCCTACTGAAAATAAAACAGCACACTGAGAAAAATCAACATGTCAGCTGTAGAATAAAGCTTTGCACCGCTTCTTACCAGACTAGAAACCACAAAAACGATGTTCTACGAATCTTTTTACTTAATCTGAGTAAAAGAAAGAGACAATCAATTCCTGTTTTTTGGCTACTGGCAATGACAGCACTTCCATTTTCATGAAGTGCTTTTCAGTTTGTGGTGCGGGAAAAGGTTAAACAATATAAAAGTGTCTCAAAGGTCATCGCTGTCAGGATGTGATGGTCAGCAGGAGGAATAAATGTCTTCAAGTTCACTTGTGTTAATTGCAATGACATTTATTTCACCTGTGGAAGCGAATTCACTGATGTTGGTCTCAAATTTAACAGCAATGAACATTAAGACTGGACCCTCTCCACACACCCACACACAGTATTTCCCTGTAATTCCTACATCAGCGGCTTAATTTGCTCCAATGTGGCTGATGACTACTGCTGACTTCCTGCCTGGTTAAATGAGCAGCACTCAGCTTCTCTCCTCCTCTTCCACCCTATGACACATAATACTGGCTGAATGAGATCCATCAGATAGACCTGCTGCTGCCTCTATGTGTGTATGTGTGTGTGTGCTGGTCAGGCAGTTAACTTCTGCTTAAATCCAATAAAAAGACACTTTGCTACTGACCCGATCAGAGAGGGCGCTTGTGTCAGATATCTGATTATGAGAGGCATCCTATTCAAGCGTACAGGATAAATAAGTGACTGAGTGGCAAATCAAATCACCACAATCACCAGTTGTTCTGCTACAAAATGGCTGCTCACCTCTGACAGGAGCTTTTAATAAGCTGTGATGCATGGAAGGACATAGAAAGGCTGCAGACTGACGGAGGTAAACAAGAAAAATGGCTGCTCAGCATAAACGTGCAAATTAACTTTAATTTCCATGAGTAGGAACGAGTGTGCTTATTTTCCCTGCTGGTGATTTTAATTTTCTCCTGGACCAAAAGGACGGGCCGTTGATTTAAAACTGCTTTAACATGTTGAGATAACATTTTCTGCTAAATTACAAAGAGAAATGTTGGAATTAGAAACAGTTATGGTTTGGAGTTACACAACTGATTAAATTAACAAAAAGATGAAGTGAAACTGGCTCATGTTTCCAGAACAACTGTTGGCTGATTGTTGATTTTATTTTTGAAACACATGCAGGATGGTCCTCGTTTCTAGAAAAACTGTCAAAAAGACAGAATTGTAATGAAAAGATGGATTAAACAGATCTCTGTACTTTTTCTTATCAAACAAATTTCTTCAACTTTTCCAACCCTGTGCCTTTTTTTTTTTTTTTTTTTTTTAAGCACCTGCTTAAAAGATTGTTCGAGATGAGATGAGATATTTTGTCCCACAAAGGGAAATTAATTTGTCTTGGGCACAGTAGTACAGATACAGCTGCATTACATGAAATAACAGCTCATAGAAAGAAAAAAAAAAGGAAAAAAAAAGAAAAAACAAGGGCTGTTTTAATACTTTAGGAGTCATAGTATAGAGAGTATGTATTACTGGTGAAAATAGAGGGCACATAGCAGAAATGAACAGTTTCAACACCCCCCCCCCCCCCCCCCCCCCCCCCCCAAAAAAAAAAGATTAAAAGCAGGATTAAAGAGATTTTATTGCAGATAGTTTCCAAGGTTTTCAAAATGACCCTTTTTGTATAATCTGTTAGGTTTTAAAGGGTTAAATAATTCAGATTAAACCTAATTCTATGGATGCATCACAAGGGTCCAGCATAGGAAAAAAAAAATCCAGTTTTTAGAGACAATGTGGTATCAACAAATGATGCATCGTTTGACAGCATAACTAAAATCTGATTTATTTATAGTTAATTTTTAAAGGGTCTATGTTTCAGTCATTTAAAAGTGACAACTTTAAATTAAGACTGATCACTCTTGCCTTGGCTGATTGTGTATCAGCTGAGTCTTGTGCTTCAGGAAGCTTTTGAGATTGTGTGGTGGAGGAATTTGCTCCTTGTAGGGTCTTCTAAGGCTCTTAAGGAAGAGGTCATACTAAAAGTGATCCATAGACTTTGATGGAATGGCTTCAGAGTGTCAAAAACACCCTGCCCTAGAGAGAGAAACCCCCCTGGAGCCAGGCATGGTGGGGCAGTCTAGCCTTGGCTCCTGGAGCTCGGCCTGAAAAGCGTCATTAACTCCATACGAGCTCACCACCTGCAGGGAGGAAAATTGAGGTCGGGTGAAGTGAGAGCTGGCTGGCATGTGAGGAAAGGGACCTGGGTGTCACAGACTGGCTACTGGGACGAGGAATGTAACCTTGCTGGTGGGGAAGGAGCCTGGGATGGCGTGCGAAGTGGAGGGGTACCGACTTGACATAGTCGGGCTCGCCTTGAGACACACCGTGGGGTCTGGAACCAGACTCCTGCAGAGCGGCTGGAGTCTCTCATGCTCTGAAGTTTCTCAGAGGAACACAGAGTTATGGTGTGGGGAAATGTTGCGCCCCCAGCTGAGAGCCGGGGTGTTGGTGTTATGGTTAATCCAGGACTCACTGGTGGGATTATATCCCTTCTCCCTCCTGAACATGTTGCCAAGGTGACCCAACCTCAGATAAGTGAAAGAAAGTGGATGGATGTCAACTTTAAAAACACTGCAATTATAAAGTTTGTACTATTTAATGTGTATGTGTACTAATTTATGTGTATCAATCTGTTTTTAAAACATCATTTTTCCAGCATGAAAACCACAGAGAGGGAACCCGATGGGTACTTTTACATGGAGACTTTTTTTTCCCTTCGGAATGAAATCATTCTGATTGAGGATTTAAGGGCAGCAGTTTACATGGAACTAATTCATTCCAATCTGGCATGTACACGTGCCAAAATTTAGTCAGAATGATCCTGTCATGCGCAGAATGATGTCACATCATGTTATTCATTAAAGACGGAGGTCTAAAAACTGATTGTCATGGTTGTTGTGGTTTCTACAGGACTTTAATCAAGCAGCAGCTGATACTCATGAACTCCTACTGCAAAAAACACTGGCCCTCATTTATCAAACGATCGTAGAAATGATCGCACATCTGATCGTAAAAATGGTCGTACAGATCTGGGCATGAAAAAGTTCCCCTTTCAGCCGACTGCCAGCCACTTACCAGCGACTTGTCTGCTAATTCAATCGCACAGAGAAACGCCTGTGTGCCCAGGGGAAACGATTTCAGAGCATAAATGAACGCCCGGAACAAGGATGTTTCCACACACCAAGTTTGGACACCGTACGTGATGGCATATTTGTGGGACAAGTCGTTAAGCCAGTGACAGTGCAGTAAAGGTGCACTATTAGTGCCCAACTTCTGGCAGAAAAAGGAGGAACTTTTTCATGCCCAGATCTGTATGATTGGACCCACGTGTGATTTATTAAAACGTTCGTGTCGGTCCAATCTCGTCGTACGAACAAAGGAGTCTTGATTAATTCCACAGCTGAAATCCATCGTCATTTAAATGACACGCCCACGGTTACGCCCTTAAACATGCATAATGATGAGGTTTCACCAAGCGAGGTTGAACTGTGGAGAGGAGAGATTCTGCCAAAAAATAAACTTTTGGGGGGATCAAGACAGAATTCCTCCTTTGTGAGGTGGGAAAGATTAAAGAGGTGCTGTTTGGCAGCTTAAAAACCGGAGTCAGAGACGTGCACAAAAGGCCTGGATTATATGGTTTATTCGTTTTTTTAGTTATGAAATTTAGCCCACAATAATAGCCCACATCCGATGGCAACGTCACAACTCTTTAGCCAATGGGTCAAGAAAAAGGGGTCCAATATGAAACTTGCCACCAAAAGATGTTTCACCAGCAATCAAAATGCGTCCGCACATCACCTGATTTCAAGATGGCAGCTCGCGACGACGTAGTCCTTTTTTTTTTATTATATAGGATGAATTAGTGGAAATACGGCAAGACTACCTGCTTATATGACGTTTCGTCGGACTTCAAAAACATCCATCCAAATATCATCTCTGTCTAAATTTCATTCATTTTTCTTACATGACTTCTTTTTCTTTCGAGTTTAATGGCGGCTGGCGAACTCAAAGGTGCACTACCGCCACCAACTGGTATGATTATACCATAGTAGAGTATGCCACATACGATTTACTTCATAAAACGACTAAATAAATAAAAATTAAATACCATAACACAATTCAGTATCTAACAAAAAGGTCCTCAAAACTTTTCTACCTTCAGTCTTTGGATCTTTTTTTGCAAAATATCAATTAAGTCTTTTAAAGTGATGACAGAGGGCTGCCATCTTGAAATCATGTGATCTGCGAACGCGTTTTGATTGGTCGCTAGATCTTCTGCCCTCAGCAGACAGCTCAAGTTGAGCGCACACGGAGGGTTTTTCGCCTCGCAAGGTAAAAAATATCAAACGTGTTTGATTTTCACCTCAAGGCCTCGTGAGGCAGAAAACTCACCAAAAATCAGGCGCACACAAGGAGCTATCTGCTGAGCAAACGGCCTTGAGAGACTTTTAGCTCAGCAGGAAGCTCTCGTGTGCGGCAGGCTTAACAGGTACAGGTGGATGCTGGTCAGATCCAAGACTGACCCAGACAGGGACAGAAATAAGATAACTTGCATTTGCAAAGCTAAGGGACAGTCTACTGACTGAGCACTTATACAACTTAAAGTATAGATTACTTATTAGAAATGGAACAGCTCTGGTCTCCTCCGTATGGCCCAGTGGGGGCTGCAGGGCGGCTCCCGCCGCATCTTCTCCTCTGACTGCGCATCAAAACTCTCCAGTGGTCCGAGCGATGTGCAGCACTGCACAGGACAGGAGTGTTGTAGATTTTCTCTGAGTCTAAAGCAGCGTTTCATCCCGCCGGATCCCTGTCGGACCGTCCGACACCCACCTGCCTTCCTGCAGCCCGAAGCAGCGCTCCACCTGGGCACCTCCGCGTGTGTGCGTACTGATGCCTACCTCCGCTCCTATGTGGCAGTTTTACCAGCAGGGTGAGGAGATGCACGAAGAGTGCAAAGCACTTGTGTCCTAGAACTATATGTTAATGGTTTTAATAATTTGTTGAGATAAATGGAGGAATTAAATTCAGTCACAGCTATTTTTGTAATTTTGGGAACACATTCTACATTGCCTTTTTCCTTTTTCTTTGCAAATGGAATCATTCTTAGTGCTGATATGTGAATACTTATGTTTAAATGACAGTTTGCGGTTTGGTAAATAAATATTTTCATGTTCTGCTGTGCTGCGCTGCAAACCCTCACTGACTCAAACTTGCGTACACGAACTCAGAGCTGTCGTGAGATTTGATCGTATCCTACGCTCACGTTCAAATTGATAAATGCCGAGTCTTGCGTGGAAATGGTCGTACGCACAGATTTTCGTCGTACGATCGTTTGATCAATGAGGGCCACTGTCTCTACGCCTGGTTGGAGTAAAAAACTATTTTGCTGTCCAGGGAATTACGTTGTTCACAGCCATCTGTCAAAGTGAGGAAACGTGACCCGTGGCACTTTGACGCCTTGTTGAAGCATGCGCTGTAAGGCCCTGATTTACAAAGAATCCACATAAAGACCGCTTATTTCTTTGCCCTGCTGATAAATAGTGTATGTGCTGTCTCTTCAGCGTTTGCAGGTGATCTACAAAGATTACACACACAATCTGTAACAGGCGCAAACAGCAGCATTTAAATGAGGATTTAGCGTGCGCTATTGCTGCGCCATGGAAAGTTCAAAATGAAACGCATGGAAACGCAAAATGAAATTCGTCCTGATAGAGAGACAGTTCCAGAGATATAATATGAGGCAAATAAAAACAACTGAATATAAGATGAATATGAAGAGTTCATTTGCAAAAATAGTCAAACGCCATTTAGAAAAAACAGAGTTAACTGCTTTTGCAAATAAACTCATTTACTTCTTGAATATTTTCACCAAATCAGGCTCACATGAAGTAGAGGGTTTTAATTATGTAAAATGGAGATAGAAGGTTTGTACAGCGATGAAAAGCAGTTAACTCTTTTTCCACAATGGTGTTTGTCTGTTTTTGCAAATGAACTCTTCATATAATAACTATAAATGAAAACAATGCAGCAGGTTTCCCTGTGGGTCGTAAGAAGAGGCCAGTTTATAAGGACATGGATAAGGAGACACTGTTGAAGATGGTCTGATATTACGCACGCAGTGCACACTCTTTGGCACAATGCCAGGAACTGGACCTGCATAATTGCCCCCCACCCAGTAAAAAATAGTATCAATAGTTTGTGTACATTACTGGTTATTTTCACTGAGTTTTCTCTGGGGTGGGGGCCAACTTCACGCTGGACAGCAACCTCAGAGCCGCAGCAGGAGCAGCGGTCTGGAGAGGATGAGCGTGCAAGAGTTGATCTTAGTTTAAAAATATGCCATTGGCAAAAAATAAAAGAAAATAAAAAGACAATTATTTTCACCTTACCATTATCCTAGAGCTGCAGATGTTCTGATTCATCTGTCTAGAATAACCCGTGTTCAACAGTGATGTTGACTGTTATTTAATTAGATAATGAAAACTAGATGTGTCGCCTGCATACTTCATGACAAATGATTTTGACTGCTGCATGTCTGCAGTCCTGTGTGCAGCACTCTTCCAGCCATCAGTGGATAAAGTTTCCAGCCTGCTTTTCAGACGTGCTAAATTACACGCAATTTTCTGCGCCCGCTTTCCGTTGCACGGTTTATAAATCACATTGCGCATGTTATGCTGAGTTGTTTGCATAGTCTCCTCCCAATATTTTGAGCCTTCAGGCAGAAACGCCCAGATTGCATATTCATCTACAGCAGACACGCAAAATGGATAGTGGGGCTATTTTGCTCATTAACAGGTGCAAACCTCCTTTTGCCCTGCTTTGAAAATCAGCTCTGGTGGATTATTGCGCGTGTAATGAAGAAAACACCCGTTTTAACACGTGCAAACCTTTCGTAAATCAGGGCCTAAGAGCGCAACCTCACAACCTTCCGATTCAGTGTTTACATGATACCCGATTTGGTTTGGGGAAAGGAATATTCTACCTCCGTGAAACCAAATGAAAATTCATTTGGTTCAGCAATTTTCATTAAGAAAGAGGTGTTTATATGGATCATTTTCATTCTTAAAGAGCTTCTAAAGCAAAAGCAATCTGTATATTTGGGTCCATGTAAACGCAGCCAATGAGAGTAAATGTGACAGCTGCAGTTCAAGGCTTTATCTGTTGGAGACATCAACGATCTGGTTACTGGATTGTATGATGGGTTTCTAAAGGAAAAAAAAAACTACCCTGATGACATCAGTGGCCTTCTGAAAAGTCCACAGAAGAAGCAGAGCACTGAGAAAGACAGTGGGTGAAGCTCTCTCTCTAATGGCAAACATGTGAATGTCATGATCTGTGGGTTTTGTCTTGTTTCCCGTTTTATTTTGTCGAGTTTTGCCCTCCTGTGTTGTGTTCAGCCTACTTCCAGCTCCCTGACTCACCTGTTTTCATTCAGAAATCTGTGCCACCCATTTGTGTTAGTCCCTCCCGGTTTTCTGTTCAATGCCAGATTGTCGTCGACTCTTCAGTGTCTTGCTGTCAACGCTTCCCCCAGTGTCTCCTTTGGTTTTGGGTTCTCTTCGATAAACCTTTTGCTCCTAAACCTGCATGCCTCGAGTCCTGCATTTGGCTTCTCCATTCCTTTACCCCATGACAAAGAACTCTCTAAATGACAAAGATGCTGGTGCTCGGAATAAAAATGCGTAAGGTTTAGGATAACGTGTCATTTTAATACATTACGAAGGTTACTATGGTGATGCATCCTGCATCAGTTGTGTCACACACTGGGATGTAATCTGTTTGTCGAAGACTAATCCCAAAGGGGCATTATAGGTGTTGGACATGATGGTTTAGGTTCCTGAAGAAGTGTCAGTACGTGAGAACTGAAACATGCTAATAATAGTTATGAATAGAGTTTTTTTTTTTTTTTTTTATTTTGCTTTCAAACATCTGCTGGACAGTTTCCTGCAACATGCATGCCAAACACACTCAACCTGGTTCATTTACAGCTTGTGGACCAGAAGTGCTGAACTGCATTGCATCATTTTGGAGTGAACAGTATCATACAGTAGTGGTAGTGTCTTCAAATGCTTCTCTATCAGTTTGTTGGAGTTCATTGACACATCATGGAGATGCATGCCCTTTTGTCGACAGTGGGTTTTTTTTGTTTGTTTTTTTTAAACTGATAAATGGAAATAATTCTTTAAACATATTCTGCTGAATGTTAATTAATCACAAACATGAAAATGACCAAACAAGGTCACATGTGAAACTTCAAAGTTCAAGGTCCAGCCTTTAGGATGATTTTTCATATTCAGTTTGTAAATTGGGATTTTAGTGGATAATGACTTAAATGTTTAGGTGTAAAAGGGTTAAACCAACCTGACTCATGAGTGAAATGATGATGAATGCATGAGAGCGAGAATAAAAAGGTGTAAGGTGAACCTGACAGAGCTGATCAAAATCTGTTCCAGCAGCGTAACCAATCCTAACACCACGCGGTTGACAGCAGGAGGCCGTGAGGGAAACACTCAGCCGTCACGTCATGTCCGGTGTGTGTGTGTGACTGTGTGTGTGTATGTGGACTGCTTCCCTTTCTGGAACATTTTCAGGCTTACAATCTACGTTTATCTTCAGATGTCTGGGACAGACCTCAAATTTCAAAAAGCTTCAACAAATTTAAAGAAATAAAAAATGTGAGAAAATTAGTGTTAAGAGTGTTACTTATTAGATACAAGCTCAGCTTAGTGTTTGATGAAATGATCAAAGATGTTTTCATAGCAAAAACCATGACTTAACTCAATATTCATCATAAGCTATTGGCTGGCTGCAAATACACAGAATACATAAAAAACACAGCAGAGACATAATTTATTAGGAGTAACATCTAAACTTCAGGTCTGCTCTTCTCTTTCAATTATACTAACATGTACAAATGAAATCTTATAAAGGTTATTCGGTCCATCCAGGACTTTAACATGCTGCGATCTCAACATCATTGCAAGTTTAGCCAGTCCTTATGAATTCTGCACATCTTTGATCACAGAAGCTTACTTCTTCAGGTAAGTACACCTGCTGGACCTCGCTGTCTTCCACACCTCTGCCAGTGCCCCAGGACAGGCTGCAGGGTCGTCAGCTGAACGCCACCTCCGCCGATGTTTCACTACATTAACCCAGGATCGTCTCTAGGTGGTGAAGCAGTACCAGGAACGCGTTCCTACCCCTCCCTGGAGCCTGGTTGAAGATCATTACCCCAGTTTCGTCTTCCCTTCCTTGTTCCACTGCCTCTGATATGTATTTAAAACTTTCCATTTCTTTTGGCCAAAGACTCCTTTACATTGATGTTGCGTTAAAACCCTTCTGTCATGAACTTTACTTCAGTCTTTATTATGAACATACGTGTGCGTGAGAAATGTGAAGCATCTGCCACCTAACATCCCCACCAAGGATAATACACTACACTACCCAGAATCCTGAATCAAAGTGGAGGTAAATGTTTTTATATTGCCAGCAATGTTGTGGTGAAAAACAAATGGAAGATGTGAAAAGAGAATGTCTGAAATGCGCAAACGTATGAGTTTTTAACATTTAGACTGGATGCAAATTATGAAAGAATCACAAGTTTAATTCTTTTTATTGCTGCTTGTTCTTAATGAGAAGCCTCTTTGAAAACAGTCTGCTGAATAGTGAAATACTCAACCATTGTGCTTGTTTCATGAATGTATTAGAAAAAAAAAAACAAAAAACCAAACACTAAAAACCAACATTTCCTGTAGAATTTTTACTTACAGCATTGACAAAAAATGCTAGAAAACAACAGTTGTGTTTCCATTATTACCTTCGCCAAGGAGGTAATGTTTTCGGTGGCGTTGGTTTGTCTGGCTGTTCATCTGTCAGCAACTTTATGGAAAAAGTACTGGACGGATTGATCTGAAATTTCCACCAGCCGTGTGTCTCAGCCCAAGGATGAACCCATTAAATTTTGGTGGTGATCCGGATCACCTTCTGGATCCAGGAATGTTTCAAAGGATTCTTTATGATTGTGAGATAGACCATGTTGGAAAGGCTGTTGATGAGGTGTGAGTGCCCCCTTGAGACAGAAGTGTGCAGCTGGACATGTCAGGACGGAGAAATGAAACTTATGAGCAGCAGTGAGCACGAGGAGAGAAGACTGTTGGACAGACTTCTAGCAGGTGAAGATGGTGAACTGTGTGCATCTGTAAAAAAACTGTAAGTAACTAGTTGTATTTCTGCCTGAACAGGATGTTTATTTAGTCTTTAATGCTATTTAGCTGATTTGCTTATTCAGAAGTGTTCCTCCATTCACCATGTGCCTTTTGATGCTATTAAGCTAGCTGACCTGTTACATGCCAGCTACTGTAACAGTTAGCCTTGAATACATGTGCATGTTTAGTCCTAACTGTAACGGATTTGTTAATAATAATAATACCTTGAATGTGTTTATTTGCTTAACGAATGTTCCTCATGGCTTTGTATTTCTGTGTTTATAGACCACACTCACTTCAATCCAGGCATTCACCTTAACTAGCCTGGAATTCACCTGTAAGCCTGTTGTTTGTTGCATTACTGTGCTGTTGTGATTAAGAGTGACCGGTAAAGACAGTTAACTGTACAAGCAAGTCCTGTGTGTTCTGAGTGACACCCCATGGTGAACATCAAACCTCTTTACCAACGCCTAAACAGTCTTACATCAACATCACCCTAATAGGCCAAATTTTGGGAATTTTTCCATATAACTCCATACAAATGGCCTGAGTGTTTCATAAAAAAAATATAAGAAAGGATCTCAATGAGTTCTATAATGTTTCGAAAGCTGATCCAGATTAGGGATGGGCGATATGGATTAAAAAATGTATCACGATAATTTCTCTTATTTATCACGGAAACTATAAGCGACGATACAAACTATCAGCATAATGGTTTGTATAATAAATCTGTCACTAAATTCTGTCTTGAAAGCCCTACAAAATACTAGAAGCCACTAAACTATATCAATTAAGTTTAAGTAGTGCATCTGTATTGCAAAACTGTAGTGACACCAATCAAACAAGTCTGAAATATGAGAGACCAAATTCCACATTTATTCAAACGATGCAAATAGCAAAACTAAATTTGCTTATAAAAAAAAATAGTAGTGCGACTGCAAACACAACCTGATAAATTGAATTTATCGTTTTTATCGTAAGATGACAAATTGTTATTGTGGGGAATTTCTTTGACGATAAAATATCGCCCATCCCTTATCCAGATCCAGAGAAAATTTAGGATGCTATGATCCAGAAAACACAAAAATAAGGGAGTTGCACTGCTTGGCGGAGGTCTGCGCTCTCCGAGTGCTTTTCTAGTTAAAGAAATAGAATAACGATTTGAAAAGTTTGCATCCACCATGTATCCATGTATTGGAAGTCCAAGAGGAAAATACAAACAGCTTTTCCTCATGAGTCACTGCCATGTTTGGGAATATCTGTGATGTTATATCATATCTGGGAAGAAGCTGGTCAGTAAAACAGCTGCTGACTCATGATTCCAGGTCAGCAAAGTTACTGATTTTGCTCATAAACCATTAATTAAGAAAAACGAACCTTCCGCTCATGCTGCCCCTTGGTTTGGGTTGAGCTAAAAGTGAAGCCAATTGAGCGTTCCCACATCACCATTTTTGCCAAGTCACATGGGGCAAATAATTGACAGCCAGTGTACTCTGGGCTAAATGCTAGCCTCGCTAACTTGAAACTAACAGGAACTAATGAAGATTAGCCCGCTAATCGGCAGGCTACAAGGCATGCTTGTACTTTGTTGGCTGGTGAAAAACTATGGTTATGTCATTGACTGTAGGGTGCTCTGGTTCCTGATTGGTTAGAAGGATAATTAGAAGGACACGCTCCTAATTATGTGCAATTTGAAGATAAACATCTAAACAGATGAGTTATTATAAAATTCCCACCACTCACAGATGACTTAAAGGTAAACTTGACCTATTAAACCTAAAATGATGTTTTGAACCATGTCATTTATTCTATGAAGTTTGCCTTTTTAACGTGGGAGTCTGTAATGATTTACTGTGTTTCACAGCCAGCCCTGAGTGGATGAGGAGTGAACTGCAACTTTTTAGCACTTCTTCATGGCTTCAGTTTCCTGGCTAGAGGTTGCCACTTGATTTTACCCAATGAACATCATTCATACTCTTCACTAAATATACAGACGAAGCCTTCTGTCATCTACATACCCCAACGTAGCAAGCGGACCAGTAAACATCGGTAATAGCAGTATGGATGAGGCTAAATACACTTCAAGCCTTCTTTTAAACAGGTAAAAGCCACCTAAAGCATTTTTTTCTAAATAAACTTATCAGTGAAAGTTTTGGTTTAACCATTTTGTTTACAGCAGCTAAAATGCTGACAAAAAAAAAAAGATATCAGAAATTTGACAACTGGCAGAGATCAATAAACCTCTTTACAAAGTTCAACAGCTTTTACTGAATTTGAACTACACCCGGCTCATCGGTGAGCAATTGAAGGGATTACAAATAAGTAAATCAGATTACTAATAGATCTGTGTGGATTATGAAACAGAATACAAATCAGGTAAAACTAGAAAAAATGTCAGCACATCAGATGTGGAGAGAAACCACAGACCTGAGTGAAGCAGCAGCAGAACTCAGATCTCTGTTCATCATCTTTGTTGTGCTGCAGTTACAGGGACGAAGCGAGGCGACAGAAGGATGAAAGCAAGCGTGGTGTCAGTTTGATGGAGCCCCGAGTCTGAGAGAGACTGTTATTCAGAACCAACCTGCAGTCGGGTCAGCCCACCAGTTGTTATGACTCTGACATGAAGACTGTGTGAACAGTCTGTGTTTCGCTGCCACAAACACTAACATCACATTTGGTGTCAGCACAAGCTGCCAGACTTTCACAGACTCGCAGCTGCAGGGCTGAATCAGACTTTTTTTTGGGCTGTGACATTTGTGTTCTCACATTCATCGCCTTCCTAACATTTCTGTAAAATCTGAGAAAACGTAGCTGCAGCGCTGGCTGTGCAGGAGTCGTGGATCTTTCTGTGTGATTTCACCACATCCATCCTTTACATTTCACTTATTTGAAAGAAGAATGTAATAGTTCTCCAGCGGGCAAATTTCACTGACCTCCCGCCACTTTTTATTAGCAGAGGGAGAGAAAGTTTAACCTGACGTCAGCACAAGACACAAGGTCAGAAAGGCATCACGATCACTTAAAATCATCCCTGCGGGGAGTAATGAATTCCACATTTCCTGACAGTCTGACCAGTAGCTGTTGAGATTTGTTGCTTTGCTTTGTTGAGTGTTTGTGCTTCCTGCATGTGTGCGTGCAGGTCTGTTGGATCAAATATATCAGGCCGGGTCATTATCAATTTTCAGGACTATTTCTCATGCTTGCCCCGTTCTGGCGTCGGAAGCCACCAAGGTCACCGGACCGGACGCAGAGTGCTTCTCGTGTTACACGCGGGCCTGTCTGACATGGAGGCCAGATTGGCTTCAATGTGGTAATTATCATATCACCTTTCAACCAGCAGATATATGGAACTCTGATAATGCAGCATTAATGGGAAATGCATATGAGAGCAGCGGTCGATGGACAAATGACCCGCAACAAGGTTCAGGACACTGAAATAAATGATAACGTTTATACACAACATGACGGTGATGAGAAAAGCTGATTAGGTTCCTAATGATGTTTCCACTTAAAACCAATTTCTGTACATCACAACTTCCAGAACGCATTAACTGGTGGTGATGACAGAATGTGTGATAATCTCTGTTCAGTCGTCCATCCTCTGATCATAGAACTGGGAACAAGTCATAATCTTTCTTTCTCTCTTTCTCATCCCAGCAGCCAAACTTTTTTATAATCTTTAAGATTAAGTGATGGCTCTCCAGGTTTCTGTAGCAGGGCTGTACGCGTAGCTTTTTCACTAGGAGCACTAATGCTCCCAAATGAAAAAATTTAGGAGCACAGAAAAAATTTTAGGAGCACTATGAATTTTCTTAAATAGCACATTTAAATATTAATAATAATAACCTTCGCCCAGGCAATAGGCCAAATGATGCATTACACCGAGAAACAAAGAGTTTTAAATACAGAGAACGTCCCTGTCCTACAGTTTTTTGTTGTCCAGTCACCTGCCACACTTGGCTGTGTCCATCCAGCGGTCCACAGCAGGACTTGGTCTGGGTGGGGTTGGTCTGGGTCAGGTGGGCTTTAGTATGGATGTTGATTTTACATTATGCATTGTTGTTAAAAAGGGCACTAAACCGGTGCTACAGCAAAACCTGTGACCCATGAAAAATTATGACTGTAGGGGGCGATAACACTTGCTCCCTGATTATTCTTCTGCAGACACTAAACTGTCAGCAGCAGGTAACCTCTTCATTTAATCTTTGTTAAACAGCAATATGGAGAGAAGTTGCCATGTTGTGACCCCCCATATCTGTTCTCATGACTGCAAAGGTTCTCATAAAAACCCAGAGACACATTATTGGTTTCACTACATGGAAGAAAAGCTGGACTAGCCATGCTAATAATGTAAAAGAGACGTCTAATGGTTTAGATTACAGCTGTAACCAAACATCACCTTCAATCAGAAAATCTCCCAGATGTATTATTATTAATATGATTATGATGGTACTCGCACCAATATATTTTTAGGCGCATATGCGAGTAAAACGCTCGCACTCTATGGCCCTGTGTAGGTCTTCATGCCTTCATTTCCAGAGATCTGTGTATGTTTAAGCTGCTCTGACCTACAGTATGAACCATCCAGGAATAAAAAAAAAAAAATCTCCGAACTCAACAGATGAACCCGTGACGTGTCAACAACTTAAGAAATCCTTTTCATTTTTAAAAAAAAATTTGCATCTATGAAAAAGAACCGAAGAAACTGCTTGAGAGGGGGCAACAATGCTGCAAAAACTGTCCCTGAATTTGAGAGTAATATACATGACAAGACCAAAATATTTAAAGGGACTTGAGGCAGGAATTTAAAAAAAAACAAACATAAATGTCCCTTTTTTTCATACTAATGGGTAATGAAGCACTAAATACCAAAAATAACGTTTCCACCCATGTTTCTCTCCGTTGCCTTGAACAGGCTGTGTGCTACAAAATGCGCTGCAATTCGGTGTCCTGCATCTGCAGTTTTGATGCAGGAAAAAGATGGTCACGGTAAATAAAAACACTGTAAGCGATAGTTATGGATTCTTCTGCCGTAATAAAATGATCTAGATCAACGGAAAGACACTAAAAAGTGTAACTACGAAGAAAAGGCTTAGTAAACAACATTATAGCTTTCCAGCTCTGCCATGCGGATGTGACGTCAAATGACACTACATCCACAGTTTTGATATAGGAAGAAGCCGGTCGTGGTAAATTCAAACACTGTAAGCAATTGTTATGGATTATTCTGCCGTCAGCAAATGATCCAGATCAACTGAAAGACACTAAAAAGTGTAACTGCGGAGAAAAAGGTGAGTAAACAACATTATAGCTTCAGTTTGTGCACGCTGCCGTGACGGCTTGGCTCGTGGCTGCAGTTACCTAAAGCGGCAGTCGCGGCAGTCGAGAGTTTCGTTTCTTAATCTTGCCTCAAGTCCTTTTAAGATTAAACTAATTTTGAGAGGAAATGTCTTATTTCTTACTCAGTAAGTGAATCTTAAAAATGGTTATTTTATCTGCACATTGAGTTAAATTATCTCACCAAGACTGTTTCAGATTACTTTGTGTCTTTCGCTCCCAATTTTAGCTGTAAGAACTTGTTTTAAGACCTCTACATACCAGTTCATACAGACAAGTATCTTGAAATATCAAAAAAATGTGGAGACTTTCGACAAGTGGGAACTAGCTTAAAACAAGCCAAAATCCAAAACCAAAAGGCAACATAAACAGAACTAAAGTCACCAAAACCACAAAAACAAACAAACTATGGGCAGACTGTTCCCAGGCCACAAAGACTGATCCCCAGATTCCACATAAAGCATGTGCGCTCCGCTCAGTTCTGCTACAGACCGGCTCTGGACTGACTGTGACCATTAACGCCTACTGCATGAGCATCGCTCTGTCCCATCAAGCCAAGGAACCAAAGGAGACATGGCAGAGCATGCGCTCTAGGTAATGCTACAGGTGTGCACCACAGTCGCACTTGTCTCACCCCGGTGCGACAAGTAGTCACGCCATTTATGCCATTCAAAATAAAGTATATGTGTATGACTCCTCAGTTGATAGTATCATACAATAACCTTATATGGGCGACAAAATGCTAATAAGCCTGCTTTACCTGACAAACAGACCAGTTTGTGAGACTGAAAGGTTGTGTGTCTGAGATGGTGGTCAGCAGCACTGGAGCACCACAAGGAACTGTACTCTCACCATTCCTCTTCACACTGTACACCTCAGACTTCCAGTACAACTCTGAGTCCTGTCATCTGCAGAAAAACTCTGATGACTCTGCAGTTGTGGGGTGTATCAGTGATGGACAAGAAGCCGAGTACAGGGAACTGGTCAATCAGTTTGTGAAATGGTGCGGTAACAATCAGCTCATCTTAAATACCAGCAAGACTAAAGAGATGATTGTTGACTTCAGGAGGAGCAAGAATAAGCAGCATAGTCCTGTCTACATCCTGGAAGAGGAGGTGGAGGTGGTGGAGAACCACAAATACCTTGGAGTTCAGCTGGACAACAGACTCGACTAGAAATGCAACACTGGCTACATCTACAAGAAAGGTCAGAGCAGACTCTACTTCTTAAGGAAGCTGAGATCATTCAACGTCTGCACCAAGATGTTGCAGATCTTCTATAAGTCTGTTGTGGAAAGTCCAATCAGCGTTGCAGCATCTGCTGGGGAAGCAGCATCAGAATCAGAGACTTGAAGAAACTGAAAAAGCTGATCAAGAAAGCTGGTTCTGTGCTGGGGAGAACTCTGTAACCGCTGGAGCTGATCGTTCAGAAAAGAATGCTGCACATGCTGATGAAGATGATGGAGGATTCTTCCCACCCTCTCCACAACACGGTGAAGTATTTTTCATTTAATTTCTTTTTCATTTACAGTTTGGTAATACTTTATTGAGTCGTATTACACACACAACACAATGTACTGTATTTAGGCTATTGAAGGATGTCTAAATCATATTTAGGAAATCCAATTTAATTAGTATAAGCCCATTTACACATAGGTGTAAGCTAAAAATTGCAACTCGCATTATGTGGAATCCAGGGGTGAGATCTGCCGGGCTCTTTTGGAGCTGCATGCGGGATCATTTGGACAGAAAACAGAAGAAAAGGCAGAGTCGTCCAAAAAGAGCTTTGGAAAGTCCTTCAAGAAGCCTGGAGAACTGATCAGCTACATATGACCCAGACTGTCAGGAAGAATGAAGCTGCTCAGTCCAAATATTCACTTTTAAACCTCTCAAAATGGTACAAACTTGCATATTTCCCCATTTTCTGGAGATGTGTACAACAAAAAGGGTGGCTGAAGACTTTTGGACATGTATGTGTTTATCTGTCTTCACAAATACTTCTATCTGATCTGTCAGTCAGCCGGTCTGAAATTTCTCTACACCGTTTTCATTTAACCAGGCAGCCTCTCTTCCTCTTATTTCCTTCACTCTGTCACTTTCTGACTCCATCCATCAACACAGCGTAGACCCAGCACCTCAGTCATCTTAAAATATCACCACTAAAAGTCTACTTTCATTTAATGCATCATAAGGTTGAAGCGTGAATATTGAGAGTGGGTGCCGCCTGGAGATTTAATCCCGCGCTTCATTATTGATGGAGAGACACTGGAAAACTCGCAGATCATTAAATGTGATGGCGGATTTGCCCAACACTGCTCAGCATAGTTTATGCTCAATGGCTGCACGTTCTGCAGAGACACATATGACGAGGATGGCTGCCGTCCTCTCAGCTTCACCTTCCTCCTTCCAACAAGCTGACTTTCCCAGGAATGGGGTTCAGCATAAAACTGCGAGCCTCTCCAGAGAACGTTTTTATTAACTTTCAGGATTAAAGGCATAATTCAGTTTTCAGACATGAATAACACCGTAATGTTCCCATCAACAGCTGCTCTGGATACTGCAAGCTCAGTCAAGATAATTAACTTCTGTTATATGAAACATTAGAAAAATCATTTGAGCTGATTCCTCTGCAAATTTCAGAGATTTGTTTGAGAAAGACGATATTTGAAGCTTTAAGTTTGTTTTGTAGCTGCAGTATGAGGCAGCAAACACTCCTGCACATTAATAATGGAAAGGTCTGCAGCTTGTACTGTACTTAGTGCAGCTGTTCCTCTGATCGGCATTCAGTTACAATTAAGAGTAACTTTAAATCTGTGTGCCTCATTAAAACGGAGTAGGTGCAGAAGTAACTTCTCTGAATAATCAGTGATAAAAACCTTAAACTAATTCAGATTTATTTCTGAGTTTAGTAAAAGTTGCATCAGCCTCACTGTTTGCAAGTTCTAAAATGATAATTTGTATTTCCGTTTTTCATTAACCTCCTGAGACCCTATGATAATAATAATCATAATAAAAATCTAATAATCAATAATAATAATGATCTAGTAATCATTATTAATCATAATAATCTAATAATAATCTTCATTATCATCTCCACAATCAGACACAGAGCTCTCCCTCTGTGGTCATATACTGGGATTTTTTTAAACAAAAAGAAAGATTTACTTTATTTACTGAGGGGAAAAGACATGGCCCATTTGAATTATCTGCCAGAGAGGTGTTAGGTGTAAATAAAAATATTGTAAATAAAGATTTTAGTAATTTTTCTGAAAGAGCCATTTATGTGAGCTTTATCTGCTCATCATTTTTTAGTTTTATACATTTTTTTTAAATTCAGATTTCAGATTTATAAGGTTGAAAGTTAATTCTAAAAGCAGTGGTCCTCAAACGTTTTCCAGCGTTACCCTGTTCAATCATTTTTCCACCCCCTAATCCAGGGTGGGCCACTTTTTGTATGAAGTGGTCAGCCTGGTAAAATAACAGCATTATAAGTTCTAAATAACAACACCACCACTTTTCCTCCTTGTTTTGGTGCAAAGATCATCATGATGTTTACAGTTAATGAACTATCCTTTACTAAAACAACCTGGAATTTCTGAAGAAAAAATAAATTTTTTGGCCTCAGTCACAGATTAAAATAATTTAGTGTTTTTATTGATGTATTTTGTTACAATTTTATCAGATTTTTTTCTGTAAATGGTACTTTGTCATAATTAATTTATTAAAATATTAGTTTAATTCATAAAATTGATCAATTGTTTTAAAAAATATTTTATTGACATACGTACACACACACACGTATAAACACATCTCTGTCTAAAATATTTTGTATATAATCATAAAGATTATAATCTATTTTTAATCATTTTATTTGAAACCGTTTCTTTTTTTCAATTAATATATTTCGTTTATTCTAAATATTAACTAATTTAAAGCAGAACTCAGTAACTTCAGCTCGGGGCTCCCCCTAGTGGCGTCCTTTCATTGTCGTAAAGTCCCCCCCCCCCTCACACCACCCACCCACACACGGCTTCTCTACATGTCTTTCTTCTATTTTGATCCCTGGATATATTTCTAAGCGTATACTAGCTTGTTGATGCTTTGTTGCTGCGTTGGTAGCAGCGCCACGTCTCCCTCTGCCCAAAGCAGAGTCCTTTATCTTCTGAAACGGGACGTTTTACCCGCGATTTGCGGGTAAATATGCTGTGGATTATATTTTTCTCTGGTGTTGGCGGTTAGCAGGTAAGAATACGAACTTTTATTTACTTTTTGCGGACGTGACAAGTGATTATTGAGCCTGAGGCAGTGATACTTCACCCGGCGCCCAGGCAGCGCAGCTACGTGAATCACTCTGGTCCAGCAAAGAGTTGGTTATGAGAGCCAGGAGCCGTGTTTAGGTGGTGTGAAGCTAAAGAAATGTTTTCTTCCAATTAGCGCTGGTAATCTGGTTCAAATCAGCGCTGGAAGCAGCTCGGTAGATAGGGGACCTGAGTACCGTACAGCGGTTTCTGTTGTCGCAAGTTCTGCTCGGGTCGGCGCAGGCAAAGTTGCATAGAGCTGCTCGCAGGCCAGAGGCCCCGGCCAGAGGGGGGGACACATTGAATCGCTCCATAAACACTTTGTTTAGCCCCACAAGGATTCCGAAAAGCATTTATTGAAGTAAAAAAGTTATGAGTTCCCCTTTAAAGGTTGAATATGGAACACGGACAGAACAGCGACATCACGTGTGTCTAGGTTGTAGTTGCAACGGCAGAAAAACAACTCCAGCTGCTGGGTTGAAAGACTCGCTGCCGGTACAGCAAGTGACCAACAGCCTGCACCATGTTCAACATGTAATAGGGCTTGGGAACTGACATCACAGCGCAATGCATTGTGGGAGGCAAACAATACACTGCTGCCATTTTTTGAGGCCAGCGGGAGGGACCGACTTAGAACAAGAAAACGGCAGGATGCTAAAAGTTCAAATAGAAAGAAAAGACCGGTACCAAGATAAACTTCTTCCCAAGGCAAGGAGACGCTATATGGAGAAGACTGCGTTCATCAGAGATAAGGATCCGTATGAAATGCTGGCGACAGGGTGGACCCATGACCCAGATCTTCTGCTTCCTCCTCCACATTTTGACATACTTGGTCTGTGGCGTGAGTGCCTACACTTCGTCTCAGTTTCGAAATTATAAGTTTACGAACGGCTGGGTCCAAGATGTGGAAGCCCGCAAACCGATGGGCTCAGACAACATTGTCATTGGTAAGCATCTAAGTGGCTCGGCTAAATGCTTTTCCGGGGTTCCATTCATTCATGTGTTTGAATGAAGCTGCCTTATAGCCTATTAGCATGCTAACCGCACTATAAACAGAGGCTATGTTACAAAATCAAAGGTAGCTTTACAGACAATTTCTATGAAAAATAGGAGAAGGTAGGAAAGTAATCATCCAATTGTGACACATATTTGCACTTACCGGAATGAAAATGCCTATAGCAGGAATATTACAACCCACAACACCTCCACTCCGACATGGTCCCAAACTGTCAAAATGGCAACACCTAAAAATTTCTACTAAACGTCTCATCATTCTGGCATTTTTTCATCCTATGGTCGCAATGACGTCCCACCATTTCAATAATTCCTTTAAAAGCCTCCTCCCTCCCCTGGCATTTAGATTTTTTTTTTTTTTTTTTTTGATATACTGGTAAGATCCCAGAGGGGAAATTAGGGCTCTGCATTTTACCCATCTCTGTACTGTGGGTATCAGAGAGGAGTGGGCTGCTACTTAAAGCACCCAGGGAGCAGTTAGTGGGGGTTAAGGACCTTGCTCAGGGGTCCACAGTGGTTCACCTAGGAGTCATGTCGGGGACTCGACACCTAGCACTTTTTCTGTGCCTTTACAGCATCAAAGACTCCACGATGGCGGCCTGTATTGGCTTGCAGATGTAAACATAACATCATTGTCAAACCCATTAATATTTACTTTATATTTCTTTTCAGGCAAAATATAATTTTTTAAAGAAATTCTGTACTTTCATTCTGCATCCCTCCAAACACCTAATGGATCATTATTTTAAAAATATAGGTTTTAATAAAAATGTTCCATATTCAACCTTTAAATGTGTATTACCAAGTAAAAATCACAACTGATGTACAAAACCCCAGAATAATTCATCTCTGGAATCTAGAGCTGTAAATCCAGTACTTCACATCATGATCAGAGTAACTTTTCCAGATCTAGATGTTACTTTAAATGTACAAATATGTACTCGTGTCCAGAACAACCCAGACCTTCGGAACTGACTCACCTCATCATACAGATCTATTAATGATAGAAAAGACAGAACAAAGTTTCCCCTTTGTGTTTTCTCTGTAGTGTTTCCAAATATTCACATTTCAGAAACACCGATGTAAAGCAGCTTACATGTGAGAAAGACATCAGAGGAAATGGAAGGTTTAACTAGTTAAGCAAAGATAAAAGTATCTTTAGCTGTTATTGGTCTCATTACACCCATGAACCCTCCCTCTTACCTGGATCTTGATTGGCCAGCTGAAGTTTGACACATACACGTAGAAGGTGATGTTGTGGTGAAGCCGGAAGTTGAACTTTTCACATGAGAAACTGTCTCTGTGCTCCTTGATGTTGGTCCTTGCTATAATTGGCATCTCCTCACCCGAGATGGTGCCCGCTGTGAATGAAAGAAAAAGTTTTTTTAAACACTTTTTCCTTTCTCAAGTTTGTATTTTTTACAAATAGCTGAGCTTTGATAACCCCAGACGTGGCTTTTACTCCTGTTGGATTTCTGTTCATTTACATTGGGGATGAAAGGATGGGAAAAAAGAAAAGACATGAAAAAAATCTAATATATATATATACACACACACACACACATATATATATATTTTTTTTCTCTTTTTTTCCTTGTCCTGTCCAGCATCATAGCAAGCAGAATGGAAATCTGATTGCTTTATTGCGATGAACAGTTTTGCTTTGCCAAGGGGAGCCTCATGAACACAAGGCTCCCCTTGATATCCTGTTTATTCATTTTATTTCTTTAATTAAACATTTGTTTATACTAGCATTATATGTATATATATATATAAATACAAAACATGCAATTTAATTAATAAATAATTAATAAATAATTGTTTTGTCAGTTATAAGGGGTCTTATCAATTCTTAAAAGACTCAAAATTGAGAATCATTAGGAACCAGAATCATTAAAATAAATACTGGTCCTACATCAAGAAGCCGCCCAACGCGTTTATGCTCTACTTGAAGGAGCAGAGGCCTGTTGTGGCGGCTGAGCTTGGTGTCACTGGCGGCACGGCTGTAAACGTCATCGTTGGGGAGAGAGCAAGTAAATGTGGTCCTCTAAAAACCACATCTTGATGCTGGTTTGTGATCTAACAGGCTAACAGTGTTTTGTGGTCCATCCACAGTAGAAAGCCTTGACTTTGGAGCAGCAGGAAAAGTACCTCCAGGAGGCCCATGCAGTGAGGCGCCAGCACGAGGCGGAGCACCCAGACTGGTCCAGCTATGACAATATGTTCAAACACCATGCTCAGACAGAAGCACTCACTGACAGACTTTCTATCAGCTGGTGTCAGAAAAAAAATCTCATGTGTCTTGACCTGCATTCTGCTGCACTTGTGACCAGACCTGCATTCTGCTTCACCTGTGACCAGACCTGCATTCTGCTTCACCTGTGACCAGACCTGCATTCTGCTGCACCTGTGACCAGACCTGCATTCTGCTGCATTGACCTGCATTCTGCTGCACCTGTGACCAGACCTGCATTCTGCTGCACTTGTGACCAGACCTGCATTCTGCTGCACCTGTGACCAGACCTGCATTCTGCTGCACTTGTGACCAGACCTGCATTCTGCTGCACTTGTGACCAGACCTGCATTCTGCTGCACTTGTGACCAGACCTGCATTCTGCTGCACTTGTGACCAGACCTGCATTCTGCTGCACTTGTGACCAGACCTGCATTCTGCTGCACTTGTGACCAGACCTGCATTCTGCTGCACCTGTGACCAGACCTGCATTCTGCTGCACTTGTGACCAGACCTGCATTCTGCTGCACTTGTGACCAGAACTTTATCCAGCTGTACCTGTGACCAGACCTGCATTCTGCTGCACCTGTGACCAGACCTGCATTCTGCTGCACTTGTGACCAGACCTTTATCCAGCAGTACCTGCGAGCAGACCTGCATTCTGCTGCACCTGTGACCAGACCTTTATCCAGCTGTACCTGCGAGCAGACCTGCATTCTGCTGCACCTGTGACCAGACCTGCATTCTGCTGCACCTGTGACCAGACCTGCATTCTGCTGCACTTGTGACCAGACCTGCATTCTGCTGCACTTGTGACCAGACCTGCATTCTGCTGCACTTGTGACCAGACCTGCATTCTGCTGCACCTGTGACCAGACCTGCATTCTGCTGCACTTGTGACCAGAACTTTATCCAGCTGTACCTGTGACCAGACCTGCATTCTGCTGCACCTGTGACCAGACCTGCATTCTGCTGCACTTGTGACCAGACCTTTATCCAGCAGTACCTGCGAGCAGACCTGCATTCTGCTGCACTTGTGACCAGACCTTTATCCAGCTGTACCTGTGACCAGACCTGCATTCTGCTGCACTTGTGACCAGAACTTTATCCAGCTGTACCTGTGACCAGACCTGCATTCTGCTGCACCTGTGACCAGACCTGCATTCTGCTGCACTTGTGACCAGACCTTTATCCAGCAGTACCTGCGAGCAGACCTGCATTCTGCTGCACCCGTGACCAGACCTGCATTCTGCTGCACTTGTGACCAGACCTGCATTCTGCTGCACCCGTGACCAGACCTGCATTCTGCTGCACTTGTGACCAGACCTTTATCCAGCTGCACCTGTGACCAGACCTGCATTCTGCTGCACTTGTGACCAGACCTGCATTCTGCTGCACCTGTGACCAGACCTGCATTCTGCTTCACCTGTGACCAGACCTGCATTCTGCTGCACCTGTGACCAGACCTGCATTCTGCTGCACTTGTGACCAGACCTTCATTCTGCTTCACCTGTGACCAGACCTGCATTCTGCTGCACCTGTGACCAGACCTGCATTCTGCTTCACCTGTGACCAGACCTGCATTCTGCTTCACCTGTGACCAGACCTGCATTCTGCTGCACCTGTGACCAGACCTGCATTCTGCTTCACCTGTGACCAGACCTGCATTCTGCTGCACCTGTGACCAGACCTGCATTCTGCTGCACTTGTGACCAGACCTGCATTCTGCTGCACCCGTGACCAGACCTGCATTCTGCTGCACTTGTGACCAGACCTGCATTCTGCTGCACTTGTGACCAGACCTGCATTCTGCTGCACTTGTGACCAGACCTGCATTCTGCTGCACCTGTGACCAGACCTGCATTCTGCTGCACTTGTGACCAGACCTGCATTCTGCTGCACTTGTGACCAGACCTGCATTCTGCTGCACCTGTGACCAGACCTGCATTCTGCTGCACTTGTGACCAGACCTGCATTCTGCTGCACTTGTGACCAGACCTGCATTCTGCTGCACCTGTGACCAGACCTGCATTCTGCTGCACCTGTGACCAGACCTGCATTCTGCTGCACTTGTGACCAGACCTGCATTCTGCTGCACCTGTGACCAGACCTGCATTCTGCTGCACTTGTGACCAGACCTTTATCCAGCTGTACCTGCGAGCAGACCTGCATTCTGCTGCACCTGTGACCAGACCTGCATTCTGCTGCACTTGTGACCAGACCTGCATTCTGCTGCACTTGTGACCAGACCTGCATTCTGCTTCACCTGTGACCAGACCTGCATTCTGCTGCACCTGTGACCAGACCTGCATTCTGCTGCACTTGTGACCAGACCTGCATTCTGCTGCACCTGTGACCAGACCTGCATTCTGCTGCACTTGTGACCAGACCTGCATTCTGCTGCACTTGTGACCAGACCTGCATTCTGCTGCACCTGTGACCAGACCTGCATTCTGCTGCACTTGTGACCAGACCTGCATTCTGCTGCACTTGTGACCAGACCTGCATTCTGCTGCACTTGTGACCAGACCTGCATTCTGCTGCACTTGTGACCAGACCTGCATTCTGCTGCACCTATGACCAGACCTGCATTCTGCTGCACTTGTGACCAGACCTGCATTCTGCTGCACTTGTGACCAGACCTTTATCCAGCTGTACCTGTGACCAGACCTGCATTCTGCTGCACCTGTGACCAGACCTGCATTCTGCTGCACTTGTGACCAGACCTTTATCCAGCTGTACCTGCGAGCAGACCTGCATTCTGCTGCACCTGTGACCAGACCTGCATTCTGCTGCACTTGTGACCAGACCTGCATTCTGCTGCACCTGTGACCAGACCTGCATTCTGCTGCACCTGTGACCAGACCTGCATTCTGCTGCACTTGTGACCAGACCTGCATTCTGCTGCACTTGTGACCAGACCTGCATTCTGCTGCACTTGTGACCAGACCTGCATTCTGCTGCACCTGTGACCAGACCTGCATTCTGCTGCACTTGTGACCAGACCTGCATTCTGCTGCACCTGTGACCAGACCTGCATTCTGCTGCACTTGTGACCAGACCTGCATTCTGCTGCACTTGTGACCAGACCTTTATCCAGCTGTACCTGCGAGCAGACCTGCATTCTGCTGCACCTGTGACCATTCCCGCATCCCGTTGTCCACTCACAGGTGTAGCGGAATGTAGTTCATGTCAAAGGTCATGCGGGATGAAAATCTAGTCGTAGGCGCAACAGGATGCAGGTATGGTCACAGTTGCAGCTTCATGAATCCAGCTGTATCTCTGTCTACACCTGCAGTCATTGGCACCCCAGGACAGGTTCAGAGGTAGAAAGTAGCTACATTTACTCAAGTTGTTTAAAGTCAAACAAAGGAAAGAAAACAATGTAGAGCGATTAACTTTTAGGAATGACTGCCATCCTCTGCTTCATCTCAGGTCAACATGTTTTATTTACTTCATTTTTATTCATGATGCTGGCCTTCAATGTAAATATAATTTCTAGAGGCCCCTTAAACCTTGTCCAGACCATTTTTTTATACTAAAGTGGAACATGTAAGGAAATCGATAGGATGACAGAAATAAAGGGGAAAACATGTAATTTCAAAAAGGGTGTTTTAATTACTAAAACGTAATTGAGAATAATTTTCAGTTTTCCACCGTTCAGTCAGTTGATTTCAGTTTTATCTCCTGTGGAAAAATATATTTAATTTCTGGGGGGTTAAACGAGTGGATCCTCAACTTTAAAATGTCAAGATGTTCTTTTAATCTCAAACAGGCAAATTAATACTCGTGTTAAAAGTACTTTCATGACACGTCGCGGTAATACAGAGGCAGCTTGTAAATTTGTGGTGAAGCTGAAAGTAATCTGGTCTCAGAATCCTTCCCAGCATTATCAGCAGTTCTGTGTTAATGGCTGAGTTTTTCAGATGCTGTGAATAAAATATTTCCACCTCCTGCTTTATCGGGGCCATTAAACACTCTATAATAGTCTACCCACCATCTCTCACACACTGCGGAGGCTGAGAGCCCCGAGACAACGAGTAAGAAAGCTCTTTATCTTAATTGAAATCAGGACGGAAAATGTATAAAACATCTTAACGCCAAAATTCAAAATAGCTTGTGATGTGTTTTGTCATGAGGGGGAATCCCCAGGAGGCGAACTGGAAGACGACACTTGGCCACCAGTGTGCGATAGAAATACAAAGATATCTGGACAGTTTTAGACAGTAATTAATCAAAACAGTGCATTATATTTATAATTAATTACAAATAATGATTGGTTTACAGTAGTCAGACATCAATGAGACTTTTTGCTGCAGTATTTAAAAGAGAAGATGCTTTACTTTAGCTCCGCTCTGCATTAACTTACTTTTGGCAGATTCACAGATGTTAATTGTTTATTTCTTCTCACTTTAAATTCAGCACTGAAATTATGGAGACGAAGGAGGAAGGTTCATTTTAAGTTTATCTAATTACACGTACAGCCTTGATTTCAGTTTACAGAGGCCCTGCAGAGCCCTACAGGTGTTTGCAGTTATCTGCTTGATTAGACCTCCATCTAATCAGGTTGAAGGTGAGCGAAACTCTGCTGGTTTTAATGCTAATGAGCTGACAGGGGAGTTAGGGGCATCAAACATTTAACAACTGTACTGGTTTCTATGCAAACTTGCACACCTGCAGCAATTTAGACATCCATGGGGTTATAAATTTCACAATCCTAAGAGACGACACTTCAAAACCAACCAGTTTTTGCACATTTATGCTGTAAATTAGGACGCTGAAGCTGCTTTCTGCTGCCTGCCGCAAAAATCATCATTATCAGATCATTCAAACTCCAAATTTTTTATTTTGTCTTCAACAAAACATGCAGTTAATCAGTTTTCTGAAACATAAATTGCATTCTTTAGGCGGATTTCAACCGGGTCTATGTGCGGTGCGTTATGGCTGCTCCGCCGCTTCCGGAGAAAATAATGAACAACGTTATAGTCTGTGACGTGGCTCATACCAGACACGTGTCAGATCCAACCCAGATGCGTCTCACCATGGTGCTCCACTAAATATAGAAGTCGGGTCTATTTCTGGCGCATTTCACTCCTAGAACGTGACAAGCTCTGAATGTTGGACCAGACAGGAAACAAGACACGGGAGCAGAGTAAAGCCTAGCCATACCTAGCCTGGTATACTAGCCTGACTAACACCATGTATGAGATACACAGCAAGTTAATCTGGGCTCCCTCCGTTGGAAAGTGATTTCAAATGCGAGATGAGAGGCGGGACTAACAGGAACAAACTGAACTGGAGAGAACCAATCAGAGAAACACATAGTTGACGCAAACGTCTTTTTGTAAGAGGAAAACCCTCAGGGCAGCAAGTTTTTGTGGGTTTAAGGACGTGCAGCTCATTTAAGACATCAGGAAGGGCATTTTTATATCGTTGCTCCTCTGTGGCCGCAATTCTGACTGTTTATGGTTAGAGAACTGAGTCCCCGAAAAAGACGTATCCTAAAGTCCCGCCTCCTGCACTGTGATTGGTCCAGTCAAGTTTTTACAGGAGTGGAAATCACTTTCTAATGGAGGGAACCCAGACTGACTTGCTGTGTATCTCATGCATGGCATGGGTCAGGCTGGTGTACCAGGCTACCTCGCACCTGCATTCCTACTGCATTCCTGCGTGTCTGACACGGTCCCGGTGGGAGCTACCGCTCTGGGGAGGTGGGAACGAAGTCGTGCAGCAACCGAAACGCACCACACACAGACCCGGAGAAAATCCGCCTTAAGCTCTATATAAAATGGTATAATTAAAAAAAGGTGCAGATTGAGTTTGTCAGTCAACTGATTAATTAGTTTCACTACAGTTGTGTGGACCTGAGGGTGTTCCAGGCCAAGAAAACAATGGCAACTGGAATCAATAGTTTAATCAGCTGCAGCTGCAAGTGTGTTGCTAAAACCGAAGGAATAAATTTAAATGTTTCAACATTATGTGTGTAAGAGTTTCGTGAAAAGAGCTTTGTTTTCTAATTTCCCTTTGGGATTAATAAAGTGCTTTATCATTTCAGCTCAGTGTGAGTGCATCACAGTGACGTTTATGGTTGTCCGAGTTTCTTTCCACTGTTTGGATCTTTGTGTGGAGCAGAAACAAAGAGGACCATCAGCAACTCAGTCTTAGCATTTTCTAAAAGAAAAACCTTTCACATCTGACTAGTGTTGTCACGGTACTCGGCACCAGCATAACTGTTGTATTGTCGGTACCTGTATTTTCATGGTACTGGAGGTACCAAGCGTGGTGTTCATCCGCCAAACAGTTCAGTGAAGATGTCTACTCAGAGCGTAACAGGGCTGCCGCTCCGCCTCATCTCGTTGGCACAAAAAAGCAACAAGGAGCCATAAATGTTTCCTGCACAATCGTTTAGGAGTGGCGTACTGCCATTCCTAATCCTAGCCGCCCACATGGGGCCGCACTCCGGCTGCATAGCACTCAGCTCCATGTTTGCCACAATCATCCGCTACAGACAAATTTGTGCCCCAGCAGATCTCATACAAAAAGATTTTTCATCTCTTTTATTCAAAGCTATTATAACAGCTAGCTTAACAGCTTTCCATCATCACGGTCATTTGTGATGGAACAGCCCCCCGTGCGCAACCGGTTTGTTACTAATACTCCAGTTATGAAAGGGTTATTAGCTGCATGTAAATGCAGTGACTTTCATCAACTTGTATTTCCCTTCTTTGGGTCCACTGCTTAAAGTACGGAGTTCCTCCCAGTTTCTGTTTGTAAACATGATTCAAACTGAGTGTCCTTCCCCTTGGGCTAATGGCCGCATCGCTCTTCAGCTTATTCGGCTTCAAGCTTCATCTTCAGAGCTCTGAAGCGGGTGAAAGTCAACCAATATTAAACCTAGTTTTCTAACGTGAACTATCTAAAGCTCTTTTCACTGCAGAGTACTTCCTTTTCTTTGCTGCGTCCTGCTGTTTGTTTTTGTTTGTTTGTTTTTTAGTTTTTTCCTGAGGGTTCGAATGACTGGCGTCTGCTCCAATCATTAGCTTATTTCCACACAGCGTCATGCCCTTAGCTCTGTCATTGGCTGGCGATGTACAGAAATCTCCACCCAGAAACAGCCCGAACACAACAAAACAAAGGAAAAAAGCGAATTACAAACAGGGGGACAGGGAGTTGCAAACAAACTCTTTCTGGTTAAAATGAGACTTTTTCTCTCTGCGGTCAAATCAAAGAGGTTTGATGCAATCTTCCCTCGTCATTTATTCTTTTTTGCATTGGCTTATAGGAACAGTTGTTATGGATTGGTCTAATGTGAATCATATAACAGATATGTTTTAATTGGACTATAATTGGATTACAGTGAACTGGATTATTGTATCACTGAGATGACCATAAACTGGCATGAAAAGCTGGACTGAATAAAAACTGGTAAACTCTCCAGTTTTTAAATCATATCCATCATGGATTAAATGAGATTGTGGAGAGACTGAATAACTACAGAGAGATCACCAGTGTGAATGTGCACACCCCACGGCTGGTGTGAAGGTGTTTCAGTGTGGGGGAGAACTGGCCCAGCAGAAGCTGCTGGGGTTGTAGTTTATGTAGTATCAGAGGAAGTTGTCATGGGATCATTTTTCACAACATTTCCTACATCTCTGCAGAAACACAGCGAGTGTATGAAGATGGTTTCTACCTGTTGAGCTTAAGGACCAGGTGATGTTGAGGTTGAAGTTGTTTGAAGCATTGATGGACATCTCAAGGTTTTTGTTGGCCTGCATGAAGAGGAAAAAAGGGACAAGTTTGTGTTATTCAGATGAACAGAAAACCTGACAGTTGGTTGAAAACTATTGTTGATCAGCACCTTCTCCACATTAAATTCTTTCCAATATTTTCATTCAGATCTGATGGCAAATTTCCGTTTAAATACCTGAAAGAAATCTTAACCTGCTGGACAGTTTTGCGTCACTATGTAGACCAGAGGGCATCGGCGCCAAAAAACACAATGAAACAGATAAATAACCTTCTTTTACCAAACGAGACAGAATGACCTCCAAAAGGCAAAAAGACCAATTCCCTTTACATTTTAAGCAACATCTTTGTTTGTTTATTTGTTTTCATCTTTATACTTTTGATTTGGCTTAAAAGGTACAATGCCAAAAGCAAAAGTTTGGGAACCCTACATAGTAATGTCCCCCAGAGTCTGTCCATTCATGTGTAAGGGATTCTTTCCCCCACCCAATGATATTTGGGTCAGAAGACCATGAGGCTCTCAGCTTGGGCCTCCTGAGGTAGTCCACTGTGGATTTTGAGGTAGGTTTAGAACTAGTGTTGCTTGAAATTCATCGATCCGGCAATGCATCACGATGGGTCATGTGACGATTTGGTATCGATTGTTTTGTCGTGATGCTTTTCAACAGGAAACAAAACCATAAAAAAGTAGAAGGAACCAATGACACGCCCCCCGCCGCCGGCCGGACAGTTTAACGAGTGACACACAACAGCAAGAATGGCTACCCCCATGCATCTCACTGCTCCAGCTAAAGAGCCTGCAATAGTTTCGCCACCTGGGTATGGCTCACACGTTTGGAAGTCGTTTGGGTTTTATGAAAACTCTAACAAAACTCTGGACAAGACATTTGTGATCTGCAAACTTTGCAAGGCTAAAATTAAGTAACTTCATAATACAACAAACATGCTGCAGCATCTCAAGCGATTCCATCCTGAGATGGAGAATGCACCGCCGCTTGTCCCAGCACAACACAGGACGTTCTTTGATACTATCACTAAATTTCCCAGTAATTCGGAGAAAGCCCATCGGATCACGCATGCAATAGGCCTATTCATTGGCACAGATTTGCAGCCTTATTCAATAGCGAACAACAAGGCTTTACGTAAAATACTGCGAGCCACAGAGCCACGTTACAAATTCTGCATCACACCTGTTTTGCAACAAAGGAGGTCCCAAAAATCTACAACAATGCTAAAGAGAAGGTAAATATTTGTTGGCTATTTGTTTGTGCAAGTTAGGTCTCTGTTATCTTGTTATTATGTCGTCAAGTGTTCTTTAATTAGAGGGTCTGTAACCATTGTTATTTTCCTAACTTTCTTTTTTTTTTTTTCACACTTTGTTTATTATTTTCCACTTTAATGAACATACATTGGTGAACATAATAATATAGCACACACACATGAAAATGAAAAAACAAAAAACAAAGCAACAACAACCACCCTTTTGTGCAACAATCAGGAATATTGGGATTAAAGTGGTGTAGTTTAACAGGTGTAATGTAGGTCCTAAGCAACCATTTGTACTGCAGAAGTTTGCATCTTGTATTTATAGTTTGAGTTTGGGCTAACAGACATGTTTCCTCCCACTCCTCTACACTTATGTTTAACTGAAGATCATTTTCCCACGCTGACAGATAAGCGAAAGAGTTTTCTTTAGAACCTTCTATCAGGACACCATAAAGGGTTGATATTTGACCTTTGCCCTGCGAACGATTTACCATAATATGTTCAATGGTAGATAATGAAGGTTCTGAAGTAGTCTTAATTTGAGAGTATATAAAACTTCTTAGTTGCAGGTACTTAAAATGATGTTTCCCAGGTAGGTTAAATTTATCTTTTAGTTGTGTAAATGACATTAGTGTACCTTCATTGTAGAGATCTTTTATTTTGCTTAATCCTTTCTTCATCCAGTGTTTGAATCCCATATCATGTCTCCCAGGAGTAAATTTTTCATTTCCCCATATGGGTGTGAAACATGAAAGTTCTGGAGTGTCATTCAAAAAAGTGTGGGCTTCATACCATATGGTCAGGGTATTTTTGAGGAATGGATTCTGCGTATATTTTCCAAGCGTTTTAGCTTGTGATGAATAAAGGTACAGATTTAGTGGAAGTTCTATTGCATTACTTTCAATCTTCACCCAGGCTGGGATGTCTGTAGTATGAAAGTAGTATATGGTTGTACGAAGTTGGGCTGCCCAGTAATATAGCTTCATGTTGGGCAGTTTAAGCCCGCCACGTTCATAAGGCAGGTAAAGGAGAGAAAGACGTAATCTAGGGCGCTTGTTATTCCAAAGAAAACGGGTGAAAATTTTCTGAAGAGTAGAAAAAAAGGAAGCTGCTAGGGGGAGTGGCATTGTCTGAAAAAGATATAAAAACTTGGGTAGGATCGTCATCTTAATAATATTTATACGTCCTATCATAGAAATGGGCATCAAACTCCATTTCTCAAGAGACTCTTCTATGGCTTTGACTAGTGGGTTATAATTGTTTGGAATAATGTCTTCAATGACTGGTGATATTCTAAGACCCAGGTAAGTGAATCCTTCTGGAGTATTTGTAAACTGAGTGTAGATCTGAGGACCCTCTCTTTCCTCCCTGTTAAGTAATAGCAAAGCACTTTTTTTATTGTTGTTTTTGTAACCAGAGAATTGTCCAAATATCTTCAACAGATGAGTGAGAGCCATAAGCGAAGTTTCAAGCTTTGTTAAGAACAAAACAATATCACCTGCAAAAAGAGACAAACAGTGTTCTGTCTTTCCGATAGTCATGCCCGTTATGTCAGGTGATTGGCGGATCGCCATGGCCAAAGGTTCCATAGCAAATAAAAATAATAAAGGGCTCATAGGACAGCCTTGGCGTGTAGATCTAGTAAGATTGAAGGACTTTGAAATTTGGTTATTGGTTGCAATTTCTGCTATCGGGTCAGTATATAATAGTTGAATCCATTTAAGATATCTTTCCCCAAAACCAAATCTTTTTAATACATCGAATAGGTAGTTCCATTCAATCCTGTCAAATGCCTTCTCTGCGTCTAATGACAAGATCGCATGGTCTTCTGCATTGTTTTTGGCATATAAAATATTTAGGAGCCTACGTGTATTGTGAAAAGCTTGTCTGCCAATTACAAACCCATTTTGGTCGTTGGTGATGAGGTTTGGCATAAATGATTCCATCCGCTTGGCCATAGCCTTACATAGTATCTTAGTATCACATGACATTAAAGATATGGGTCGATACGATGTTCTGTCTAAGGGACATTTACCTGGTTTTAAAAGGAGAGAAATTACAGCAATTCTTAAGGATGGGGGCAAAATTCCTTTATCATATGATTCATTAAACACCTCTAAAAGGTGAGGTAACAATTTCCCTGCAAATGATTTATATAATTCTATTGGGAGGCCATCAGGCCCAGGTGCCTTTCCACTACTTAAGCCTTTCATTGCCTCTGATAATTCCTCGATACATAAAGGTTTGCCAAGGTCAGTTTTAGCTTCTTCAGTTAATGTTGGAAAGTAGAGTTTATCCAAAAACTCCTTTTGTTTTCCTGTACAACTTGGTAAGCTATATTCTGATTTGTACAAATCTTCATAAAACTCTTTAAAAGCAGTATTTATCTCAGTTGGATCAACTAGAATTTTTCCATCTTGTGACTTAATAGAGTTAATAGCTCTATCAGTTTGTATCTTTTTCAACCTCCATGCTAACAGCTTTCCAGCCTTCTCTCCCTGGTCATAGTATGATTGTTTTAACCATAACAAGCTGGAGGCAATTTTATTGGTAGTAAGCTCACTATACTGGGATTTTAGTAAGGTGAGCTCTAGTCGTTTTTCCGGAGTGCCATTGTGATGAAGTTCTTGCTCCAATTTCTTAACTTTCAGTTCAAGCGCATTAAGTTGTAAGTAATATTCTTTGGACTTGTGTGTTGTGTAACTTATTATCTCACCCCTTAAATAAGCTTTGAATGCCTCCCATTTTACAGATGCACTGGTTTGATTTGTATTAAAAGAGAAGTATTCATCTATTTTCCCATCAATAAAATTTACAAATTCTGGACACTGGAGTCATTTAGACTGAAAACGAAATCTAGGCCGTGAGGATATTACATTGGGTAACTGCATTGTTAAGGAAACTGGAGCATGGTCTGACAGCAATATACTGTCGTACCAGCATTTGTCAATTTTTGATAGCAGCCCATGTGAGATTAAAAAATAATATATTCTAGAATAGGTTTTATAGGTGTTTGAAAAGCATGAGTAGTCTCTTTTGTTGGGATTGAGATAGCGCCAAATGTCAGCTAAGTTCAGATCATTCATGAATGTTTTGATAATTTTTCTTGTTTGTTGATGGGAAGCATCAATAACAGTTGAGCGGTCCTGTGTTGGATTTAATACACAATTAAAATCGCCACCAATTATATACTGACCAGTGTATGATGATATTGAGAGAAAGAAGTTTTTATAAAAAGTGGGGTCATCACCATTAGGAGCGTACACACATATTAAATTTACTTGTGTGGACGCTATAGTACCATTAAGTATAATATATCTCCCTGATGGGTCTATAAATTGTTTTTTTAATTGAAAGGGGACTGATTTAATGATAAGTATCATGACTCCTCTGGCATGAGATGAAAAGAAAGCAGAATAAACTTGACCTGGCCACCTGTTTCTGACTCTGTTTATATCCTTTTTTACTAAATGGGTTTCCTGTAAGAAAATTATGTTGGTCTTCATTTGCTTAATCCTGTTCAACACCTGTTTGAGTTTTACCAATTTGTTCAACCCTCTTGTGTTCCAGCTAGAGACTTTTAATTCTGATCTAATGTTTATTTGTGTTTAAAGTGGAGTTGCATTTTGGAAGACATGACCGAAAAACTAAAAAGACAAGACCAAGAACATTGCACCAATATCCTATTCCCTCCCAAAAACCCCAAATGCACTTCCCCAAACGAAGTACATGTGAACTACAACAAGAGTAATTGACTCTGGTTATGTTTAACGTTTGATCCACACAATGAGGAGCAACGTGATTCATGCAATAACAGCATCATAAGGCTCCCTAACATATTAAAGACAGACTTAAAGATCAACTGACAGTAAGTAGAAAGACGTGGATAATGCTTTTTTTTCTTATGAGTATAAATGATAAAAATGATAGTGATGATATTAGCTTAATAATAATAATAATAATAATAGTAACAACAGCAATAATGATTAAGATAATAAATAAACAACGAGAGTGTTGGGGCTAATAAAGTAAAAATAAAGGAGAGGGAGAGAAATAAAATAAAATATTAATCTAAAAAAACAAAAAAAAAAAAAACAGACAAATAAAATAATATTTGCCACTCTTATTGGTTAACGTGTCACAGTACGGCTCACAATTCACAAGGAGAAAGCTGAAAACTTTAAGGGTACGCCTCTCAAACGAACATGTGAAACAACTTGAGTAACTAAAAATAAGTATGTACACATTAACTAACCACAGCTAGGTTTCTCAAAGTAAGGGTGTCCATACCACATTCAAGCGTGTATTTACAGTCCTTCGAAACATGGTTTCCCCGTAGCCAGTGTCCCCCCTTCTTTTACCTTTTTTTTTTTTTTTTTCCTCTTTACCTAATGTAGCAATGATGGTGCCTCTCAGGGCACGGGGATCATCGCGAAGTCACAGTGTCAGTGGATTGAATGCTGCGAAGAAAATCCTCTGCTTGGGCGACGGATGTAAAAACCAGGCGTTTGTCATCATGGGTGATGACTAGATGGGCAGGATAGAGAAGCCCGTAACGGATGTTCAGGGCACGGAGCTTAATCTTCACACCATCAAATAGACGCTGGCGCCGTCGGGTTTCAGCTGATAGGTCTGGGAAGAAGCTGATCCGCTGGTTATCGTAGCGCACCTCCCTCTGTCTTCTGGTTGCCTTAAGAATATTTTCACGGTCCCTGTAATGAGCAAATTTAATGACGATTGGTCTGGGTGCTGCTGAGGACCGGGCCGTGTTCACTTGACCGACCCGGTGCGCCTGTTCAATTGCCGGGGTGGAAGTGAAGGAATGTCCCAACACTTTGAGGAGCCAGTTTTCCAGAAAAGTGCACATATCGGGACCTTCGGTTTTCTCAGGAAGACCAATCAGTCTCAGGTTAGAACGCCTTGCGTTGTCTTCTTGTTCTTGAATTTTGTTGCGCAATGTATCCGCTGTTTCTTCCAGTTGTTTAACTTTTTTTTGGAGAGTGGTGACATCTTCTTCTGTCTGTGATATTCTTTCCTCCACTTCGCCTATTCTCTTTGATGGGACATCAGATCTCCTTTGATGCTGTTAACAGCCTCCAGCATATCAGATGATTGTTTATCAAAATCATGCTTCAGCGAGCTTATTGCATCCAATATCTCCGCATTTGAAGGTCCATTAGCATTAGCCCCCTCATGGTTTTCGTTAGCATCATGGCTAATGTCGGTCGCAGCTGTCATAATTTGTGCTGTCACCTTTGACGTTTGTCCAGGTTTAGCGTTTTTTGGTGGCATATCTTCTTCAAAGCTTATCCAAGCGTGGAAAAAGGTTTAAGTTGATCTTTGGTCGTTTTTTCAAGTATTTTTCAGAAAGCTAGTAACGAGCCGGGTTACTATGGTTCGTCAGCTGCACTCCATAACCGGAAGTCCCTAACTTTCTTTTTAATATACTGTACAATGTAGTGTAAATAGTCACTTCAACAACAAGCTTTTATAGACTAATCTGGGCAAACGCCGTCAGTAGACTGCCGTTGCTTGGGGTGACATCCTGTACATGTGTAATTAGAACAGATGAAATTTGGGCTATTTTCTCAATAATATCAAGGAAATCTGGCAAGATGTGCACATTTCTTGGTTGTTGGAACAGCAGTGGAAAACTTTAGTGGAAGTACCATGTGTCCTTGAATTAATAATCTAATTTATTTACAAATGTAACATCAAATGAAGAAAAAAAGTCAATTTTGGATGCAAAAAAGCATTAAACATCGCAATAATCGTGATTATTATGGCCACAATAATCTAATCGAAACATTATAAATCGCCACAATCGAAAAATCGCTGGTCCCATAATTGCAATCGAATCGAATCGGGAAGTAATCTAGAAGGGGCAACACTATTTATAACCAATCTGCATTTCTAGAAGCCATCCTTTTTTCATCTTTAGCGTCTTTCAAAACGTTTTTTGCAGCAGAATTTGTAGGAACATTTTTTAATCCATTTGTCTCTCTACCTGTGAAATGCTTCCTGTGCTACTGGCTGCAACACAACCCCAAAGCATGATCGATCCACCCTGTGATTAACAGTTGGACAGGTGTTAATGTAATACTGCTCCCTTTCTTATCCCCCAAACATCCCTTTGCTCACTGCAGCCAAAGACCTGCATTTCATCCTCATTGGTCTACAGGACATTCCAGAATTTGTCAGGCTTGGTTAGAGGTTCCTTTGCAAACTTCAAATGCTGAATTTTGTGGTCAAGGTGTCTGAGAAGTTTTCTTCCAGGCTCTGACATCCATTGATCCTATTAGCCGCCATTTCTTAATCCCAGTATGACCTGAGGAAACGGCTACCTGACAATGCCTTCTCCTGTTTTTTGGGCCTCCACAATTTCAGAAATCTAGACAACTAACTAGATAAATCCATGGCTGCTGGTTTCTGGGCCAAGGCTGGAAAAGTCTGAGTATTTACATGTATAAAGCTTTGAAAATTGCATGACCTGATGTTTCATAATCATGATTTTGAACAAGCCATAACCCTGACAGGCTAATTAAGGTCTAAAAGCGGAGACCCACCGGACAGAAAATGGGGTCGGGCTGATCAGTTGGCCTCAGTCTTGCTTACACGGTAAGAAAAGTGCCAAAGAACACACTGAACCAACTCCAGACTTGGGTGTAGCTTCCAGTGTTGTTTTCGTCAACAATGTCAATGACAAAATTATTTTGTTGATGCCCCTTTTTTTTCAAGACGATGATGAGACGATGACAAGCTAAACATGTCTCTACGATGACTAAAATGCGACGAGACGGGTGTGAATTTTCATTGACGAGACTGGAGGAAAATTAGTGGCTGGTCTGTCAGACATTCATAATGCAGAAAATTTCTGCCTATTGTACATCAATCTGTAAGTCAAAAGCTTAGAAACTAGCTGCATCCTGTTCTGTTTAGTCACATTGACCACCACCTGGCGTGCAGCCGTGTGCAGCCCCATGCAGCGTGCACACATGTTCTGCACAAGTTTTACCGACCCGCATCCGCCCAAACGTAGACCCACTGACACGGCTCTTCCTGTCAAACCTGACCCACACCTCCACAAGTTCCTAAATGTATGAATTCATGGTAGTCAGTCATTTTGCCACTTGGGGCCTTTATTTATTTCACTCAGAGATTCCTGCATAAACAAGAAACCATCATCCCTGGTTTTAATTTTGTTCTCCATTCCTGCTTCGCATTACCAGCAGTGTCTCTGGCTGTGCTGGAAATGCAGGTGATCCTAGCACCTGATGTTTAAAACACTTCGGCCCTCATTTATCAAATGATTCTACAACACAAATCTATGCATGCGACCATTTCCACGCAAGACTATAAACATGTCAAAGCTTATCTTGGTGGAACCTTAAAAAAAACCTTAACACACTGCTAACACAAAATAAAAAAAAACCTTTAACAGTGTGTGTGTGCATGTGAGTGTGTGGGTGTGTGCGTGTGTGTGTGTGTGTGTGTGTGTGTGCGTGTGTGTGTGTGTGTGTGTGTGTGTGTGAGCGCGCTCCTTTCACCTGCTC
Source organism: Atherinomorus stipes (assembly GCA_023101725.1). Taxonomy (NCBI): domain Eukaryota; kingdom Metazoa; phylum Chordata; class Actinopteri; order Atheriniformes; family Atherinidae; genus Atherinomorus; species Atherinomorus stipes. The sequence goes on along the minus strand of JALJCO010010996.1, from coordinate 420,538 downwards.
AGGTGTGGCCATGAAGTTGATGGCAGTGTAGTATCGGTCATCCTCCTGGAGCAGGCTGAAGGTGAACTGGTAATCGATCAGCAGGTTGTCTAGACAACAGAGAACAAAAATATATTAATATGACAAAATACTTGTGGTAGAATAATTCAATCTATCGTGGTCAATATTTTTGTATATTTGGCCTAAGATTCCATTTTTTTCCTCCTTTAAAATACCACCGCTAATAAAAGCTCCATCCTGGTTCAAGTCAGCCGTGTCTCAAACAGATTTATGTGAGAGCGAACATGGAAGACGCTGACGGTGGGTCGATATTCAATTAGCTGAATAAAGCTACAGTAGACGAGTGTTTGGGAAAAGATCTCAATCAGTGACAGAAATAAGTTGGAATGTATGAGAGCATATACAGCGGCACCCTCGCCATGGATGTCGGTTTCTTAGACAAGGATACAGATCGATCAATAAAACATGAGATTCTAAATCATGTTCTCTGAGAGATTAAATCATTTCTGGGAGCAGCTTCCACCGAGTGTCTGCAGGCAGCTTTTTGGCAGCCAGACAATGAGGAGCATATGAAGGAAACCAGACGGTTCAACGTCTGTTAGGACAGCATCACACGTCCTCGGTCACCTTGTCTGATGCTGGATGGAGAAGGATGGATGGATGTGAGGAGAACAGATCCAGAAGCAGTGATGATGTCATGAGAGAAGAAGATCGGACTATCTTTATACCGTAACCTCAGGCAAGTTTGTATTGAACTGAAGGCATTTTTTTAAGTAGAAAAAAAAAACCACTCTCTTGTCTTTAACTTGAAGATGAATTGAAAACCACATGAGGTAGGATTATGCACTCACTTGCAAATTTATCAGGTCCACCCTCGAGTACCGGGTTGGACCCCTTTTTTTTTCCTCCAGAAGTGCCTTAATTCTTGGTGTCACGGATCCAACAAGGTGTTGGAAACATTCCTCAGAGATTTTGCTCCGTACTGACATGATAGCATCACACAGTTGCTGCACATCCATGATGAGAATCTCCCGTTCCACCACATCCCAAATCTGCTCTGTTGGACTGTGATCTGATGACTGTGGAGGACATTGGAGTCCAGTGAACTCATCGTCATGTTCTAGAAAGCAGTTGGAGATGATGTGATCTTTGTGACATGGTGCGTTATCCTGCTGGAAGTAGCATCAGAAGATGCTACACTGTGGTCATAAAGGGATGGACATGGTCAGCAGCAATACTCAGGTAGGCTGTGGTGGTTAAACCATGCCATGTTGGTACGAAGGGGCCAAAAGTGGGCCAAGAAAATCTCTCCCACAACATTACACCAGCTGCAGTCTGAAGCCTTGATTCAAGGCAAGATGGATCCATGCTTTCATGATGTTTCCAGCTAATTCTGAGCCTAGCATCTAAATGTGGAGCTGAAGTGGAGACTCATCAGACCAGCAACGTTTCCCCATCTTCTATCCGCCAGTTTTGGTGAGTCTGTGTGAATTGTAGCTTCGCGCTGTGTTCAGACCAAACACGATTTGGGCGTCAAAAACGCACCTGACACCCAAAGTTGGACCCTGGGTTACTAAAATATCAAGACGTCGCAAACGCATGTTAAGAGCATCGGGGAGAGCTTCTTTGGTTTTTGTTTTCTTTCTTTTACTGGCCTGTTTGTATTATGGTGGATGCAATAGAGAAAGTGGTTTGGCTCTATTTGATAAATGAAGCCAGGGAATGTTGTCACAGGGCATCTCAGTGCCATGTCTGGGTTCACCAGATAATTCAGAAACGTTCTAAGTTTGATGGGTTTCACCATTTAGTCCAGGAGCTGCACACTGATGATGGGCGCTTTCAGCTTTCATGTGAACCGGCCCAGTTTAACGACCCACTGTCCTGCATTGGGACAGCATTATAAGCCCATTAGATCCCATCATCACAGTAGGTCATCAAACTGTCGTTCGGAAACAGAGACCAGATGCACATCTCAGTTTATCAGATAATCTCATCACTAAAACAGTGGAGGACAAACTTTGGGTGAATTCCAATTCCTGTCTTAACCTTCAATCTTAACCCTCAATCTCAAAAATGCGCACTCCCACAAAGTGCAAGTGCTGTCCATATTCTCAGAACGTTGAGGGAATTCACAGAACCACAGTTACCTACAGTACGTAACTTTCGTATAACTGGTGTTTACCTTTCAATAAGCCGTGGTATGCGATAACAGCTGAATATGTCCCTGCTGGTTTTAAATACAGATTATTTGTTTGATAACTCTAACAGAAGGAGTAATTGACAGATAGTCCACAACAACTTTGAAAACATGGACGTGATGGACCCGTCAATGAAAGCTGCCTTTGTTGCTTATGATTAAACCGTGGGTTAACAGTGTAAATATATATAAATAAAGTAAATGCTTCTGCTTCTTCTTTTTCTTTTCTAAATTGACAGACTGAACGCCGCTTTGGCGTTATGCTGCCCCCCACAGTTTGAAGATGTATCTGCATTTAAGGGGTGACCCATTTCTAAGTAACAAAATAGCCCTTAACACTTGGTTTTGGGGGCTACAAAGATTGAGGGTTGAGATTGAGGCTTAAGATTGAGGGTGAAAATAGGAATTGGAATTGGCCCTTTGTCCTCCACTGTCTTCGTAGAGTGAAGAGGTTTGCCAGGTTCTTCTTGTTTCCCGTCCTGTCAGAAAAAGTGTCTCCGCATCACAACACCGAGTCACTCTGATTGGTTAATGCCCCGCATCAAAACACCAAAGTCTTTTTCAAGACTTTTTTTACTTCAAATGTCATCTGAAGAAATTTCCGTAACAACTGATCTGACATTATTACTCTGGGATGTCGACCAGATTCATCAGCTTTGAAAGAAGTTGAGCAAAGAAGCCACAACATGTTCACAAGTTCATTCATGATTTAGACACTTAAACTCCTTCAATATTGAGTTTATGACTTCACTTTTTAACACTGATACTTTTATGCGTGTAAAAGATGAGAAAACTTTACAAACAGTCACTGATTGGTTCAAAAATGTCACTGAACATGACAGTAAACACATTTCTTAGCTAATCAAGGTCATTACAGCAGTATTGTTTTAGCAAGAGGCACATCTGTGGTAACTTTTGTCAATGTGTCATCGGCAGAGAAGCGTTTTATCTCCACGGTCGAGCTGGCAGAGAAGACTGGCTTCATTGTGAGAAAGCTCAGCGCTGCCACAGGTGATGTGCTGCTGTGCCACAGCGAGTGTCAGCAGAAAACGGAGCAGAGCAGAAAAACTTTGTTTCACACTGCAGAGACAGACGGAGGAAGATGTTCGGTTATCACCGTCCTCTCAGCTGTATCATCCCGAGGCATCACCAAGACGAAAGCAAATTATGTTTGACAAACATCCTTGTTTTGTTCAGCCTTCGTGGTAAGTTAGCCTGAACAGCAGATATCATCAGATCAAAGACAGGATTGTTTCTTCCCCTCCTCCCTCCCAGGCAGATGTGCTCCGCTGCTGCTCGCTTGTTTATCCCATAAGGGTCGTCACAACATCAGAGTATCTCGGGGGTTTAATTCCATTTTAAGAGAGAATAAGGACATGTGTGCACATGTCCAGTAATTTTGGGCGTACAGTAAGCTCAGGCCTGAACAGATTACTGGTTTCACTTTTGTCCTTTTGTGTGCTTGCAGGTGAGTATTTATCTGCACTGTTAACCAAGCAAATTTAAGCACAGCACAAAATCGAGGAGGAAGAAAGAAAAAAGAACATTTCACCGGTCCCTTTGTGTGTTAGATTTCAAGCCTGTTAGGAACAAGAGCATCAGCTAGGTTTAAAAGTTCATCTGGGCTAATTAAAAATCCCCTCTGAGAAATCTGACAGCAGTTTCACTTTAGCAGACTCAGTTTCATGTGCACACGTGCAAATTCTCACTCAAGGTATCAGTGAAGGTATTAACAATTCCCAGAAGAGCTAAAGTAGCATCCGTCCATGCCCATTCCTCAAGTTCATAGATGGGTGATCCTGTTACTGGAAAATGGAAGCTGATTCAGCCCGTACGAAATGCAACACCGTGACGCTGAAGCCAACACCCCAAGATGATCCGATCCTCCTGCAGTCTGAGTCGAACAGAAATCCAGAACAAGCATGAAGTCACCTGAGATGTCAGTTTGCAGAATTGCTCGCTGACACTTCATTTAATGCTTGTTAACAACTCATTATTTTCCATTTGCAACACTTTCCTGATGGTGTGCAGACCACACATCTGAGCATCACCTTGCTGAGGAAACAGGTGAAGTAAACAAAAGGATGACATGAATTCAATAATACACCTGACTGCAGGTCAAGGTCGGCTCGATTTAATATATGCATGAAGTCAATCAACCTCATTCTATAACAATTTTACTGTTGCTGAAAAACCACATCAGAAGGAAAAAGGTCACAATTTCATTTTTCAACAAGCTACAGATCCATGTAATCTAAACATTCCTGAGCCTAAAATCAGTAAATACCTTGAGGAGTGTGTACCGCATAAACCACAAATCTACATTAAAGGGACTAGGGGCAGGAATTGTGAAAGAATAAAGAAGCATGTCCAGTTTTTTTTTAATACACATGGGTGATGAAGCGCTAAAAACAAAAAAGTAGCCCACCCATGTCTCACTCCGTTGCCTGGAACCAGGGGTCGCGTTAACTGAATATTTTCCGTCATTGACTGTTTTTTTTAAATGATGACAGAAAAATCTGAAGGCCGTCAGTCATTTTGACAGATTGCAATTTACACTCCTGACCACTAGATGGCGAGTTAGCATATTGTCTCTCTTGATGCATGGCCTGTTGGGTTCACTCGGAAAAATGTCATGGCAGCTGAGTGTCCAAAGCTTCTTCAAAAGCCCAATAATGAAGATAGTGTTGACAAAAGAGGTGAAAAAAGAAGGACTGATGCAGTGGAAGATGAGGGACAAAAAAGTGATCAGTCTTCGGCACCAACTGAGCAACCAAGCATTTAATGGAAAAATGCTACCGAATATGTCGTCATTATATATATATATATATATATATATATTATTTAAAGTGACGGGTAAGAAATAGATTATGACTGGATTTTTATGACCCTGTCAGTCAAAATGACGGACAACGAAAAAGTCTAGCGCGACCTCTGCCTGGAACAGGCTGTGTACTGCATAATGTGCTGCAATTCGGTGGCCAAATTTCCCGCGCTGTCCTGCGGATGTGACGTCTAATGACGCTGCATCCACATCCCCGACAGTTTTGATACAGGAAGGAGACCGTTGCGGTAAATTCAAACACTGCAAGGGATAGTTATGGATTCTTCTGCCATCAGCAAACGATCCAGATCAACTAAAAGACACTAAAAAGTGTTACTACGAAGAAAAAGACTATCAGCGTAGTAAACAACGTCATAGCTTCAGTCTGTGCACGCTCCCGTGACGGCTTGGCTCCTGGCTGCAGTTACCCGCAGCGCCAGTCGCAGCTGCAGGTCTCATTTCTTAATCTTGCCTCAAGTCCCTTTAACCTCTTCTTGCTGAAAACCCCTATACACGAGGCAGGATAAGAAAATGTTTGCACATGCTAGGAAGCAGCAATCTTAACACGTACCATAGCAGCATGATAGGAGAAAATCGGCTAAAAGACTCCACCAAGCATTAGCGTCCAAACCAAACAGTTCAGGCCCCAACAGTTATATGAGAATGTAAGAAAACATGACAGCACTGTCCATTTAAAAGCTGCTGATCATTTCTCCACACAAACAAGGAGTCACACTGTTGGTTACAAAGATGTCTGTCTCATCAATGTGGGACAGAATCTCTGGCCGCTAGCAGCCAATCAGAAATCAGCTCTTAGGTTTGCTGTTTTTATTCCAGCTAAAAAGCTCTGCTTGTTCTTGCATGACTCTCCCTTTGTTTAAAAGGTATAATGAAGGTCCTGCTGGTTCCCTAGGGGATGAAGTAGGGCTGGGCGATATGGCCTAAAAATAAAATCTCTGATTTTTTTCTTTTTAATTCAATTTACGATTTTTTTTTTCGATGTACTTCTTTTTTAAATCCCCTGCAACAAATAATGTGAATTAATTCATTCAATCAATCTTTTGCCCAGGCCTAGCATGAAGGGTGTTTAAGAGTGAAGTATTTGAGTTTTTTCTCTTTTTGCGGGAGTATTTGGAGTATTTTGGAGTTTTTATCTTGGTTGGAGAAACTTTTTGAGCAGCTCTTATTATGTTCTTATCTGTAGTATTTTAGTTTAACTCATTTTATGTGTTTCTTTTATTTTTATTGGGTCTCATTCATGAAATGTGAGCAGAGCAAATTTTGTGTAAACTGTTCGTAGACGTAAATTTACGTGAATATGCATTTATCAACATTTTCATAGCTCCAATGTGTTCGTAGCTACCCCCCGCTGAGCGCTAAACACAACTAGCGCTACGCACCGCCGCCCTACTGTCTGCGCCCGCTAGCCGCGGTACACGGTGGCCGCCACGCAAACCACATCTGGTGTATAAGGGCATTAAGTGTCCAAGTCGTAGAAAGTAGCATGGACCGGTTGTTGTGATGACAACTGTCAGTTTGCAACGGAGAACCTTAAGGCCCCTACACATCAAACGCGGCAAGCACAGCTTGAAGTGAAAAACAGTCAAACATGTCAAAATAAATGGGAACAAAACTTCTTTAAAATGGATCAGTCAGTGCAATTAGAAATAATAATCTAATGCAAAATAAATGGCTAAATAAAGGAGCTGAATTTGAGAAAAAAAAAAAACTCCACTAGCTTGTCTGGTAGATAATTTGTATTCAAAAAGGCAAATCATCTTTTTAAAATGTTAGTACTATTATGAAAATAGAAATGAAAGATTCATGACAAAAGCAGCTGCATAAACAAACGCTTCATCAGAGTGTTTTAACATGGAGGTAATTTCCAAACAGCGGATTGGATAAAAAAAAAAAAACCTCTCCCACATGGTGCACTGGACGCCCGTGGATACCCTCAGTATAACACTTGTCATGTCCAAAAAGATTTAACAATATTTTCTTCTTTCCCCGCGACCTGTCGGCAACCGCGGGATTTTTTTCCTGCGAAGAAGAAAGCAAATACGGAACAAATGACCGCATTAACTGCGTCTGTTATTCCTTCCAGGCTTTTGATTTGCCTGTCCCTGTCTAACTGATGAAAATAAAATGTGTTTTTTAACTCAACTTCACTCAAAATATCTTCTCTCTCTTTTTCAAAGTAGTTCTTTCTTTTTTCTTTCTTTTTATCTTTCTTTCTTTCTTTCTCTCTCTCTCTGTCTCTCTCTCTGCTTTATGATAGTTTGGCTTTCTTGATCTACACACGTGTTTACGATCAAATCTGAGTTTACCAAACACAATTTTACGTGTTTCTGAATCTGGAGTAAGTTTCAGGCCTTTACGAGTAAATCTGTTCGTATTATAAATGAGACCCATTGTTTTTAATAGTCTAAGGCCCAAATCCAATTCCTATTTTCTTCTTTCTGGATCCTCATGGTGTTTCTTATCAAATAAAACTTTATTTATACAGCATTTTTCATGCATAAAATGCAACACAAAGTGCTTACAAAATAAAATACAATAAAAACAGGATAAACCCCATCCCTCCCACCCCCATATACAGTAGAAACCACACACACTGTACATAGTAAAAGGTCCAGTAAGATGGCCCAGCACTGTGGATCCCAGTAAGAAAAAAACACCAATAGGAGGCCATCAACTCTGAGATGCACTGCAGCCACAGGGAGCGTCACCACAGAGACCGCATCAACCCCAACAGACCAGGGTAGACTACCCGAAGACAACCCTACAGGTAGAGCTGAATGTGGGGGCTATCCCTGGATTCTCCTGATAGAGGTGTCCATCATCAACATCGGCCAATGGCTTCCTGAGATATTTACCTCCGTAACACCTCTGAACTGCTCCAGGCGAAGCAGAGAGGTCCAACAATGAGTTAGAGTTTGCACTCAAGGTTCAACATACAGTATAGCCATTTTACACATCGCACGTTGATCAACTTGGAAAACATCAAGTACATCCGATATATCCCCCACCCCCAGTTTGGCTGATGATACACTCCTGATTAACGTCAGTTATGTGTGTAAGACCAAGGCCTATTTATCAGAAATATAAAATGGTAAGAATTTGCTGCAGTATCCGGGAAGTTTCCCTGAAACAGAGAATGTGGAGTTGATGATTGGTTTATTTAGACACCATATGTCTAAATAACACCAGTGTCTTCATATGTTTGATTGTTTAACATAGCATGGAATTTATACTCTCCTGTATGCGGAAACTAAGGGGAGCCCTGCAACCTGGTACTGCATAAAGGGGTTGGACAGAAAATCATAAACATGACACATCAAAGTTCAGATTTCTGCAAATGTTTGGACATGAATCAGGTTCCTAATGGGAATGCCCTGAAAACATTTATCCAATAACCAAGATGTTTCTTTTTATACTAATCTGTGCACCGCGTTGGATTGTGTGACCTTTCCGACTTTCAAAGAGGGCTGGAGAGTGAAGATTAAAGTTTATCTACAAAAACTATTGGATCACTTATTATTTAGAGAGGAACTGTATCCAAGGCCATGCTAGCATTACAAAAATAAGCTAGCTCAGGACGGAAGGTGAAATTCATTGACGGAGGCCAAGGATTGCGTTGAGAAATAACTGCAAAGCTAAACCAACACAGCAACTATCAAAACAATTCAGAGCTGGATGCAGCTGGACCATGAAGAGCTGCAGCAGCCAAACCTTTTGTTCCCTCAATCAATACTGAAAAATGGATCAAATATAAGAGACGAATGGGTGAGTGGAAGAATGTTGTGTTTAATGAATCACTCTGCATGCTCTCGCTCTCTTCAGAACAAATTCATTAACAGAGGATGAAATTTAGCAGGTTAACAGGGTACAATCCATCTTTATGGGCTTTAAGAGTCTCATTTGTAGCCGTAAAATAAATGTTTGTCTGCAGCTGGCGTTGGGTTTCAGGCAGGACATCCAATAGGCTCTGCAGGTTGCTCTTTGCCAGTGATTGGTTTCAGATAGATGGAAATAGATTTTTACCATCTGACATGTCCACAGTTCTTCCTCCAGCATACAGATGCTAATGTTTAACCGCAATTCAAATTGACTTATAAAACTTTCATAAAATCTCAGTATATACTTTCTGTAAAATTGACAAAAAATTGCATCATTGTTTTCTGTTGTTTGGAGAGGGACCTCCACATTCTTCATTTTAATTATGCCCCAAAAGAATTTCAGCTTGTATTGCATAGCCACTGCTCCCATGTACGATAGCCACATTGATCCAATATCACTCAGAATATTCAATAGTCTGTCATGTTTGAGCACTTGTATAAGCAATTAGTCTGTACTGGACTGGAGTCCATGAGCCCAGCTTGTCAGTAAACATTAAGGCATGTTGGGCAGAGGGCAGATTGTAGCCTGATCAACAGCCTCTGGCAGATTTCTGATGTGTAAATGCATGCGGACTCCAACACAGCGAACCTGAACATACACCAGCACTAAAGATGTTAAACTTTCCAGGTCTGTATAACAGATTCATATCAGATATCAACATTCAATTAATGTGTCACCAACTGTCCTGTAATTGCAATTTAAGGGTGTCAGTAAACACTGGAGCCACGTTTATTCAGCCTGACTGAGCTTCACCAGCAGGCCTGAGGGGAACAAGTGTCTCGCACTGCGGCCTAACTGGTGTTGGCTGGTAATTCAGATGGCTGCTGGTCTCAACAGTGGGAGTGGTGGGACACTTGGTGGCTGTCCCTAATGAGACGTCCCTCGCAGCTGGCTGTGATGGAGTGTGACAGTGGTTCATTAAATCGTTGTCCTCGTGATGCCTGCTCATAAAAGCTAGCCTGACTGGGGGCAAACTCATTAAACAGCAAAGTTGCCTTTCATCAAATGACTGGTGCTTCAATATGACAGAGATAAGTGAACCACGGCATCTCTCTGAGCTTCATCCATCCACAGCCATGAACAATACAGCCTTCAATAGCTGGATACTAAGATTTATCACTTTGCTTATCCAATTCATCAGGATTTACTTCTGTCCACTGCTTTACTGCACTCATGTAACATGTGTGTGGGTAATAAAGCTGGAAGTGTGTTGATCTTTGACTTTAAAGCCAAACTAAGCTATAAAATCATCCACCCAAGAAGTATTAGCTGATAGTTCAAGTTCTGTAGAAGAGCTTTAACCACTTTTTTTTAAACACATTGATGTAAAAACCCCAACCTTATCAGATTACAACTAAACATAAAACAACAGAAGATTTCAAGAAAAAGAAAAAAAGCATTTTGGTGTTTGACATTTCCATTTTTGACTTTATGAAGACCTGATATTAAAATGTTGATCCAGCTTCCTAGCATCGGTGTGTATATTAAGTATGTAAATATGCAGGAGCAAATAGCTCTTGGCCAGCCTTTTCATAAGAAGTTTATGCAGAGTTTGTATGGAGTAAGAGAAAGAGGCAGACAGCGAGGAGAGTGGACTGTTAAATATGTCTGATTCAGAGCAGAAGTCAAGGCAGCTGGCTTTGTTATGATATTCAGCTCAACCTTGGCTATTTGTCTGGTTTGGATAATAGCTTCCTGCCTACCTTTGAGAAGTTTGAGGCAAGCGTTAACCTCTTTTACTTTTGATGCCCTGTCTTTTCTGTTGGCCCAGTGGATCTCTAGGGGAGACTTGCAGTGTGTGCCACGTGGGCAGAATAAATCTGTCTTGTATTCTGCAAAGGCTGCTGGGAAATATTTCTTCAAAGGAATGTCCACAATTGTGTAACGATAGTGGCATATTATTTGTAAAGACCCTGCTCTCAGGGACAACCCAGCACAGACGGTTTATCAGAAAGACCTCCAAAACTCAGAAATATTTAGTTATAGATCTTCCATTTTGCTTTACTTTGGTTTTTATTAACTCTGGTGGTTGCCAACAGAGCAAATTCATGGAGGCGAAAACATTTTACGATCTGCACATCAGAAAATCTTTCTTTAGTATTTAAAGGAAGATTTTATGCAAGTATTTAGCAACTTCTAACATTTTGCTGCTTTAGATAACTGTATCCTTCTACATAAAATTTATTTCAGAAACAGATGTGCCTCATTTGTTTTGGAGGTCATGTGCAACAAAACTGAAGCCAATTAAAAACCATTGCAGGGCTGGAAAACAACGAGCTAAATGGAATGCTGCCATCAAACGTGATAACTGGAAACCATTGGAGAGCTCTTGGCTGTAGCAGCACTTTGTCAGTGGTAAGTTTCTTCAGATTCTGTTTTGTACACTTTCCAACTATAGTTCACAGCATACAGTATGTCCCGTCCATCATTGTGTTCATCTGCACAACAGTGAAAAAAAAAAGCAAAAGCAAGACCTGAAAACATTTGAAAGACAACCAGACAGCTAGCAAATGAGTTTTCAGTTCTCAGTAGCTGCGTTTGCATGGACAAATAATTTATCTATCCGACTGAAATCTTTCCTATCAGATTTACATGGATGCTGGAAAAAGTGATCCGATCAGTTGCATAAACCTGATGGACAGATTTATATGTTCGTAATACGTTTGACAGGTGCATTGCCTCCTAGTTCGGAAGAAGAAAGGTTTTCTTAATGCATATATATATACAGTATATACATACAGTGTGTATATATATATATATATATATATATATATATATATATATTATGGATGGGCATTTTAGGTAATTTTCTAAGTCAGGCCAATCAAAATCGATTAATCGATTAGTTGTGAAGTTGTTATTGACGGACGCTATTGATGAAGCTCCTGCTACATATTAACTGCTTAGACGCAGTTAACATGTAACAGGAGCAGTTAACTTTTCGCCACCTGACCAAACATCATAGCACCGGCTATGTTGGCTACATCTCTGATACAGGTCACATGGCTGTTTAGACTGCGGTCGCATTTGAAAAGATCAGACAGAGATTGGATTTGGACTACCTCCGGATGTTGCTCAAATCTGATGTGATGAGATCAGATATGAAATGGTTTGGAGTGTTTACGCTGGCAAGAAAAGATGCCTGCTCAGAGGTCTGTAAGGTACCTGAAAGGTGATTTCTCTGATTTAGGCAAAACTTATAAAAATCAAGATTTTATCAGAGCACAGCGAAAATCTGGAAATGCCGCACAAGTTTACTTAAAGGCCTGCTTTTCAGTGACACTTGCTGAGTTGACAAGTTCAGCCATCTGAAAACAGTAAAAAGATTTCTGAATGAGAGCAGCTCAGATAATCTGGAGAGTTTCAGTCAACATACAGAGCGCAGAAACATCATCATGGCGTCGATGAATGAGCTCGTCTTTTCCTGCTGGATCTCAGTGATGTCATCATTCATTCACATCAACAGAAGGCTTTTGAATTCTGCAGAACATCTACTAAAACATCCAAAGATAGCAACTCCTTCCTGTAGTCTGCAGGCAATGATACATGAGAGATAAAACTTTTATCATCCTCTTAGATCCACTGACATTTAAAGCCAATATTGACCTTCGTCACAATTGCAGCTCCTTCCATCCAAGTACAAGGAAATGGAGGGCTTTTAAATCTCTAGTTTGCGCAGACAGTCTGCATGTGTGTGGCGTGTGCTTTCACCTACATAGATCTGAGTGTGCTTGTTCTTATTCAAACAGAGCTTTCCCATAATGTCACATTAATGACGGAGCATAATGGAGTCAAACACATGGGAAGAAAAAAAAACATGCAGCACTTCAGCTGTAGCCATAGTGATGTCAAGGAGACGCGCGTGTGCAGACTAAGAGCCCTCAAAGCCTGTTTGTGTGAGTGAGTGTATACATGAGCATCACCCGAGGCTTTTCCCAGCGCTGAGCGAGGGCACTGCGTTAGTGCCATCTAGTGCCTTCAAACACCAGCAGACACGTCTTCCAGGAATGTTAACACAAGTTTTATCATCATGACTCACTGTAGATGGCCACGTAACTGATCGTTTACAGGAACATGTGCATGTTATCCAGTATTAGCTGGACTTTTCCAGAAATATGCGCTCCTTCCTGACAGACTCTGGGAGCAGTTTAAACCCGTTCTAGGAGCAGCAGAGTAAAGTTAATCTGTGATCAAAGGCATTTTATCATGACCGCTGCAACTCTTCTGATTGCTGCATCCACTCATTACACCAATGATAGCCTCCTAAAATACACAGTTATTGACATTGACAGGACTTGAACTCTGAATGCGTTGTAAAATTGCAAATAATGATGGCAATTCATAAACTGATATGTTTTTTTTTTTTTAATGCAAGTGTGTGTGTGTGGGTGAGACAGAGACGAGCCAACGTGCTTGCGTGCCACAAAACATCTGTTTCGTCGACAGCATTCCTCCTTCGTCTGCCCTCCAAAAGCAAAACCAGCAATTTGTTGCAAATGAGCTAAGTCAATGTGAACCCTGCTCGCATCTGGAGACGAAAACAAAGTCCAGGACAGGAAGACAACTTTATTTTCTCCTCCATCTGCTTCTTTTCATCCGCTTCATTTCAGTTTGGGAGTTTATCTGCACGCCTCAGACTCAGTGGACATGCTCACATCCACCACATAAAACTGACTTTATGATGGTGACCTAGCTGCTGGATGCTGCAGCATCACATTCAAAACCAAGTTAGGTTCTCTCACTCATCTAAACTGTTGCTTCCTCTAGTTATTTATATGATTTTATGATTAATATGATTTTATTTCTCAGAGAGCTATTTTCTCTCTGTTTTTGTGTACTTTTAAATGCTTTTCTTTTAATGCTTTTAATGTTAATGTAAATCGCCTTGAATTGTCTTGTACATGAAATATGTTATACAAATAAACTTGCTTGAAGTTTATGTTCATTTCTTCAGACCTGCCTGACCTTAACTGGGAAAGGCACAACATAAACTAAATAAAAAGACCTGAGATCATAAAATATTTATAGTCGTCTCCCAAAGTGATCTGAACCGTGACCCACATGATGACGCTCTCGTGTTTCTGGATGTGCTGCAGGATTACTTGACATTTTTCACAGCATGCTGAGGTCACAATCATGTAAAACCAAAACTACTGAAACAGTAACAGGTCCTGTAACGTTCAGCTAGAGAACTCAGAGGATTTAACTGCTCAATGATGGCTTTCTGTCTGCAGACTTATTTTTGGGCCCTTTCTAGACCTGTCAGTCTAAAACCAGGGAAAACTTTTTTTTGTTTTTAATGTAAAGTCATCGACGTACACTGTAGAAATCAACGAGTTTGCTATAACAAGCGAAACTGTAGTAAAACGCCGTCATTTTAGGCCCCCGTAGCAACAGCTGATTCAGCATTCATCCTGCATCTGGTCTGTTCTGAGCTCTCTGGCCACTTAAAGGCGTTATAAATGATGTTTCAGCATTTTAGAAAGCAGAAACTGTTTGCGAGTTTTTGAATAATGTGCATGCGCAAGACCAACCTGCTAGATTCACAGCTCTCGCCCCCTACCACAGAATAATGTTCACGAACCACTCCATGTTTAGCAAACAGCAGGAACAGATTCTCCCATCATGTCACAAATGCAAATAAAACTGATGTTGTTGTCTGAACATCGCTAACTGCTAGCAGAATTATGTTAGCTACCTGCTGTAAACATCACACAAGAATGCGCGCCGCATACTCTCGCCAATCAATCACTCTCATTAAAGTGATACCGTGTAAATTTTGAACCCAATGTTAGCCAAATATAATGATACATTATATTCTAACATTATTAATAATATAAGTAACTATAGATGATTTCTGCTGTCAGTATAGAGCACTTGACGCATGTCGTTGCTCCGAGGGGGCTGCCATTCTCAAAAACCAGGCATTGTAACTTCTCAGGAGCGGGCCGTCTCTCTTTGGATCATGTGACCTGGAGCGCTCTAATTAATGGCTTGATGACTAAAAAATCAGCTTTTCAAAGTGGTCTGATACAATTTTCCAAAACACAGACTGAGACTGTTTAATTTTGAGACAGTTGTGTCGCCTGTGGTAAGTTACAGGTTTAGTGCCCATAGTGGCCAAAAGTTACACGGTATAACTTTAATCAGTCTCGCCTATTACAAATTGAATTGATCGTCAATCACTTTTACTACTGTACAGTAGTAAAAGTGATTGACGAGCCAGTGGACAAATGAAAAATGTAAGGAATGCAGAGATGATTGGTGGATGTTTTTTCAGCCCCATTACTTATTTTTAATATCTATATATTCAAAGCTTTTAATTAATTATAGTGTATGGGCTAGTGAACCCAACTTCATTGCATATTGCAATAATTGTTGAAAGAAACATCCTCTATAACGCCGTTAAAGCCCCACGTAGACTTGTCTATCTCTTACTCTCTTTTCGTCTTCCTCTCGTGCTTTCTCCATGAAGCTCCCCTTACGGTGCGTTCAAAACCACTAGTGTGTTGGAATCAGGCTGTTGGAGTGTGACACAGTGCCACAAAGCAAAACACAACTTTTACGTGGCGTCCTGAGCTGGAATTTTTTTTTTTTTTAAAGGGTGTGAAGTGCTACAGTCCAGGAATGTGCATAATTTATGTCAGCAAACCATCAAAACAAATCTGAAGTTTTAGGATTGGACACTTGTGCTCTGCTCAGATAGTGGTGAGCCATCATCTTTGAGGAAGGAATGTAGTTTAAGGTATTCAAATCTTTAGTGAAATCAAGAAAGTCAACGGTAGGAATCATTATGATGCTTACTAGTGATGCACAATGTAAAGACAACTCAAGACATTAAGATCAAACAGCTGCAGTGCCTACAAAAAAACCTCTTATCAAAGCGATTTATATAAATAATGATAAAGCATGAAAACTGGACTCTGCAGTGATGGAAAAAGCACATGTGGTTTGATGTTCCAGGGTGTATGAAGAGCAGAGGATGGAGTGCTGCAGCCTTCATGTAAGTAGCTACTACACGAGCCTGTGGGGATGGCATCCTGCAGCAGGCTTGACTCAAACCCCTAAACTTAGATGACTGCGTTAATACTCTGAATAACAAGGATATTTATCAAAATGAGGGGGGGAGTATTGACAAACACACCCAATGTATCGGCAGATGCCAGTGCGAGCAGAAAACAGAAATATTGGCCTGAAATATTAGCTGGCCGAGGTATCGTCAACCTTAGTTAACTTACTAAATGAATGGATTTTAGTATGAATGCCACATTAAAATCTAAAAGTTTTCCCACAAAACATTAACGTGACTGTTTCTGTCTGCCTGTTTTAACACCAAAAAGAGTTATTTTCAGGATTTTACACCTAAAAAGCTGGGGAGGAAATACAAACATCACTAAAAGATTTGGAAAACGAGAAAAGACGAGGCTTAAAGCACTGATTTTCAACACGCAAATGCTGAATGTGTGTGTTATGTGTGTCGGCCAGGGAGGAGAGGGCGACTCGGGTGTACCAGGGCCAGAATACTTACAATAACAGGTTCCTCGGAGAGGGTTGCCAAGGTAACGGTTTTCTGAGTCACATCTGCAACAACAGAAAAAAAGAAAGACAGGTGGGGAGAGAGAGAGAGAGAGAGAGAGAGAGAGAGAGAGAGAGAGACGTAGCATTAGCATGCAGCAGCATTGGAGGTCTTACAGAGAATTATTTTTCCTTTCTCGTTAAAGTGTGTGTTCTTGTGTGTGTGTGTCAGGTGGGCCTCTGCTGCAGGTATCGTGCTCCCTGAGTAGTGTGTGAAGTGATTTCCCTCCATTGTCCCGTCTCACCGTTGCTGCTCTGTATTTCCCACCAGACTAAAAGCTTCAGCACACCAACAGTGTTAATGAGGAACTACGGCTCATAGACGAGGCTGGATGTGCATCAGCATTCAGCCTCTGGAAGTTACAACAATGGCAATGAGAAGTTCAATGAAACGAGCCGACATGAGCTTCGAAGTAACAATAAATGCTATTGGACGCTTTGCACTGCCCAAAAAATACATTAAAAACTGAAAGTTTAATTAAAATTCCTGAATCTCAATCCTCTTTCACATAAACCAGCCTGATTTTTCACTTTGGACCAGGACTGGAAAAAAAAAAAAAAGATATTGATATTATTTCTCAGAAATAATTATAACTTTTTTTAAACAACTGTTTATGCTTTTTTTTTTTATTTTCCTGTTCTTTAGTTTTTCCTTTAAATTATTTACTTGTTTTTCCTTTCAAAGGCACAAACTTTCATTTATTTGTTTTTATTTTGAAAAAGAATGCATTTTCCCTTTTTTAATTTTAAAAAAATGTTTTCTTTTTTTTCTGACTTCAAAAATGTCTTTCTTTCTTTCTTTCTTTCTTTCCCTTTCTACAAATTTTGATCTTATCATTTCGTTATTCAAACCAGTAAGCTTGAAAACTGGTGTGTAATGGCTCATTAGTGAGCCTGAACACAGGTGTGTAAGCCACAGAAATACCAACCTTGATAAAGACAATTGTTTGTTGCTATTTTCGTCTTTTTTTTTTCCATGAAAAAACAAATATTTTTAATACTTTTGAACCAACTTTGAGCACCTCTGCTGTAGACCACTGGCTTTTTAAAATAATTGAACCACATGTTTTTTTCACTTTAATTAAGAAGCCTTGCATCAAGCCAACACACCTGAGGCGCACGTTCAGAAATCATAACAGGGTCTCAGAAGTGCTTCCAAAGCCATCAGTGTGTTTAGCTGCACTTCATGATTTTTCTGTTTTACACGTCACAATGAGAACCGAAGACAACCCGTAATGTATCAGCACACAAACATGTCAGGAAGAATAACAGCTTTTTATAAGCAGTTCAATCATGAAAAAGGATGACCTCTGTTTTCTGTAGGTGGAGGCTGAGTAGAGCTCACTTCCTTCAAATGATGGGGATTTGGAGTTTGATGTTGGGAAATGGCTGTGTTTCTGGATGTTTCTGCATGATCAGATACGATCATGTTTTCACTGACTTGGCAGCAGCAGAGACAAACCTGTAGCTGTGGTTTTTATTCCAAGTCAGCAAACTGGGACGGTGGTCCAACTGGAACTGCTGATCATCACTCTTCTGCTCCGAGTTAATGTGTTCCCGTTTTCATTCAGCTTTAAACCAAAATCTTCTCATAATGAATTGCTGTGTTTGGCCACAAAATAAAGTCCATAATGGTAATGTTAAATATTTACAGGGATGCGGTTGCTCACATGTACGTGGAGCATCTGGAAATAAACAATAAGTGGCAGTAAAACCCGTCATGCCGGACAGGAGATGGATGAACAGACTGCAGGAAAGGCTGCATCCGTGTCACGCTGCAGTCTAGACCAGTGAATAAAGGTGAGGGTGATGATTATGAAAAATGAGCGATTATCTCAAACGTTTGTTGCCTCTTCTGCTCAGTGTCTCTGCAGGCAGATCATTTTCACGATTAATGTTGGAT
Organism: Atherinomorus stipes; assembly: GCA_023101725.1. Lineage (NCBI taxonomy): Eukaryota > Metazoa > Chordata > Actinopteri > Atheriniformes > Atherinidae > Atherinomorus > Atherinomorus stipes. Next base: position 402,139 of record JALJCO010010996.1, on the reverse strand, counting down.
CTCAAGGTTGTTTCAACTTGTGTTTTGCTTCGAAGCCATTTCAGATGTTTTATATCATCCGCAGTCATTCTCGTCTCCAGTTTGAGAAGGGAAAGACCTGCTTGGAGATTAATGTCTCTTGTCTGTCCATTATTCAAATACACCACTTACACAGCATGCAGCAGATTAAAAGACATCAGTTTTGGACCAACATCAATGAGCAGAAAGAATCACTGCTGTGGTTTTCAGCCTTATTTTCAGGTCTTGGTATTTTTGCTTCAGGTCTTTGCTGGATGTCTTCCTCTTTCTTCAGGACATCACTTTCGGATCCTGTTTATCTGCTGGAGATAGTTGTTTAGTCCATACTTCTTTTGTCTTCTGCTTGTCCAGTTTCCTTAGATGTTTAGCACCACTGAGAAATGCCACGCTTCCAGCTAACAGCGCTTCAGGATTCACCTTGTTGCTGCAAAAATACTATTTTCTGTCTGTCAAGCTGTGTCATCTTTGCTGTTTTTCAGAGGTGCAACTAAAGAAATTGTAACAAATGATGTGTCTTTGTGACGAGCTGCTGGGAACAGAGAGCCAGAGGATCCAATTTAAAGCTGGTTCTTCACCAAGTTGCTTTATAAGGATAGACAACCCTGCTTCATCCCTTCAGTTTGGAAGCTTTTTGATTGAACGATTCATCGTCGGTGTTAAACGGCATAAAGAAAAACACATTCCTCTGAAAAGTCAAGTTCAAGGACTGAAAATGGGTCAAAAAGCAGCCAATGTGCAAAGAAAAAACTTTTAAAAACCTCTGGACCCCTTCAAAAAATTACAAAATAGAAAGCAAGAAATGTATAGAAATGATGGCTGAATCAAGACGGTCCTGTAAAGCTGTAAAACTCAAACATGTCATTCTAATTGCTCCATTTCATCCACGTCATTCACAATGTCCTTCTCTGGCTCTGAACTGATGTTACTTTCAGCTGATTGGTGGAAGTAAAATAAGCAACATAACTGATGTCCTTCTGACCCTGGACATGACATTTAAAATAAAAATAACAATGTTATTGTAGTCAGACTTATAAAACAGCCTTACAACAACAGATTCAGGCTCTGCATCATTTAAACTTCAGCCATTTTATGCTGTTGAGTAACCACAGAGGTTTACTGTGTTTCTGAGGCCTGTGGTTCAAAATGTTCACCTTTAGTTTTACAGAAACTTTCTAATGACAGTAAACCTCCCCTGCAACACAAGTAAAGAAAAACAAAATGACATTCAAGGTTTCTGTTAAAGTTAGGTGGAAGATTTTTTTGTTTGTTTTGCCTTTAAGGTAGAGTCCAAAGACCCTTCACAGTTTCTGTTTGCAAACAACAGTATTCACACTGAGCGCCCCTCCTTCTCAGACTAATGGCCGCCTCGCTCTTCAGCCTGCAGCTTCAACGACTCCTTCAGAGCTCAGAAGCAGGTAAAAAGCCAAACCAGTGTTAAACCCTGGTTTTCCAGCATGCACTATCTAAAGCTCTTACCTTTTCTTCGGTGCATCCAACATTTTTCGTTTTTTTTTTTATCTTCAAGAGTTCGGAACGACTGGCTTCTGCTCCAATCATGAGCTTATTCCCACACAGCGTCATGCTCTTAGCTCTGTCATTGGCTGGCAATGTAAACAGAAATCTCCACCCAGAAATGTCCCGAACACACCAAAACAAAGCTAAAGACTGAATTACAGACGGGGGAGAGAGAGTTGCATTCAAACTGGTTCCCTTCCCTGTTGTTCTGTCCTTGTAGGTGTTTTTGTTTTTGTTGTTTATTTATTTCCTCTGTATGGCGACCTTGGGTTCCTTGAAAGGCGCTAAACAAGTTCAAGTTATTATTATTATTATTATTATAATTAGTAGTAGTAGTAGTAGTATTTTTACATGACTCTCAAGAACATCCACTTATTACAAAAAAGATTTGTTAGAGGTTCCACATTTTCAAATCTATTTGTTTAGTCTTCACCACTATTTCACAAGCTCAAGCTTCTAAGCATTTATGACATAAATATAGCTCAAATTTGTACATTTGTATCTAAGGTTGTCATGATACTAAAATTTCAAACTCGATATCAATATCTAAAAAAATATTCGATACTCGATACCCTTTTCAATACTACTGGGGATAAAAAAAGAGTCAAATACTTAAAAACATAAGAAATATTTGTATGAACTTGAAAATATCTTATCTTATGCTAGTTGAATAAATGTGCAAACAAATGCAAAAATATACCCAAATATAAAGCAATTTGACAATATTTTAAGGTTGTCTGAGCAATTATTTTTTTAATATGTAAAACATCCCAAAATCTATAACAATAGAAAAAATATACAAACAACAGTTTTCTGAGGTAGTGCAAAAAAACAAACAAAAAAAAAAAAACAAACAAACTGGTTTTGACTTTGTGCAAACTATAATAATAATAATAAAAATAATAATAATAGCAACAATTAAGCCATTTTTTGGTTTGAGGTTAACACAAAAATAATTAGAACAATATTATTTTGCTTTTCCTTCTTCGTCTGCTGCATGCAAAATACTTCCAAACAAGACTTTTTCCTTTTTAATTTTTGATTAAGACTAGCTGGTCTGGACTTCCAGCAGCAAAAACATGAGCTGTCAGGATCTCTGCCTGCCTGTCGGTCAGCCGCTGTTTACCTGCCGGCTGCCTGTCACGTGCGCGCACACTGCAGTATCGATACCATGGCAAACTAGTATCGTATCCAGATACAGCGTTTCAGTATTGATACTTTTGACAACCCTATTTGTACCTAAAACCAGACTAAGGACAGATCTTCTACCAGAGTGTTTTAAGAACTTTTTTTTTTGTTTTGAATTCTGATGTCCATCAATATAGAACCAGGCAAGCTAATCATATCCACCTCCATAAGAATCTCACCACTAGGGGTCAGTTTTTGCTTAATCATCATGGCGCAGATCTGTGGAATTATCATCATCATATGTCTCCATCTCTGGTAATATTCAAAGCAAATTTTTATACTATTGTTTTTATACTGTGCAAATAAAAAATACAAATACAAAATTTATCCGCTAGTGACTTTAGACCCGCTATGAGGACCTTTTAGTACAGCAAACCCATGCAAGGCGGCGTCTGAGGGTGGTTGCTAGGGGGAGCGGCAGGCTGGAGTTTGCTGCTTGCAGCTTTAATTAGAATATCATTTCTATCACATTAAACAAGAGAAGCAAACTCTGACTGAAATCTGACTCATTAATGACTAATATCCGCCTTCAAAGCCATGTTTCAGCCGGAGCATTAATGAGCTCCAACGGTGAAATTAAAGACTTTTGGAATCAGCTTTAATGATGCATGTTTGTGGGTTTTGGGCTGCGACATTCATGTGATCGCAACAGAGGGACATGAGCTGGTCAGGTTCTAGAAGTTAAAACAAGAAAGGTGAACTTCCCTCCATGGTGAGCAGTTAGGGATGTGCGGTATACCGGTTCATACTGAAAACTGGTGGTTTTTTCCATTATATGCATTTTTCATATACCACTATACCCATGATTAGTCCAGACAACACGAGGAACGTGCGCAGTGGAAAAGTGTTTCAGCAGGGATTGATTTCACTGCCGGACACAAACACCACACCGTGTGAAAAGCTTGTTAAAGCTGTGAAAGTGAAGCACACCTTGTTTACCAGGAGGAACTAATTCACAAAGAGGAGCCACGTCTGTGATTTTGAAGTTCTTCGGCTTTAAAAGATCAGACCAGGACCAAACAACTGTTTACAAATGCTGTCGAGCAAAAGCAGCAGCTGGCGGTGGTGACACTAGCAGCTAGCTTAGCCGACAACACGTTTTAGAGTAGACAAGGCAAGTTTGTTTGTACAGCACATTTCATGTACAGGACAATTCAAAGTGCTTTACATAAAACATTATAAGCATTACAGCGGGGTGCAAAAGGGAAAACAAAACAATACAAAACAAAAAAACTGCATCTCCTTCTCAATAATCCGTGTATGGTTCGTTCTTTGGTTTTTCCGTTTCAAAACAAAATGTGAAAAAACGAAAAAACAGGTGGTTTGTTGGTTTTTTTGTTTTTAAACGAAATAAGAAAAACGAAAATTCCAAAAACAAATAAAGGAATGTTTTTTTTAATCTTTCATTTTAATTGATAAAACAAAAACTTTTAATGAACTGATTGGCGGCACCTGGAGGGAAGGCACCCCCCCCTGATCAAACTGATAACAGCTGTTTTTAAGCCGATGTGCGGACAGCAGAGAGACGAGTGAGGACTGATGGGGCAAAACGTTGGAGAAGAAGGTGCAGCAGTTGGGTGGCGGATGCCCGGGCTCAGAGGGCTCAGAGGGCTCAGAGGGCTCAGAGGGCTCAGGTGATGGTGGTGAGCGGAGAGGTGTGGCTGTCGTGAGCTGGAGGACGGCCGCCGTGAGAGCGGCTGCCCAGAGTCAGAAAAGCGGCTGTGGTGTCCCGAGGAAGCCGACGGCCTGACGTGCGCTGGCGCCAAAGGGAGGGGGCCACAGACACAGCCATTTAGACCGTTTAATATTTTACTACTTCTATTTTATTAGTTTTATTTATTTGGTTACTTTTAATAAAGTTTTTTTTCGGCTATACTTTTAATCACTGCAAGTTGCATTTTGGAGAGAATCACCACGCGTGTGTGTGTGTGCGGGTGCGTGCGTGCGCGCTTCTTTAGGTTACAGTAACATCTGGCTACCAGTGGTTACACTTATGGCGTAATTGTCTTCTAAAAGCAAGAATTAATGTGATATAGGCCAGGGGTCGCTGATGCTGCTCCTTGGCATTTGAAAAATAGGCTAATTAATGACTATTTAATTAAAATGTATTTTATTTTGGTTTGTTCGCTTTGATAATGTGATTCTAAAAGCCCAAGACAGATTACCCGTTGTGGGACAATAAAGTTTATGTTATCTTATTCTAAAATGGAAGATTATGGTGATCTTTTCTGTCCTTCTGGCTACACGCAGGTAAATATGACCTGAATCTAATCTTTTCGCTCAAATGTGACCCATATCTGATCTGCCTCTGACCGTGTGAACAGCGCAAGTTGCATTGAATCTGCCATTTTTGGATCGGATTCAGGCTAAATGTGGTATTGAATCGGATACATATCTGATCTGTGTCGAAGCAATCGCGGTCTGTACGGGCATGTCGCATCCATCCGACCTCTGAGAGGGGGGGGGGGCAGTCGTCCTTATATCTGCACCAGAGAAGATGGACCATGGACTGAAGAGTTAAATCATATTTTTCTGGCTCTGATTGAACATCAACCTGGAAACTGATAAAAGTGTTGTGGGAAGCTTTTATGTGGTCCATCAGCTCAGTGTGTGAACGTAAGAGAGAGGGTGTGCACGCGCGGAGGAGGCGCACGGCTGTGGACGAGGCCAGAAGAGAAAAGTGTGTGAAATGCATCCGCTAACGGGACGCTGCCTGCAGCAGGTAGAGAGAATAGCGGTGATTAATGTGCAGCATATGAGCAGCATCAGTGACCCCTGGTCTAGGCTATATCATATTGATTCTTGTTTTTAGAAGACAACTACGTCATAAGTGTAACCACTGGTAGCCAGATGTTACTGTAACCTAAAGAAGCGCGCACGCACGTACCCACCCGCACACACACACACGTGGTGATTCTCTCCAATATGCAACTTGCAGTGATTAAAAGTATAGCCTAAAAAAACTTTATTAAAAGTAACCAAATAAATAAAACTAATAAAATAGAAGTAGTAAAATATTAAACGGTCTAAATGGCTGTGTCTGTGGCCCCCTCCCTTTGGCGCCAGCGCACGTCAGGCCGTCGGCTTCCTCGGGACACCACAGCCGCTTTTCTGACTCTGGGCAGCCGCTCTCACGGCGGCCGTCCTCCAGCTCACGACAGCCACACCTCTCCGCTCACCACCATCACCTGAGCCCACTGAGCCCTCTGAGCCCTCTGAGCCCTCTGAGCCCGGGCATCCGCCACCCAACTGCTGCGCCTTCTTCTCCAACGTTTTGCCCCATCAGTCCTCACTCGTCTCTCTGCTGTCCGCACATCGGCTTAAAAACAGCTGTTATCAGTTTGATCAGGGGGGGGGGGGGGGCTTCCCTCCAGGTGCTGCCAATCAGTTCATTAAAAGTTTTTGTTTTATCAATTAAAATGAAAGATTAAAAAAAACATTCCTTTATTTGTTTTTGGAATTTTCGTTTTTCTAATTTTGTTTAAAAACAAAAAAACCAACAAACCACCTGTTTTTTCGTTTTTTCACATTTTGTTTTGAAACGGAAAAACCAAAGAACGAACCATACACGGATTCTCAATAATAATCCGTGTATCATTCGTTCTTTCTATTTTTAATCCTAAATCAAAAATCAAAAAATGAAATCGTGGTGAAACTATTTTGTTTTTTGTTTTTAATTATAACACAAAAAAGAAAAATGGCATGCTTTTTTATATTTTGATTTTAGAATCAGATCAAAAATACAGAATGGAATAACGGGACACAAGACTAAATTCGATTTTAATATTTTATTGCTCGGGGGTTTGGTGACCCGGAAACGAAACGGCTTTGCGCAGGGTAGTTGTACTGGTTTACCCTATTACCATGGTGGCAGCTCACCCAAAAGTTTCTTTGTGAAAATGTATACCTGGAAAATCCTGCTTATTTTTTCGGTAGTCATGTCCTCTTCCTTTAGGGCAGAGTCCTAAAGGGGTCCCTGGTCCTCAGGTCCTCAGGGACCCCTGCCCAATGGCGCGGGAAGGGGGGAGCTGTGGGTCTCTACTGTAAGTCGATTAGTCTCAACGTGTGGTTACCAAGCAAAGATCAGACCATTCTGCAGTAGGAGGGACTGAATGTTTGATTTTTACACAATATTCATTTGTTCTTTAAATATTTCATGTTACAGATCTGTTAGCAGCAGAATAATTTTGTTACTATCAGTGCGGTATAAGGCAAAATGCGCCGGGCAGGCGGGTTTATACCGCAGTCTGCCGGTGAGTCGCGCACGCTGACCATTCAGCCAAAGAGACGTCTCCAGAGACATGATGAAGGACCCTCAACTGTCACATCATCATCATTGTAGCTTCTTCCACTGATTTACAATATCAGTCTGTCAAGGTGGAAGCAGTCTGACAGACATGAACACGCGTCTACCCCCGTGCGTAATGCTCCAGATTCGCTGGCGCTGCTGGAGGATTATTCAGATTACCTCAGGAAAGAACGCGTTTTTAAGAACCATAATGTCCTGAATCATGAGCCTGCGACCCCCTGAGGACCAGGGTTGGGAAACCATGCTTTAAGGCGGATTTCCACCGGCTGCGGTGCGGTGTAGTTCCGACCTCTACAGAGCAGCAGCTCCCACCGCAACCGTGCCAGACACGGCGCGCCTGCGACTGCAGATCGTGCTACCACCAGATAAATCTGACAAATCACATTTGCAGGATCACATGATAATGATCAGGGGGGCTGGATAAATGTCCAGTGGTGTGTGCGCGCAATAAATGTCCTATGTCACTTTTCCCTTCATTGTCCAACTTAAACCAGCTGACGCGTTTCATTCATAATATATGATCATTTATTGTCGGCTACAGCTTCATATCTTTACATTTTCAACAATTTACTTACCATGCATAATCTATCCCAATAATTGATTATGCCATCACTTTCTTGCTTTCTTCGCTGAATACTCAGTCTTTATAATCCAGTTTGAATGAAGGCTTATTACATTTCTAACGAATAGGCTATAGTGCAAACCTGCACAGTCCGTTACGTGCGCAAATAATTTTTTAATAAGGTTAGTCTCAACTTTAAAAAGCTTCGCTTACCCGATGCCACCGTTACAGGCAGAGTTAACATCCTGAGTGCAATCTCACAGTTCCTTCAATCTGTGTGAGCGAACAAATTATTTTCAAATCACACATCAAAGTTGGAGATCTTGATTAGTCTTTTTCCTATATGTAAATCCACCGTGATTGTATTTTTTTAAGTTGTTTTATGTGACCAACACAGAAAGACGAAAATCGAATGTGATTAATGTATTTATTAAAAAGAAAAAAGCACACAGACAGCAGTAATGCGGGCGCGAGGTCCATGTGCAGGTCGCACAGTCCATGCTTGACTTCTAACTCTCCACGGCTGATAGGACTTGAGGCTCCCAGCTGCTGGTCAGATTGCGGATGGCTGGAATGTTTGCTAACGCCTTACAAAACTTCTGGGTCACCAAACCCCGAACAATAAAATATTAAAATCGAATTTAGTCTTGTGTCCCGTTATTCCATTCTGTATTTTTGATCTGATTCTAAAATCAAAATATAAAAAAACATGCCATTTTTCTTTTTTGTGTTATAATTAAAAACAAAAAACAAAATAGTTTCACTACGATTTCATTTTTGGATTTTGATTTAGGATTAAAAATAGAAAGAACGAATGATACACGGATTAATAATCCGTGTATGGTTCGTTCTTTGGTTTTTCCGTTTCAAAATAAAATCGCGAAAACAAAATAACTATGTAGTTTTTTGCTTTTTCTGTTTTTAAATCCTAAATGAAAAAACATAAAAACAAAATAATTGAAAATCCACAGTGTTTGATTTTTTACTTCAGTCATAAATAAAACACACTTGTTTGTTTAGTACAGCCTATCATAAAAAGGCTTTCATATCACATAATGTTATGGGTTTTATTGTGAAAACTGACACTTAAGGCTTTGAAATGTGGAGCAGGCTATGAACTATTAAATCTTTGAATGAAGAAACCGTGCATGCAGTAGATCAGAGAAAAATCTCTGTACTTCATGGCAACTGCTACACGAAGAAAGTGGACAATGGTCAAACATCACACCCTTATAACTGATAGGATGTCTCCGTGTTGGCTATTCAATGTAACTGGTGGGAAGTGGACTCAAAAGCAGACGTGACTCTCATGGTTTAACAGTTTATTTAAAAGAAGCAGTTTAAATTATCCACAGGCAGCAAACCAAACATGGCGTCATCCTTTTACTGGTGCTCAGCTGTCTACCCGAAACGGACTGGCTAAATAACATTTTGCTCGTTTATTATTCACTTTACCTGTAGTCGTGGCCTACTGAGAATCTAACCACAACAGAGACGCTCGTGGAAAGGGGCACCAGGAGGTCGCTCGGCGCTTCGCGGCACGTCCACACTCAGCAATATTCCTCGTTTATAATGAATTCAGTTTTTATAGCACATGAGCAGCACATGAGCATGAAGGGCAATCACTAACACTGATTGGCTGCGTAAAGATGTATGAAACATGTGTATCACATGCTGGGCAGTGTTACTCACTGTTTTACTGCAGTTACCTGCTTGTTGCACATGTCACTCAATTGGCTGCTTTGCATGACGGTACGAACTAAATTAGGTCTTTATTTCAAAAGTCAAGTTGGATTATATTTCGTGCTGGAGAACAAAGGAGAAGTGCGCAACCGCATGGCACTGCTCAAAGACTACGTTCACACTGCAGGTCTTCATGCTCAATTCCGATTTTTTGTCAGATCTGTTTTTTTTTTTACATTTCTAAATGTGGTCTGTCCACCGAGTGCAATATGAACAGCTGACGCTTCTGATGTCACATGCATGCTCAGTTGAACACAAATGACATCACGCATGTAATGGTGTTCATGGAAACCAATGCAAACAAAGATGGAGGTCATCGGCATTGCGGCTCACGTTGAAAGCAATTTGTGGCGGCAGTCAGCAAAAGAATGAGTGGGTTTTGTAAAGACGGAGGAAGAAGAGAAACATACTTGTGATGACGTCTCTGTGTGGAACAACGGCTGCAACATCTATAGCTATAGAGCCACAGTGTGTGGATTAAGCGTCGGAGCAGGATGGTGGATGAGGATGTTTCAGATCAGATGTTCTGAGGAATTCACATCTCTACACAGATGTGACGTCACCAAGCAATTGACCCTTCGCCAGCCCCGCCCCAGAACTGCTGCTGGCCAATCATACGTTAGCAACCGTAACTAAGTAAAAGACTTTCTGGCAAACTTCACTTCCATAGACGGGGCATAGACAGGATTCTCAAGTCTGATGACAGATATCCAGAACGTTTGGGTGATGTTGTATTTTTTGCCTTCTCAAAACCCAAAAAACACAAGCGGAGAGACTAAACGGCATGGAATACGGATAAACGTTGTAGAATATGGATAAACGGTATGGAATATGGACTAAACGGCGTGAAATATAGATTAAATGGTGTGAAAGACTGATTAAACAGCGTGGATGACATCATTCGCAGCTTCATGAGGCTGAACACGGAGCTGTACAAACTGTTTATTCAGAGGTAAGACGCTAACGCCACCTATCACAGTAGATAGCTACGAGAGCGGCATAATATTAAGTAAAAGTTACTGTTTTAACATGGAGTAATGTAGCTGTGTGTCGCTAGAGGCTAAACAGATACACCAGATAAACACTAGTAAGTCACGTTGGTTGCCAATCTGCTGGAGACAATCAGAGAAAAATATAACACGGTCCTCTGCCAGTTTCTCAGTCCAGTATCTGCTATCCCGATCAGATCTAGTTTCTGCTTCCCGATCAGATCCAGTATCTGCTATCCCAATCAGATCAAGTATCTGCTATCCCGATCAGATCTAGTATCTGCTTCCCGATCAGATCCAGTATCTGCTATCCCAATCAGATCAAGTATCTGCTATCCCAATCAGATCAAGTATCTGCTATCCCGATCAGATCTAGTATCTGCTTCCCGATCAGATCCAGTATCTGCTATCCCGGTCAGATCTAGTATCTGCTTCCCGATCAGATCCAGTATCTGCTATCCCGCTCAGATCCAGTATCTGCTTCCCGATCAGATCTAGTATCTGCTTCCCGATCAGATCCAGTATCTGCTATCCCGGTCAGATCCAGTATCTGCTATCCCAATCAGATCAAGTATCTTCTATCCCGATCAGATCTAGTATCTGCTTCCCGATCAGATCCAGTATCTGCTATCCCAATCAGATCAAGTATCTGCTATCCCGATCAGATCTAGTATCTGCTTCCCGATCAGATCCAGTATCTGCTATCCCAATCAGATCAAGTATCTGCTATCCCAATCAGATCAAGTATCTGCTATCCCGATCAGATCTAGTATCTGCTTCCCGATCAGATCCAGTATCTGCTATCCCGGTCAGATCTAGTATCTGCTTCCCATCAGATCCAGTATCTGCTATCCCGGTCAGATCTAGTATCTGCTTCCCGATCAGATCCAGTATCTGCTATCCCGGTCAGATCTAGTATCTGCTTCCCGATCAGATCCAGTATCTGCTTCCCAATCAGATCCAGTATCTGCTTCCCGATCAGATCCAGTATCTGCTTCCCAATCAGATCCAGGATCTGCTATCCTGGTCAGATCCAGTATCTGCTTCCCGATCAGATCCAGTATCTGCTATCCCGATCAAATCAAATGTATTGATCAAACCCACTATGTGGGAACAGCATCCTGGTGAAGGGAGAAACATCCAGCAAAAGGGTAAAACACGTCAGATACCTGAAACTTACTGCAGTCATACATGACAGTTAGCTTGAAATAAAACAATCTGTTTACTTACTTTGCAATGCAATTACGTTGTTGTTGTTCCTTTATATGTTTGTTCTGGACATGAATCATCAAGACGTGGAGTTTCTGAGTCTTTCTGTATGAACGCTGAGCCTTCGCTACGATTTTAACATCCTCTTCATCAATATTACTCTGCCAACAAATGATGACGAATTCTTCAGATGCATCCTGCAGTCCTCTCTGTCTACCTCTGATATTTCCCCAACTGTTACTCCAGAAATTTAACACAATTTCCTTCAGAATATGTTCACTAAAATCACTGAGCAATCCATGTTGATGTACGTAGAAATTAGCTAAAAATGGAAAGTTTGCCAGACTTAGAAACTGTAACCATGGGGGGCGGGACTTAGCGAAGGGTCAATTCAGCCGCGACAGAAATAAACTCACAGATCGCAGCGATCAGCTGATATGGGCGGAGGGGGGGGCTGAATCAGATCCAATGTCAGCTTCAATGCAACTTGCGCTGTTCACAGACAGAAAAGATCATCATAATCTCCCATTTTAGAATTAAGAAAACATAAACTTTATTGTCCTACAAGGGGTAATCTGTCTTGGGCTTTTAGAATCACATTATCAAAGCGAACAAGCCAAAATAAAAATAGGCTACATTTGAATTAAATAGTCATTAATTATTTTTCAAATGCCAAGGAGCGACCCCTGGCCTATATTATATTGATTCTTGTTTTTAGAAGACAACTATGCCATGAGTGTAATCACTGGTAGCCAAATGGGACGTCTCCTTCGTAGCAAATTTATTCATTTCTATAGTATCGCTACTATCTCTTGACCGTTATGCCTGCATGACCTCTTGTGATTTAATTGCCAATTTCCTACTGAGACACCATCTGTGTCTTATTTTCAAACTCGGTCTCGTCATCAACACTTGTTTAACTTTGGCAAATCGATGCTTGTAGCAAGAATGTCTTGATCTGGGACTGGATATGAGAAAAAGAACAAGAAGTGATCGGATTACAATCATTTCACCATGACAAGGACATGATTCCCATAGAAGACACAGAGAAAGAAAGAAAAAAGAGAGAAAGAAAGGAAGAGTAATGCAAGGCAAAGCGCCAGTAGTGAGATCGGAGTAGCAGGTTAGTTGTTGTTTACGAACAACCATTAAGCTAAATACAAGCTAACGCTAGCTTAGCTGTTTGTTTACACTTCAAGCAGACGATCTGAGCTCCACCGCGTCCGATCAGCACCTCAATGTCCACCTCGCGGTGAGTGAAGCTCACAATTTTCTGGTGAAGTGGAGGTACCTGTCTCTCCAGCGTTTTAGTTGCCTTAATTTTTGTTCCTGAAAAAAAAAAAAAGACGAATTAGCAGCTTTTCCTATTCCTCAGATCCTTATTTTTTATTTTCTTATGTGTGTTTATATATTATATTTTTTTTCAGTCCGTCCGAGTGACGCCTCAACAGACAATCAAAATCCTTTTTTAATAAAAAACCCCCCTAAACATTCTTCTAATGAGCAACAACCCCCCCCCCCCCCCCCTCTTCCCCACCCCTCATAAAAACCCTCTCTTGCCCCACTCTCTGTTTCTTTGTTTTTTTGTTTCTTTCCCGTCCTCTGCTGATGGAGTTTAGTGAGCTGAGCCCCCCTTCTTCGAAACCCCTTCCTTCCTTTTTTTATTCCGTTTTTTTTTTTCGCGTTCTTTTTTTCCCCCCCCTGGCCGCCCCCCCCCCCAGCCCTTTTACCCCCCACCCACACCCCCCCAATACCCCTTCCCCCCCACCAACCACCCCCCCCCCCCCCCCCTTTTTTTATTTCAAAATTTTTTGAACGCCTGTCAGCGTTGTGTTTTTACCTGTGCGAGCAGAGGTGTGTCTGCTGCTGTCCTCACTTTCTGACTGCAGACTAGGCTGCTGCCTCCTACGGTGATTAAAAACGCTGGTTATATTTCCATCAGACGTACCAACCTCATTCTCGCGCACTTTTCAAATCCAAACCAGTTCCATAAGTTAAATGTTGTTCGGGAGCAACTCCTCACTTTCGTACTCTCGTTAGCAGCCATGCTTGTTCTTGCTCTGGAGGGAGATAAACAAAGCAGCTCCATGCTGACACACTGTAGCTCGCTCTGATTGGTTCATCAGTGTCTGTCATGTCAACAAGAAGGGGACAAGCACGTGGTGTGATTTGGTAGAGAGGGAGAGAAAAAAACGTGGTGTAAACGGACACAGTCGCATTCAAATGGTTCTACATCTTTGGGTTTTGGCAGATCGTCAGCACAATCAAAACCTTTACGAGCAAAATATGTATACACCGTCAAATACCGTAATAAGTAGGATTTCTTTAAAAAAACGTGATATGAAAAATCTGCCATACCGCCCAGCCCTAAGTGAGCTGAGAAGTGCATCTTAGGAGAGGAAATAAAGAGCTTATTAAAGGAACAGTTGGCCTGCAGAGAAGAGAGCGCCATCAAGTACGCTCTGACTAAAAGCTTTGGAGTCGCTCCCAGCCGACTGCCATAAAGGAATACAATTAAGACCACAGCAAGCCTCCTTCTGCACAAAAAGTCTCAATGTCAGAAAAACAACGTCAAATGATGTCAGCAGCCAAATATATTCTCTAATCACAATTTTAACACCAGTGATCTGTGTGAATTCTGTCGTTAAGATGACTTCTTCAGGGTGGGAGTCTGCCTCTCCTCTGCTGCATCAACAGTCTGCTGAAAGAACATTTACTTTTCTATTTAACCACTGACGTCTCCACGCGATGCTGTGTCAACTCTTCACTCATTTCTTATCAAACAAACACTCGGCAGGGCCAGACGCAGCAGAGGCCAAAGCTGGAAGCGCCATCTTTTTAGATTAAGCCGTTTCATGCTGTTCTTGTTTGACAAAACAAAGAGGTGACTGGCGGGAGCCGCAACTTCTACTCACCATTTTTTCATGGTGCAAAATCTCATTTCAAGGTTTATTGCTTTATTACAGCCTCACATTTTCTACAAGACAATGTCAGGATGTTACTCTGATGGTTTATGCTTCAGTTTGACTTTCAGAACATCCTTTCAGTCAGCTGCAACTCTTCCTGACTAAAATTTGCAACAGACGCTTCAGCTGCCGTTGATTTGCAGCCCAAGAGAACTGGAGCTGTAAATCAAATTTATGATTCTCTGTTATAATATAGAGGAAAGAAATAACCAGGGGACTGATCTGATAATTAATTCCAACTGCACTTTTACTGATGTGATTGACAAAAATAAGGCCTGAACAGAAATTTCTCACTAATAAGCACCATTAGTGTTGCTCAATACAGTTTGCTCATCATAAAAATGATCAGCTGATAGAAAAATCTGGATTTTAATGAATAAAACTGTCAGTGGGGGAAAAAAACAGTGTTTAAAATAACTTTAAAGTTTGAAAACATTAGATAGGTTGTAAAAGACTGAAAATGTTCATCTGTCATATTTTTTGTATCACACAGGAGATCATTTTGTCCTGAAAACAAATCAGATCCAGCTCTATGTTGTCATGGAGTCTTAATTTGTGAAACAATCTTAAATTTGATTATAAAAATGTTACAAAAACTAAAACACACACATATAACTGTTTTCAAGTTTGCTTTTTTAAACTGTGTGGTGCCAACTTTCATATTAAAACTACATCTATATGATCATAAAGTCTAATAACTTGGCTTAAAAGTGCTTACTGCTTTGTTGCAGCAGAATTTTCTTAACACACCAACAGCTAAACTATTTTCTGTGAATCTCAACTTAAGTACTATTACAATAAAATCTCATTTGAACAAGAAATACAGACAGGAGAAACAACATTTAACTAAAAAATTAAAACCCAAATGTTTTGTTACCTGAAATCCAACATGCATAATAATTTGGAACACAGTGTATCGATAAAACCAAGTTTTATTTCTGGAGTGGAAAGCCAAATAACACTACAAATGAACACTTTGGGTTGAATCTATCAAAGGTTTGTGCGTATAAAAACGTGAGCTATCTCAATACACACGGAAAAAAATGTACAAAGTGATCTACCAACAGCGTGCTAAAAGGGTTCGGTCTTTCAAAGGTGCTAAATAGCACCTCTTACCCTAATAGTACTTCTGCAATGAATATGCAATATGGAGTGTTTATATGCAGTTGTGTGTGTGATGGAAGGAGAAAATGTAAATATATTAATATAGCACTCGCAAAGCTATTTATCAATCGTGAGACGCATTACCTTGCTGGTGTTTCGCATCTAGTTTAGTAAGTCTGAAAAGCAGGTGCAAACTGGCAGCTTCAATGGCTTCAGCCTCTGAGAGGGACAATCCTGGACACACACAAATCTGATTCAAATCATTTTTTACGAACAGTGAGGGAAACGCATTTAGTTCTCATTGTTGAATTCAATCAAAATCAACACACCAAATGCCACTATTTAATACGGGTGTTAAAGATACACAACGGAGCTTTTAGCAGTTTTCTCAATTTCCCCATCGGCGGCCAAACTAGCATCCATCTTGTATCATACCTGTCTGTGAGTGCACTCCAGCCAGTAAAAGACAGTCTCATCTTGACTCTTGTTCTGTCCCTTCCTCTCTTTCTTTCTCTTTCTCTGGTAATGTTTCCTTGTGTTTCTTTACCAAATCATCCAACATTATGTGCATTCAAAACACCCGTGGTGTTCATGTCTGGTTCTGTTTGCTAGTAGGTGATGTGGTGCGCAACCAATAGTCGGCTGTAACGTCACAGTCCCGTCCCGGATGGGAAACTTACATAGTGTTGTTTTTGAGCCCCGGAACGCCTCTGGGCAGTGACAGCTTGAAAATGTGCAAAATGACTGTTGGTGTGCCATCAAAACCAGTCAGAAAAGCAGATTTTTAAAGTCTAAAAGCTACGTTGTGTGTCATAAATATTCTGGAAAAACCAAACAGAAGCCACTGTGCACCTTAATGGGAACTAAAACTCCATCAACTGTATCTTTTTATTTCCCCTTTTTGCCAACATTACATTTTAACTTGGATTTTAGCAGGTGGACAGGATCACAGTCATCTGGCAGCGCAAGATGCGCACCTCCTGTGTAATAGAGACCATGTCGGAGCTGCAGACACTTTCATTTGTTCAGCAACTCCTGATCCGTGTCCTCATAAACTGGCCACTCCTGAGACTCTGCATGGATACTTGTTGGATTTTTATATACATTTTCATTTCCCTCCTCCTAATATCTCCATCCTCATCTGGGTCGACCCGTTTCTCGCAATTCGCCACGCTGCAAACTTGGAAACATGCTAAACATAATTTGTATAGGGGTGTTTCCAACATTTTGCACCCGATGTTATTTGCACCTTCATTCTTTGTAAATCACCCACAAACCGTAGTTTAGCCCCTCGCACAAAATTCTATATTGTACGAGCAAATTACTACACGCAAATTTGGACCTTGGTATCCGGCCCTTTGTGGAACATCTCACCACAGACTCATTTATTAGCAGCTCGGTCAGCTGACCAACTATAAAAGGAGAATCTCAGTGATGCTGGGATGCGATTATTGTCCCATAAAAGGTTTATCATCATGATACTACTAATAACACGTGGCCTCCATCTATAGTAAAATCTGGTGTTGAATGTTGGTGACCTTGAAGTCTGACATGGTTTTGTTGAGGAGATGATCATGCACTGTTATCCAACGATATGTTGCCCAAAACCTTCTCTTTACTGATCAATTATTTGTTTTAAAATGAAATTAAAGAAAAAGGAATCTGGAAGGAGGCCACATTTAAACACCTCAGAGTTTTCTGCAGGAGGTGTGCCAGTGCTGACGGCAGCACAGAGGACCGGTTTGTGATGACTGTTATTAATAAACTTTCAGCTTTGGTCCATGAGGACATGATCGTGACTTGGACACTGCAGCCAAAGTATCACACTATCCAGGTGCTGAGAACAGATTAAAGCACACGAGAACAATAAAATGAAGAACATCTGTAACCTCGATGTGATCACAAGAGCGTGCAGCAGCATAAACTTCTCCACAGGGAGTGCTTATGGTGCTTATGGTGAGATTGCCAACAAACAGGCATCTAATTATCTGTTTCATGTCATTTTGACATCAAGAAGGGGATGCAGTGTTTCTGTTTTCTTTATAATAGTCTAATCTGTACGTTACTGATACTGAAAATTTTGCATTGAGTAATTTATTACTGGCTCCACAAAGTCAAGTTAAAACTTAATCACACAAAGAAAAATAAACAGAAAAAACAGCTTTCCTGAGCTCTGACCAATCAGAATGCAGCAGAGCAAAAGGCCTGTGTAACTCGCACATCTGCTTTATTAATGTTTAATGATACGTACATGCTGCCATCCAAATGACGTTCTCACAGCAGTTAGAGCCTAAACTGGCCCACCTGCAGCCCACTGAAGTGGCTGGTCCCATCTGATCACACTTGTTTAGAAGAAAAAAAATCTTTATTTCATAACACATTGCTGAAATCAAATTTCTCCGTTGGCGTTAACCAAGCGGCAAACTCCAGCGGACAAAGCTGATGCCAACCTGGAAGAGCCAGTAAGAGCAAAAGATTGCAGTTCCCCCCTCATCCACTAAGAGCTGGCTCCAAAACAGAGCAAATCCTCGTAGACTCCAATGTTAAAAAGGCCAACTTTACTGCAGTTATGAAGATGTTTACAGCAGAAAAAAAACATGTTCACAGCCTGGTTCAAATAATCCTTTTAGCTTCAATAGGTCAAGCTTAAAGGCAGGGTAGGGGATCCTGGAAAAACGGGTCAGGCAAGCCAGATTTGAAAAAATATACACCCCCCGAAACCACGCCTCCAAAGCACAGGAGCGCGTGCGTGGATAATTGTCAGCGAACAAAACCGAGAACAGCCGAGTGAGCTTTTTTGTCAGAGATTCAAAGCTGATATTGACATTTCTTGCTCTTTCTGTAAGCTTCATTCAGAGACTTCTACTCATTTGTTTTGGAAATGTGTATGCTCACAGAACTTTTGGAAGGATGTTATTGCTTTGATATCCAATGATATCAAACCAAGCTTTGTACTCTATTTTTAAAATGTCTTGTTTGGTATCACAGATTGACCCCGGAGGAAAAAGAGGAAAACACCAGAGCAAAAAAATTAATTTATTATTTTTTTTTTCTTTCTCATCTCTCCCTTACTCCCAAAAAACAAAAAAAAAATACAAATTAAAATTCCCTTTCCCACCCAAAAAACCCCCACATAACAATTTTATATTTATTAAACCAAAAAAATAATAATAAACCCTCCATATTCTACAAATCCAAAAAAAATCACAAACAATCACAATCAAATCTCTTCTACCCCCCCCCCCCCCCAAACCCAATTCCCAACCTTACTCCATCTGCCCCCCATACCATACCCTCCTTCCCTTAATTAGATAGGTCTATAAAAAAAACCAAACCAAAGGGAGAGGAGCAGGAGACCAACCATCCCAAAAGAACACCATTTAGGAGGGGGGCACCAAGGGCAGGATAGGTCCGCCAATCCCCTCCAAGCAATGGCACACCCCCATTTCATACAGGCCCTCCAGGCCAACAGGCCCTGGGCCGTAACAGATTCAAGTTGAAAGACTCCTCTGCCTTATTTCTCATCAACTTGATCCTATTTCTTGCTAAGTTCCATATCCATAAAAGTAAAATAATGCGTAGAAAACCGCTTTTTGACCTCTTCGTAATGGACATAAATTTGTATCTTGATTCAATCTCTACCTCAAACAACAAAAAGGCTATAAAAACAAAAAATATTTGGAATGAATTCAATTTAACTTTGTAACTTGCATTTTCATTTTTAATTATTGATGTATTTATTTTATTTGACTTTATTTTTTATTTTTGTTTGTTTAGTTTTTCATTATTTTTACTCTTGTGGGTTTTTATATTTGTATGTATTTGTCTTAATGCTCTTTACTCTTGAATGTGAACTTTTATTCATCATTGATGTAACTCCAACAAGAGATGTGAAGTTTGAAATAAAGTTGTTTAAAAAAAAAGAAAAAAAAGAACAGCCGTGTGGCTAGCTTGTTAGCTTCCCAGTAAACGGCAGAGGAACCACGTTTCCTAAAAATCATCTCACCTCCAACTTCTTCTGCGGCGTAAAACATCCTCACTGCAAACACCAACGCCTCCATGACTTAATCCACATCCGTCTTTTCTTTTTAAGAGCAAACAGCGGCATAGTTAAGAGTAGTGAGCCACCATGTTGGTCTCAGTTCGTCTGGTTCGTCTGCACTATGAGACGCTCACGGCGAGTTGCGAGTGCTCGCACGCGAGGAGGAGGAGGAGGAGGGGGCACGGCTAACGGCAGTCAAGTTTGATGGACAAAATAATCATTCAATCAGTACGAGCTGTTTGAAGCCCCACCCAATGAAATTCATTTCATTGCAGGGGGCTTTTCCAGTCCTGTACGTTCCACAGGTGATTTTTTTTTTTTTTTTTTTTTTTTTGTGTCACAATTAAATGTCTGCAATCGAGGTGTGAAGAAGACTTTAAGCAATGTAGTAAAAAATGCTCCTGGAAAACATCATCCACCCTGCCTTTAACTTCATGTCAGCTGTGAGAGGGTTGATTTTTTTTAATAACTCATCTGTTTAGCTGTTGTTTAATTGCGAAATTATGCCAAATTACAAACATTTTCGAGCTATGCCAAATTAGAGGCGTGTCCTTTTGATTGACAGGCAGCGGACCGCTGGTCGCTAGCGGCTAGCTCCCCGTGAGTAGCAAAGCAGTACAACGGCAGTTTTTAACCAGCTAAATGCATGCCTTGTCTTTAACCTGCTTATCTCTGTTAGCTCCTGTTATTTCTGGGTTAGCTCGGTTTGCTCTTAGCTCACTTAGCTGGCTGTCAGCTGTTCAGAAACCAACAGGTCACATGAACGGAGTTCTTTTATCTTTATTCAACTGTCTGTGGTGTTAACATCTCACATACTTGGCTACTTGTTTTCTGTTGAATGCACACTTCAAATGGTTTGGAAATCTTTCCATTCTGCTTTTACACTTCTCACAAAATTAACCTGATCAATTTCATTTTAAAAGTCTTCAATTTATCAGCTTACTTACACATAATTTAGTTATACTAGTAAATAGAAGCAATCCTGTGATTTAAAAAGCTGACATTTTGAATGTGTAAATAAAGAACTGCTGCTTTGATACCAACAAATACTGTTCAAAGATATTATATTTGAACAAAAACTTTTCAATGTTCTGATTCAATTTTTTAATAAAGCTAAAACAAAAAATGATTTTATTCCCTTTGCTTCATATATTTGTATTAAATCCAGTGTGTAGCTTCATAGAGAAGGAGGAGGATAAGCAGACAGAGCCAGCGATGAGCCATTTCCTCTCTTGAGGGGACACTTAAGTCCTGGATGCAGAGCTCCAACAAAGAGGTGGCCCAAGCTTAAGCTGCTTAGAGCAGCCCTAATGGGGAGAAGATAAGGGCCGCGGAGATAGGACTGCCTCGTCACTTAAAACGCACGATGACTCAGCTACCCAAGCACACACACAGCCAAAGTGACAAGAACCCTGCTCTGTTTGCTGATGTAAACCCCTGAAAAGATGAGATTAAGGGTCATGACGGTGCTGGTCTGCTTGTGCCTGCTATCAGCAGACAGGTGTTTACACTGCTTTGATTTTAGAGGCATAAATATGACAGCGCAGAAAGAAAAAAATCATCTTTTGCAATGTTTAAAAAGATTAAACAAGCACTTCCCCACAGTCAGTAAAAGATACTAATTAGGAGTCAATTAGTGGAGTCGACTCAAGTTCAAGAGGAGGCCAATTAAATCGTGTGAATAAAGATGATCAGCACAACCACAGAAGAAGAAAAAGAAACAGACATGTTTGCAAAACACACCAACTCACACAAGCAAGCAGGTTTGACATGCAATCCATTATTCATTAAGTAAATTTGTAGCTGCAGAGCAGCACAACGTGACTCCAGCTACAACATGAGTCACTTTTTTAGGTGGGACTCTGTGAAGCAGATGCAACGTCTGACATTTGGATCTACGTTCAGTCGTCTTACAGTCACCTACATCAACCTGGCATGCACGGTAGGCTGGATTTATAGTCGCGTGGTCTCTGCAGCACGTCGGGCCCGCGTGGCTAACGCGGATGGGATATGCTCTCGCACTTGTGCGTAGGGTACCGGCGACGTGTTGCGGTACCCTTTTCACCCTGAAGGCGGCAGTGCGACCGGTATCGTCTTGTAAACTCCACAAGGCAGTCTTCTTCAATGGTTTACTTAACTTCCGGGGGCATTTCCTCTTGGAAAGAGCCTGGATGAGGCATCATAAAGATGTGCATATTTTCTAATCTCCTCGATCAGTCTCTCGTCTATCTGATCCATTGTTTGTGGATTTTAAAAATGGTGGAACGCCGCAAATTCAGCGAGAACCTCCATAAATCCGGAACATGTAATCGCACTCTGGCCAATCACATGAGAGTACTTCCGCAACTCTGCATAGCTAGGATGCACGTTGGGTCCAGAGCGGTGCGCGTCAGGCCTCCACGGACCTACCCAGTCCCTACGCGGAGGCTACGGCGGTTAAACAGACGCAGACAACGCGCGACTATAAATCCCCCTTTAGTTGTCCAGGACTCCTTCATCAGTCAACACATCACCTTGTTCTTTAGCTGAAAACGATGGAGATTAAAGTAACCGCTCCATGTTCCACAAACTAATGAACTAAGATGTGACAAATACGGAAAAGCAGGCAGCAAACACGATTAGATTAAAACTATATATGTATATTCATTTATGTATGCATATTTTAAAACCTGTGTAAAGATCGATTAAAATATACAGCAACATCAGATTAAACTTCTTTACGGTTTGAAGTTGTCTGATAATCTCAGATTTAGGCCCAATTCCAATTCCTATGTTCATCCCTATCCCTACCCCTAACCCTTCCCCTTGGCCCTTGCACTTGAAATGGAGTTTCAAGTGCTAGGGATTGAATTATTCCCCTAAGAAATGGCACAATCCTTAAAAATCCTCATGTGCCACCAATAGTTGTCTGTGGCCCAGTAAACTGACATCACGACTGATTCCGGAAGTGTTTGCAATGTCGTCTGCAGCAGCAATAATCCCCCCTTTCCTTGGGGATCAGATTATTTTTCCAGCTTTGGGACAAAAAAACGTAAAAATGAAAGGAAAAGAAGACGCCTTCGGCTGAAGCATAACCCATACGTTAGGTTACAGACATGAGCAGATGCACATAACGTTATGAAACTAGTTTTATTAGTTTTATTACAAATGTGATTTTTTTCCACATTTGTAATAAAACTGTAATACATTAAAGTGACTTTGAAATAACAATTGCCTTATTTTATTTACCAAAAAATACTTACATTTGTGCGTTTCTCTGGCTTCAGATTTCCTCACCATTTTGCTCGTACTTCACATTCTTGTTTTCTATAATGCCCCTGGAAAATCTCCGTTTTGAGGGCCAGATAGCTTTACCACCTCCCCTTCCCCCTCCCCCTCGGTCTGAAACAGAATCGGGACACCACTACCCCTTCACATGAGTGCGCAAAACGAAGGGCTAGGGCTAAAGGGGGAACTGGAATTCACCCTTAAGCCCCGTTTCCACCAGCGGGTCTGGGTCGGGTCGGGCCGGATCGGTCCGCGTTTTTTTGCGTCTCCACAGATAAAAACTGGGACGGGTACCCTTATATCCGACCCGACCCGGCCTACTTTTTTGGTACCCTTCGGTAGGGGTACTGATCTAACCGATCCGGACCAAAGAGGCGGAGCTAATACACAGCAATCAGCTGATTCATTGAAAAATCTGCCACTTCCCGCGTGACCCAGCGTAAAAACAAAGCCGGGGTGACTCCTTTCTGTTTCTGTCACGTGTGGCGCCGGTGTTTTGATTAAACGGCGTTACATGGCGATGATGTCACACAATCACGTAGCAGCGCTGTCCAGCTAATTCTCCGCCTCCAGAGTAAGGGTACAGGTTGCTGTGGGGACACAGCGTGAAATCAACACATCCGTACCCAAACCCACCCGATCCGGCCTGGCCCGGCCCGACCTGACCCAGACCCGCGGGTGGAAACGAGGCATTAGTAACCACCAGAGGAGGGTAAATAACCAAAAGTTGTACTCAGGCAAGAGCAGTGTTACTTCTAAATAACACTGCTCGAGTAGAAGTAAAAAGTCAAATACTTACTCAAGTGACAAATGTATTTAATGAAAAGAAAAGTACTGAAAAGTTACAACATAAAAGACATAATGGGATCTTGATAAAGCAACTGTAATCTTTAGTGTAGCAGTCTCTCATATCTAATTAAATAAATGTTTTAAAGGAAAAGAATAACGAGTTGAGTATTGTCCTGTGTAGCAGAGTAAGAGAAGCGTTTCTTCTTTAAACATTTAATCAAGTTTAAGTATGATGCACTAAAACGACTCATAAGTTTGGGGGGATTTCTTTGGGCTAATAACTTATCATCGCTGTCGGGTACAAACCTCCCATCTCCATTTTACGTCATTAAAAAACCCTCTACTTCATGTGAGCTTTATTTGGTGAAAATATTCAAAAAGTAAATAAATAAATAAATACAATCAAATATATGACTTTAATGTAAAAATCGCAATCCAAAGGTTGATGATGTTGCGTCCAGGTTTTACAAAACTACATGTTTTTTGTCACTTCCTGAAAAATAACTGTTTTGGACATAGGAGGTTTTCACACAACAGCACCGCTATGTAAGATACTGTATGTCAGTCCTGAATGTTTATTATCCATCTGTCTTCATCATGACATCGTACTGTCATGACAAACAAAATTTAACAACAATGGAAGATTTTTTTCTGAATTTCCGTGTAAATTTTTGAATTGTCCAGCATTCATGAAATGTCTCAGAGAAGCACAACCATACGTTTTAGTAAGTGAACTTGAGTAATGGTGAGGAAGCCGATTCGGAAAGTGAAAGTACTTGAGAACACAGTGTCAGATGGGAATCGATCTGCCGGGTAAAAGTTCATAGAGAAACACAGCTGTCCGTCCCCTCAGACTACCTTTAATGTCTCTGTAGATAATAAAGGCAGCAAACATGGATTTGATGTGTCATGCCACATAAAATGGATGCTTGTAGTGATCTCTGAGGTAACGATTGTTGTTTGCCTCTAAAGAGCAAGACATCAGCTACTTTGTAATCCTATGAGGCCTGAGCGTGTTTTACTCTAAATCTACACATGAATATTACAGACTGAGAAAAATCTGAAGTGTGTAATCTGACTTTTATTAATATATAATTGGTCAAGTCTTAGTCAATTTAATGAATCCAACATTAACCCATATGAAATCTAAGCTGTGTTGAACAACGGTGTCATGGGTTGAGCTCATGTGTAGACTGTACACGGCTTTCCTCCCAGAGAGCAGGGACACACTGATTGAAGTTGACAGCATGTATGTGCGGAGAGTATTTCTGTGAAAGGAGAAGGCTGCTTTACCACTAGTCTGAGTCACGTTTGTGTCAGCAGCAGAGCTGAGGTCAATGAGCGCTTTCAGGTTATGCTGAGGTCAGCATCAGGTAGTCAGAGATGAAGGTCGAAGTTCAAGTTAAGGGTCAGATTCAAGATGGCTGGGTATTAATGTGACAATGAAAAACAAAACTCATCATCCTTCAATATATTATATCAGAAATATGACATGAGACTGAGATTTAACAAGAAGTAAGCCAAAATGCAGAATTAGTATATGAAAGATTAAGTCCATCTTTACTGCTCCCATAAAAATGAAGGAATATAAGAACCGGCAGGTGATGCTAATCACATGATTAACTGATCATCATCGGTGCCAGCAGCAAGTTCAGCTCAAGTTCAACTGCAAAAACCCAACAGCTCATCTAAGACTCTCATTGAGAAGAAGTTGACAAGAAGCTGCTGGATCCATTAGATCTGAATCAGGGAACAACAGGAGGAGGATGGAGGCCGTCGAGGACCCGAGCTTGAAACCCCGTCAGGGTTCACTTGCTGGTGAACAGAGAGCAACAGTAACAAGTGGACAAAGTTCACTTTTCTGATCCACAACAAAGTGTGAATGAGTGTTCAGACTACTCCAAGCAAACTGGACTTCCCATGGAAGCAGTGCAGGGTTTGGCTAAAGGGAACGCGTCCTTTAGCCTGTCTCAAATACCTTTATTGGTTGATACTAGGGTTGTAAATCACTGGTTTGATATGATATTATATCGATACAGTGGATTGAATTTAAATGTTTGTCGATATTGCAAATTCAGTCACAATACAATTTCAATTTGATTTAATCTAGGATCCACCGATCAATATTAAACAATATTACAAGAAAAAAAAAACAAGGTCATTGTTTATGAAACATCACTGTAAGCTCCTACTTACTTGAAAGTGCATGCAGTACTTTCTCCCTGTGTCATATCTACTGTACAACTATAAACATGGATTTTTTTTAAAACCATCCACATGAGAATCCCCACTCAGGCGGATAACATGTCAAAGGAACTTCAAAATAAAGCCATTTTCAAAATAAAAGTTTGTTTCATAACAATCTTTGGTTGATTTTGGGATTTGGATTGATTTAGGATAGATTCATTTATCTATAATGATGTATCAATATACAGTCCTCCTCAAAATTATTCATACCCTCAAATTAAAAAAAATGCTAAATTCACAATGTTTATTCAAATAACAAAAAACTACAAAAAGCAATGAATAAAAAATTGCATAATTACAATTTGGTGAAATAAAATATTACTTTGTAATTGTAGTTGAAAATAATAATCAAAGAAAAAAACTGAAAAAATTAGAGCATCTTGCTCATTAACAGTGGACCAAAACACCTGTCAACAGGTGATGAAGTCTGATGGATGTTACAAAAAACACTGATTGCAGTGACTGCCTCAAAATGTTGCTCAACAAAATTTGAGCTCATGAGCCTCATCATGCATGTGTTTGATTTTTTTGTTTGTTGGTTTATAATAATTCTGTTAAACCACAAGTCAAAATAAATGTCATGATTTATATGTATGTGTATGTGTATATATATATATATATATATATATATATATATATATATATATATATACATACATATATTTATTTATTTATTCATTATTACTTTGTTAAATTTTAACTATTTCACTGACAGCTAAATTTTTTTCCTTATTTAATGAGAGGGTATGAATAATTTTGAGGACAAGTGTAGATTGGTGTATTGTTACACCCCTAGTTTATCCATCTGATGACTCTCATCCACAACTACAGCAGTACCGATCAACATGACGATCAACATGACACCCATCCTTTGTCTCTTTGTCTCTATGTGTATTTATTTATGTGTATCCTTTTGGCGGCTGTAGCTCAGGTGGGAGAGCAGTCGTTCCTAAACCGGAGGATAGGGGGATCAATTCCAGGCTTCCACAGATTACATGCCGAAGTGTCCTTGGGCAAGACACTGAACCCCAAGTTCCCTCCTGATGTGCCTATCGGGGTATGAATGTGTGTATGATTGTTTGTGTGACTGGGTGAATGTGATGTAGTGTAAGGTGCTTTGAGCAGTCAGTGCAACTGGAAAAGCGCTGTACAGTATAAGTATAGTCCATTGAGCGATGATCGGTAAAAACTGTTTGTACAACTGTAATGAAAAGGCAAAAGCTACTGAAATGTTCTACTGTACAAGTCTTTGCATAGAACTATTGTTTTATGACTAAAACAGAGTTGGGGGTTATATGGATCTCCTCTAAGAAGAGAGACCCTCATAGCTCAGAGAAAGATAAAGAAATGACACCAAAGTGAGCTTCAGGGAGAAATCTGAGCTTTTACAAAGGGTTCATTTACAAAATAAATTTACATTTATACATGTGAGATCTGATTATTTTTACAAAAATCACCACTATGTTTCCCCAATCTTTAGCTTTTCATGTAAAATCACAACCACAGACTACTTCCTGTCTCTGCTTTCTAACATTGCCTGCTAGATTTATGAATGCAGCAATTTTCAGTCCATTTCTGGTGAGTTGGTCCGCTACGCCATTTAGAATATTGTAGCAATGCAGTGGTCAAGTCTGGCTACAGTCACCAGAAAACACACACACACACACGCACTGCTGGTTTACGTCACCCTCAGGACTCTTCATTGACACAATACATTACTTATCCCCTTACCTCCATCTTTAACCATCATGCCTGACCCTCACCCTTCCTCTAAACCTAAATATAACCCAAATCTAACCCTGACCCCAAAATTAAGTCTTAACCATCAATAATTACTTTCTACCTATGATGCTAAATTCTGATCCCTACATTTCCAGAAATAAATCTAATAATTCAGGGTGAGGAAGATGTTTAATCATGGTGTGGGAACATGATGGTACTCACAGCTGACACTGGTCTCCCTTGACGCCCTTGGTGGTGCAGAAGCACTTCCCTGTGTTGACATGGCACACGTTGGCGTGGCTGTTACATTTGCATGCTGCAAAGAAAAAAAAAAAACACAAACACACAAGGGTGAAAAGGGGAAAAGATTAGAAATGTGTCACTGTTCATTTTGAGTTTATTATTATTACTGTTTATTTTTACTGTTTATTTTGAGATCTTGAAGTAGAATTTTATATGGAGTTGTGATTTTTTTCCAGAACCATTACTTAATACAACTTGTGCAAATAATGCTGAATTGCCTTTTGAGGGAGACACTAATCCTCCACTGCTGCAGCAAAGCTGCTCAGAAAACAGCACTGAGACATGCATCCTCTGTATAAACACAATAATCCTTCAACACTCTGGTTAATAATGCTCCTGGTGAGGACTGAATGCAGATGGAGACTGTGGAAGCATGGAGGAAAATGGTCGAGCGGGAGAAGTTGGAAATGAAAAATTGTTCTCTGAGCAACTCAAATAATCATCACAAGTCCTGGTTAGTTTGATGTGTCTTTTTTGCTGAACAATAAGAGGGGATTTTGCATTTAGCTGTGTTTATTCCACAGAAACACAGTCCTTACAAGTTGGTGCATTTTCACTCGGGGATTATAACATATTTTTTATATAATTCATTTTAAGTGAGACTTTGTTGCAAAGGAGATTAAAAGCTTTTCTTCAACGTTTTTGAACAACACTAGCTGGTATTGTTAGAGTTTAGAAAAACTGATCATTAATTATTGATAATTGATGATGGAAGAATCAGAGCAGGATAATGCCAGAGGATGCAAAATAAAAGCTGAATTAGCCAACGTTTGTGATTAACAGTGTGAAAATCTGCAAAAGTTCAGTTGTGTTGCATTAAATGCATTTTATGTTAAAAGTGCAAAAACCCTGAGAACTGTGTGGGAAAGAGAGAAGCTGAAAGTGTAACCAAACAGTTCATTCTCCCATTTATATTTAAGAAATAAATAAATTAGAGTAGGGATGGGCATTTGCGAACATCTTTTTGATCGATCGACGGGGGAATTAACGATCAATTATCAATTCAATCATTAAGAAATGCATGTTAAAAATATGATTACACATACCACATGCAGTGTTTTTTCTGTTGTTGTTTCTTCTAAATACGTATTTATTTCAACTCCCCACTGCTCTACAGCCTCAATCATCATTCTAACGCAAAATGGTCCCACATCAGACTTCACCGTGCTCGCTTCAGCTGCTGTGACGGAGAAGGCAGCTCGCAGGCGGCTTTCTCTGCTGTCTCTAGGGCGATATCGCCCCCCACTGGTAGGATGTTTTACTACCGCCACAAAGTAAAATTTATTACATAGCTTTAAGGCGTACACTACACGAATGAACGAGTTTTATAACACTGTTGGATGATCAAAAGAAATTATGTGATCGAAAAACTTATTCACGATTAATTATCAATCACAGATTAATCGTGCCCATCCCTAAATTAGATTAATATAACAGTTCTACACACTGACAATTTCAGAGTTAGGCAGGGGACATTTTTAATCGTGCCTATTTTTCCCACCGGGGTGTTGAATGTGTTAGTGTTTTAATTAGTGTCACCTTTACCTTTTCTTTCAAGCAGACTTTTTTTTTTTTTATTTCCAAAACCACCTGCATTAATAACTACCTTACCATAACCATATTACCCTTATGGGCTTGTTAGCATATTTTAAATGGTAAATGGTAAATGGACTGTACTTATATAGCGCTTTTCCAGTCATACTAACCGCTCAAAGCGCTTTACACTACATATCACATTCACCCATTCACACACACATTCATACCCCGATAGGCACATCAGGAGGCAACTTGGGGTTCAGTGTCTTGCCCAAGGACACTTCGGCATGTAGTCTGGGGAAGCCTGGAATCGATCCCACAACCCTCCGGTTGAAAGACGACTGCTCTTCCACCTGAGCTACAGCCGGGTAATTTCCATTTAATTTCAAACAGACCACAGTTAAAGAGACAAGGAGGTTGTGTGTCTTCACACTGTACACCTCAGACTTCCAGTACAACTCTTAGTCCTGCCATCTGCAGAAATACTCTGATTCCTCTGCAAGTGTGGTGATGAACAAGACAACGAGTACAGAGTACTGGTCAGTCAGTTGTTTGTTTTTTTCCTTTGTTTTTTTTTTTTAAGAAAAAAGAAAAAACCTGAATTTTCTTGTGGGGAAAAAATATATTTTTCAGTTAATTAATTTACATTTCATCACACATCACTAACCGTGTGTTCACACAGGATGCATCAATTTGCATGCACGCCTACATTTCAGCGCGCGGATGATGGATGTTTACTTGCTCGATTCAGGTGGGCATTTTTGCAAGAATGAAGCCTATCATACACGCCAATAAAACGCGCCAATAAAACGCACCATATGCGCGTCAAATTGAACTTTTTGGAGTGTGAATAGTGGTTTGTCATGTGTCAGTCACTTCAGTCAACTATGAACATGGCATTCTGGTTATTTTTATGACTTTGAGAGAGTTACAGTGTTGTACCTTCTTTAGAAGTTGGAAAACAGAAGAAGCCGCCGTGTTTGGGTCCACCAGATTCTCCAGAGTCGCTCGGTGAATTTCATCACCTGATCCAGGACTTATCAGTGCCCGCATATCCCTCCAGGATACAAACTACAGGTGCTGTACATTGACTTAACATGTAATTTGGACGCACAAATGGTTTTATTTGCATCCGGTGTGAACACAGGGTATGACTTTTCCAAAAATTCTCAACATAACTTGACAAACATTTTTCTTCGTCTCCACCTGAACATCAGCATAGAGGACATTGTGGACATTGTGAAATCTGTCAAACAATCATCCTCCCTGCAGGACTTCAGACAAGAAGAACAGTTACAACAACCAGGAAGCCTTCATTGCGTGGAACCATGTTATTGCTCTATAACTGAATCAATGTTACTTCACACTGAAGCTGTTTGTTTTAAGAGAAGTTAAAGATTAGCAAACATATTAAATACAACCTTCGAGTCAGATATAAAAACTACACTTGCAGTGTAAATAGATGAATCTCACTTTGGTCAAAGTGGAAAAGTCCTCTAAAAACATCTGGGGTCCAGACAGGAACATCCTGGATGGTGAAATTTTTCTTTGTTGTAGGTTTACATCGGAGGGAATTGCATGTTTTTTGGCTGCATCTTATCTTTGAAATGGTTTTGTTATTTAAAGCAGAGCACGATGCAGCCAGATGATTCACAGGGAGCCGAGGCTGTAATTCAAACACTAAATCACTTCTGTATGGAGCCACTACAGGCAGAAACAAACAAAAATGTTCTCTATATCCTTGCGTTTGGGTCTTTATATGTGTGCTCACGTCCACACACAGCCACTCCATCCTGCCTCCTGCTCCGGCTGAAGTGACTTTGTGCTTTGTTCTTATCCTTTCCAATTGGCTCAGAGACAAGCTCCATAATGAAACAGCGGGGAGCTCAGGTCAAGGTAAAGCCAAGGAACCAATAGATGATGAGAAGAAAACAACCTGCTCTGCTCCTTCTCTTCAGCCTGAGAAACAGAGCTGATTGTTTACACAGAATGGAAACACAAATAAACTTTGTTTTAAATATTGAGATGTCTGACTGAGTGAAACAAGGTGGTGCAGCGGAGTGTTTAAATGTCAGCAGGCTGAAAACTGAATTGATGCTCCTCAACCTGAGAAACTGAGTTACAGGAGCACCAACAAGGCATATTTTCAATATATTACGTGACATTAGACTGACCTGAATCAACAACAGAAAACACTGAACTGTAAGAACTGATAACAGAGAGAAAAAAGTCACTTTTAGATGAGAGATAGTGAAAATCACAGCTGCGTTAGTGCAGGTTAGGGTCATCCTGCACTTCATACAATATTGATTTACAAGATTGCAAACAATAGCAGACAAAGGACACAGCCAGGAGGGACATGTCCTCCTCTATTCTCACAGGTTTCAGCTGCTTTATCAAAACAAGAGCAGAAAGAGCTGTGAGAGAGCAGGCCGACGGTACACCAGGTTCACTGCCTGCAGCGTTAAGGCTGTAAGGCACTACATGGTCTACAGATCAGTGGATAATGATTCAATGTTTGCCAATATTGCAAAATCTGCCACATTACGAGCTCGTTTTGATTGAGTTCAGGAACCGTCTATCAATATGAGTTGATTTATTCATCTATTTCTAACTTATTTTCTGCGCTTTTTTAAAGGCTCTTAATACCCTGCAGCACTGTGGCACTTTCCAGTTATTATTTTTTTTTATTTTGTGCATTTGTGTACTTTTTTATGGCTTAATTGTAAAGCACTTTGAGTACCATCTAGTTATTGTAAAAGGGCTATACAAATAAAATTTGATTTGAAATCACCTGCTGATTTAACCACATCCCTTCCATTTATATCAAACCACAAAAAAATAACTGAAACAACAAAAACAATTTGTTCTTTGAACAAAAATTGGATGTTGAGCTTAAAAATGTTTATATCATGTAAAAGAAAAAGAATACATTCGGATTTATAAACCAGGATATAGTGTTAACCTTCCTCCTATTTAGTATCTAAACTAAAGGTAGCACAGCCTGATTTTTATCATGGTGACACACCTTGGAATGAAGATTTAATTAATTAAACAAATATTTTGGTTAGAACAGACAATGGAAACACCATAAGTTCCTTCTTCTGTATGTCTTACAAATGAATTCATGATACAGTTTACCTGATTTTAAGCAACTGAAGCAATGGCAGGAGAAAACCTTAAATGCTTTAATGGGAAACCAAAGAAAAAGAGTTACGAGTTCTCAGTCAAAGCAGTTTCTGAAGTCAGAAAATTTGAACTTGGGATGCATTGTGGAGACACTCCTGGCCTTTATTCAACAATAATTGTGGGGGGAGTTTTTAAATGATTTAGGCAGCATCCACTTTAAGACTGAACTGATTTTGTTGTTGTTTAATTAAGTTTTCTCTTGTTTCAAGAAATGCAGACGTCCACATGAAACCACCCAAACCGCTGTGGCATTAATGCCTGTAAGTGGAGAGGAAACGCTGCCACAGGACTACGCGAAAAAAGAGTAGTCAACTAACTAAAATCATTGTAAAAAACAAACAGCCTTAGTTTTAGTCTTTGTAAATTTATTCAATATATAAGCCATTTGGGTTGATATTATATCTATTTCTATTTAATCTATTTACTCTGCTCTAACAGTTTTACACTGAATGACTTTCTGATGATTTTGAATGCCACACCAGACAAACACCTATAATTTACGGGGAAAAAAACAAACTAAAACTGACACTGACACTGAAACTAATAAAAACTAAAACCAAGCATTTTCCAAAAAGCAAAGAATGATTACTTCTGTTTGGAGGATTCAGCAAAACTCCCTGTAATATTTCAACATTAATTGTTAAAGTAAAAATGCTTAAGGTCATTTTTCAGCATAAACACAAATTTCTTACAATTGAACTTTAAAAGCATTATTATAGCAGATAAATGCATCTGTTTAGTCAGAAAGAAAATACTGAAAGTAAAACTCGACAGTAGTCAAGAAAAACTCAGTTTTGAGAGGAAGAGCAAGTGTGGAAGGAGCAGAGTAATCACAAAGAAAGTGTGAATGAATAAAATACATGAAAGAGAAGAGAGCACATCAAGCTCCACACTTGCTGACAATTCAGAAATAAGTCACAAGAAAAGGAAACCTGATCTCTTGGCAAAAAAAGGCTGATTTGATATAAATCATATTCCCCATGACTCGGGCAAGCCCCCCGGAGAGAGCACAATTTCTCAGCCCACTGCTTCTTCATGTGCGCACACAATATAAAACGCACTTGTTGTGGGTGGGAAGGTGGGAAGTGGGCTGCCTGTGTGTGTGAGTCATTCTGAGACAGGTAGAGATGAGGAAATAAATCAGAGGGAAAATATTAGAGAACAAACCTCAGTGAGCCTCTTATCTGTTTCTACAGACGGCTCTGTCTTATTCCCGAAGGCTTCGCAGTTATAAAACTCCAGATAACTTAATGGTCGGGAGGAGAGGGAGAAGCTCTTTGCCGTTAAGACTTGAGAGGCAGTGAACCCAGAACTACACACAAAACATTTCATCCGATTCTGCTGCCCTCAAATATTAACACGCAGTAGAGGAGGAAAAGCCCATTTTGTTCTGGGTGTTCTTCTGTGAAGCCTTTGTTTTAATGCATGAGAGATAACTTCACATCTTACAGCCCGTCTCCAGCTCACACCTGGTTGCTGGCTGGGACACTGAAACAGTCAACCTGGCTGTGTTTTTACATTCATTAATGGGATTAACTTCCCAAAAAACAAATTAAGTTGTTAAAAAAGCTACACAACTCTGGATCACAACATTGATCCTGTGTGAATGACTTTGTATTTCCTGAGCAGGACTAAATCAGTTTCTGATGTCTAGATGTTATGTTGTTTTACTTAGAGATGCCTCGATCCGATACCCAGATCAGATATCGGCTCCAATATTGACAATTTAACTGGATTGGATATTGGATGAATGTGGCCGATCCAGCAATCCGATCCAGTCATTTCTGTTTTTATTAATATTGTAATAAATGTACACTTTATTTGTTAAAAGATGAAATTAAGTACAATTATATCTGTGTTCATTTGTTACCTTTCTTTAAACAAGGCTAAATGTTTATGTAAACCCTGATGCTTTCGCTCACATGGCAAGGCATGCAGTTTGTTCATTTAAAAGTAGTAACAGATCAGTATCAGGTATTGACTGATACGCTCAGCCCAGTGATCGGTATCGGATTGGATCGGAAAAGACGGGATCGGTGCATCCCAGGTTTTATCACTAGTTTCATTATTTTATTACTCCTTAAGTAATTAAAATCCAAAAATCTAACAAAAGTCTAAGGAATTATTAACATAACAGTCAAACTGAAGGGTGTGAAAATCTCATGTCTCAAAAGTCTGAGTTCTGGTGGAAATAGCTGAAAAACTTAATCAAGTTCACTTTATTTCTAAAGCACTCATACACTGACGAAGACAGAGCAAGGCACTTTACAGCAATTCAACATTGAAAAAATTCACCTAAAGTAACAGAAGGATAATAATAATAAAAATAATAATAAGAAGAAGAAAAATAGAAGGTTGAAAGGGTTTGTGGAGGAGCTGCACACAAAACCATTAGCCATGAGGTCTCAGTTCTTCTCCAGGCTAACACTGCAAATTCTAACAAGTTTAAGGGACTAGAGGCAGGAATTGTGAAAGAATGTGTCCAGTTTTTTAATACTAATGGGTGATAAAGCGTTAAAAACCAAACGAGCCCAGCCACCCCTCTCTCTGTTGTCTTGAACAGGCTGTGTGCTGCATAATGTGCTGCGATTCTGTGGCCGAATTTCCGACGCCGCATCCGCATCCCCGACAGTTTTGATCCAGGAAGGAGACGGTTGCGGTAAATTCAAACACTGCTAAGGGCAGTTATGGATTCTTCAAACAATCCAGATCAACTGAAAGACACTAAAAAGTGGAACTATGAAGAAAAAGACTTTATTAGCGTAGTAAACAACGGAATCATCTTATCATTGCTATGCCGATGATATTCAGGTTTACCTCCCCATACGTACAAACGATGGCTCTATGACCCGACTGTTAAACTGCCTCAAGGAGTTACAAACATGGTTGTCTATTAACTTTTTGCATCTTAATCAGGATAAAACCGAGATTATCTTTTTTGGCCCCCCCTCTGTTCTTGTCTCCACCACAGCTGGCCTTGGTCCCCTGGCTTCTTCCAAACGTTCTTGTGTGAAGAGCCTTGGAATCACTGTGGATGACTCGTTAAAGTTCGACAAACACATAAACATAGTTGTCAGAAATTCCTTTTTTCACCTGAGGATGCTCGCAAAGATAAAATCATACGTTCCCAGTTACGACCTTAAGAAACTTGTTCAGCTCCTGATTTTTTCACGTCTGGATTATTGTAACTCGCTCTTTGTCGGCCTCAGTAAATCCTCCCTACAGCGTCTTCAGGCTGTTCAGAATGCTGCAGCCCGCCTTCTCTCCGGTTCACGGCGCTATGAGCACATCTCCCCCGTCCTAGCCGGTCTTCACTGGCTCCCTGTCTCTTACAGGGTTCAGTTCAAAATCCTGTTGTTGACCTTTAAAGCGTTGCACGGTTCTGCTCCCAGTTACCTCTCTGAGTTATTGTCCCGCCACGTTCCTACCAGGTCTCTTAGGTCATCCTCCTTATCTCTTCTGGAGGTACCAAGACACAGGTGCAATTCCAGGGGTGCTAGGGCGTTCTCTGTAGCTGCCCCGCGCCTCTGGAACGCACTCCCCCTTGAACTCAGGTCAACGTAGTCTATAACGTCTTTTAAAACCATGCTCAGATCCCATCTTTTGGCGCAGGCTTTCCCTTCTTAATCTTTTTTTTTTCTCTCTCTTATTATTGTCTTATTAATTCTTCTCTTTTTTATGTGTCTATATGTTTAGATGTTTTTAGCCTTGTTTTCTTATGTCCTGCCATGTAAAGCACTTTGGGCATCCAGCTGGATGTAGAAATACGTGCTATATAAATGAAATAAATGAAATGAAATGAAATGAAATGAAATGAAATGAAATGAAATGAAATGTAATAGCTTCAGTTTGTGCACGCTCCCGTGACGGCTTGGCTCGTGACTACAGACTGCAGCGCCAGTCGCGGCAGTTGCGAGTCTCATTTCTTAATCTTGCCTCTAGTCCCTTTAAGTTTACTTGAAAATATTGAGGAAACTGATTAAGGTGGTAAAAGTAAGCAAACAAACTTAATTGTGGAGATTATTGTGAAATTAGTATATTTGAGTGAGTTGCAATTTTTTGAAGATGTGACCACTAAATTTATCTCAGTATAGCTAAATTCTAACCAAGCTGTTTTACTGCTTTCTCTCGGCTTCTGTGATTAAAATGACATCTGGTTTGCTACTCACAGCTGTCTGCCCGGTTGCACGTGAACCCAGCATCAAAGCTGGTTCCTCCTCACTGCACCGCGGTGACTTTTCAAAAACATTACCTCAATCTGAGCCGACAACTCCGATGTCCCCGGTGAGTTTCTGCGGTTTCCTGCTGTCATGCTTCTACTGAACGTAAAAACGTGGTGACCCGTTCGATGTATATATGAATGATACTAACAGCAAATTCAGAGCTTACAGGAGCACTTCAGTTTGTTGATGGGAGTGATTACTGATTAACGGAAAAGCACTATTGAATGAAATAATCAATTTTTGTGACTAGATAACAGGAGAACTTACACAATATCCCTTTAAATACTTTAAATCACAAAATATATTCTGCCACAATAAGTGGGTAATTGCTTTAAAGTTTTCATACACTACACTGAAGGTAAGGGTGCCCAAGGTGGGGACCAAAAACTAGTTTCCAAAACTTTTGTAATTACACTTCCGTAAATGCATATTGTGAAATGCACATCCCTACATTCAGAGCTATATATTGTAATCAATGTAAACTTCTGCTTCAAACATGGCCTTGCTGGAGATAAGACCTGTGCAAACCAGTTCTGCATATATTTTCAAGATAAGGAAGATATTGTTAGATAAGGAAGGAGTCATGAGATCACATAGACATTTAACTCATGGTGCATAACAGAAAAGAGACTATTGCAAAGCACTATGGGAAATATGTAACAGTGTACAGGAGTTGTACACATGCAGCAAAATCAAGTATACAGTACTTGATTGGACAAATATGCTGGTACAAAGCACATAAAATTTGATAAACTTGCATGATTTAATGCACTAATCAATCTTTAGTGAGGATACTGTTTGCAGTTACAGTGTGATATCTTAATCACTGAATCTTTACAACCCTAAATCATACAAAATTAGGGTCAAATGAAAAGGGGAAAAAAGACAATAGTGATTTTTTACATTTACTTTGACTTTATTTCATTACAGGCAGTAACAACCTAATATATCTAATTGATTTAATCAGCAGTATTGATTTGTTTAAAGATCTCCTTCCACTGGAAACCAGTTTAACTTGCTCCTTTTGAAATACAGAGGGTCACCCCCAGTTACATACACATGCTGCACTTGCAAGGGGTGTGTCACCTCCACTGGCTGTGTTTCCTATTCATAGAAACAATACAGAGAAGGGAGCGAATCAGGAAAAGCCTTTCGCTTCCACGTCACATCGAAAAGGGCGTAGCCCACGTGGGTTTATACCCCCCCATGGGAAGGCAGGTAACCAACCCATCCGCACTAGAAGTGAAGACGGCGCGACTGTAGCTGCAGAGTTGAGAAGCTAAGTTAGCTAACGTTTACTAGCATGGCGGGACAAACTCATTCGTGTGCTTGGTTACATACACAGAGCAGGGGGAGGAGGTTCCTTCATGCATTCATGGGAGGGAGCCAATCAGAGACGCCTCATTTTTCACGTCACAGATATTCATGAGAAGGACCAAAAAGCCTGTCGTTTGACCACAAGCCACTCTAGCATACAAATGCAGCTGGAAACAAAGAAACCAGAAGGGTTTTTTTTAAAACAGAAACTACGCGAATGCATTCAATAATAATGGCGAACACAGCAATATTAATGAAATGACAATGGAAGTAAATCTTAAAAACTTGCATTTTTACATTTTAGACATGAAACAGGGTCATTTAGGACAGAAAATTACATTTAAAAGAATATTCTGTTTTAAGCAGGACACTGAACTCTTGATTTTGTCCAAAAGCAGCATCAGTGGAAGTCTCTGAGGAGCAAAGATGGACAGAGGAGCACCAGTTTGTCAACAAACGAGGGAAAAGTTGCTGGACTGGCAAAAAAAAAAAAAAAAAAAAAAAAAAAGTCACATTTCCTACATTTATTAATAAGACCCTTTAAGCTTAATCAAAGACTAGCTTTTTTTGTTGGTACTTGAAAATGTTTGACCTCTCATCCATCTTATGCCGTCCCAGACCCAGATCAACCACTACGGCCCCGTTTCCACCCACGGGTCTGGGTCGGGTCGGGCCAGGCTGGATCGAGTGGGTTTTGGTACGGATGTGTTGATTTCACGTTACATCCCCACAGCAAACTATACCCTTACCTGGAGGCAGAGTATTAACCGGATAGCACTGCTACGTGACATCATCAACGTGACATCATCGCCGTGCAACGCCTTTTAACCAAAACGCCACACCACATGTGCAGAAACAAAGGAGTCACCCCTGCTTTGTTTTTACGCTGGGTCACGCGGGAAGTGACAGATTTTTCAGCAAATCAACAGATTGCTGTGTGTTAGCTCCACCTCTTTGGTCCGAATCGGTTAGATCAGTACCCCTACTGAAGGGTACCAAAAAAATAGGCCGGGTCAGATGTAAGGGTACCCGTCCCAGGTTTCATTTGTGGAGACGCAAAAGAACGTGGACCGATCCGGCCCGACCCGACCCAGACCCGCTGGTGGAAACGGGGCTTATGGGTCCTTGAGCAAGGTCCCTGAACCCCCACCAACCTCCCAGCACTGTAATTGGCAGCCCACAGCTCTCAGGATAAATTTGAGATGGGTTAAATGCAGAGAACGAAATTCTGAATCGGGGTTAAGAAAGTAGAAATCGTTGTTGTTATTAATAAACATGAGTTTAAATAAGGAATTAACATCCTGGGGGGTCAGCACCTAATTACAAAAGATACTAAAAAGCCATAATGCGGTCTTTTTACCCTGAATGACTTCAGTTGTTTTTTGTTTTTTTTAGTAAAGATTTTTTTTTTTCAATGAGCCTTTTTCTTAGTAAAGCTTTCAAATGTGATGTTTTTATAAGATCTACTTTTCCAGGAACTTCTAAATTGTAATTATCATTTCCATTTATATTTTTTTCATCATTATTATCATCAATGTCACCCTCCACCTGCGGCTGACTCCTCCTTTTTCTTTGTCAGTCTGGTGAGATAAGAGATGACTGGGCTTTATTCGGAGTTTAATGAAAGGACAGTCTTCTCCACCAGGGCAAAAAGGGCAAGCATAAAGCAAAGAGAGGAGAGTAAAATGTACGGGCACACACATCTAGATAAAATGATCTACATGGCTTAGATACAGCACACGGTGGGGTCCACTTTAAATTATTTCCCTTCACTCAGCAGATTTAGATCAGTGAAGCATCCACCTTTAAATGTGACAACTTAAAGTTCACATCAATCATCTCCTGGTGTCAGTTTCTAGGTTTAACTATAGCTTAGACAACATCATCTGGAAAATTAATCATCTGCATGATTTAAAGCTGATGTTGAAATAGTTTTCAGACACAGAACGTTTGACAAACTGAGTGGATAAAAACTTCTCAGGCACTACCGATCATTTAAAACTAGAAAACCCGCTCACCTGACTTGGTTTCAAGGTGAAGATAAATGTGAACTCTTTGGGTGATGCTAATGTTCGACTCAGCAAGGCTTTAAGAATAACTTTCCTTTTTTACAACCTGGACCTTATTTCTAGGAGTATATGTGCATTTACTCACCGGTAAAGTTTCTGCATCACTTTGACTCCTTGGGAAGATATTATGTTGAGTCGCCCTTCGGTGTACATCCAGTTTGTTCGTTCATTCTACTTAAAGTATTGGTGAAAATCAAGGAGATTTGCTGCAGATAATGTCTTCTATAGTGGCTGCCCCATCTCCGCCATTATAGTGGAAGTACACCGAAGGTAACCCAACGTAATATCTTCCAAAGTGATGCAGATATTTTACGGGTGAGTAAATGCACACATATACTCTTAGAAATAAGGTCCAGGCTGAAAAAAAAGAAAGTTATCCTTTAAAAACCCGGTTTGAACTAAGAGCCCTTCAAGGAGCCTTCAAACCGCCGGATCTCCAGAAAGCCTTTGCATTTTTTTTCTCGTTATTCGCCAGTTTGTGTGAATCCTTTCAGACATACTCGCCTTATAAAATACTCAACTTTAAAGGGACTTTTTTTCTCTTATGCTCTTCCAATCAATTACAGCTTCTGCAATTCGAGTCCTAAAATGTATTCCCACTCTCACTTTAAAGAAGAAAAAAATCTGTCAGTGGAAAAGGTTGAAATTGACCAAAGTAGTAATAAATGAAAATTTTATGGAAATCATGA
Source organism: Atherinomorus stipes (assembly GCA_023101725.1). Classification (NCBI taxonomy): domain Eukaryota; kingdom Metazoa; phylum Chordata; class Actinopteri; order Atheriniformes; family Atherinidae; genus Atherinomorus; species Atherinomorus stipes. Next base: position 361,143 of record JALJCO010010996.1, on the reverse strand, counting down.
CACTGACTTTGAATTTCAGTTTAACAGATTTATTAAAAACAAACAAACAAAAATTAAAACAAGCAAACAATGATGGGACTCCTGAACTAAAATTTTGACTACAACTTTGAGGAAATCAGTTGTTTTCTGAAACATTCTGCATCTGTTGACCAGTATTTTGACTCACCTTTCATGAGCAAGGTGATCTAATTTGTCTGAGACAGTTTTCTTTGTTTTTTATTAGTATTCTTTTCAAACCTTAACTCAAAAGCAATATTTTATTTCACCAAATTGCAATTTATTTATTTATTTGTTTATTTATTATTTAATTTTTTTCATTTATTCCTTGATTTACCTATTTATTTTCAGTTTCTTGTTATTTGATAAAATATTGTGAATTTAGCTTTTTCTTTAATGGGAGGTTACGAATAAATTTGAGGACTGTCAATGTTACAGCTGATGGCTTCCGCAGTTTCTTTTTTATTTCTACTGTAAAACTATTGTAAACTCTACTGTAAAAAAGTTGCTTTTTCTGTTTTTTAAAGGGAAAAAGAAAAACGTTGCTTTATTCGGGTTTTTAGAACCTGAGTGACTGAGCACAGCTAACTCATTGATTTGCTGTTTTTGAACTAGAGGTTTGACTCCGAACTTTGTTATTAGAATATAATTCGAACAGTAAAAAAATAAATGAAGTTGAATGAATGAATATTTATATTCGAACCTGTTAAGGGCATTACTTTTTGTCAACGTGGTAAAATGTAAACATTTTTAACGGGGTTCATGCACGGCGCTTTCTAGAGAACTTCCAGTTAAGAAAGTAAGAGCATCCAGCACTGAGCAGGCTGATATGACAGGAGTATGATGAGATAAAGCATCTTATAAGTTACAAAAGCAGACCTCGTCAGCTAAATAATATTATCCTACAATCAGTTTTCACGCATTTCTCTCGGGTGATCAACTATGAAGATGGATTGTGAACATCAGGTCACACCGTGTCTGAGCTCCACACTTTACACTTTACAGTCCAGGACGTCAGAGAGCCGAGTGAAGGAGGAGGAAGAAGCTGAAACTCGGCGCTGTTCTGGTTTTATTTCATTATAACAACCATTTTCTTGGTGAGAGAAGACTGTGTTTGGGAACGTACAGCTGGATCAGAGAAGATGGAAACTGGAGAAGCAGTTCGTGCTTGTGTCGTCGGAAAACGAGAAAGATAAGTAGTAGCCTAGTGGCTTATTAGCAAATCCAGCGAGTGCTAACCTAAGAAAATAATGTATTAGCAATAATTTATTTCAAAGAACATTACAAACAAATTTCTGTGTTAAAAATGTGAGCTTAATATTTGTTCTTACTACACGTCGTCTTAATCAGACAAACACAATCTATTTGTGTCACTGTCTTCCAGTGATGCTGCCTCCGAGCTACCGCTGTTAGCTAAACAGTTACCTTGAATAAAGTTGGTTACAGCTTAAATCCCTACACCCGCTTGTTGGCAGACGTTGCTGTGTGTTTCTGATATATCCGGTGGACATCGTTCACGATGATGTGTGGCAGGTCCCAAAAAAAAAAAAAAAAAAAAACGTGTAAAATGCCGTTTTGTCCAGATGTAATGAGACAGTTCTGAACTGGAAGTGATCGTCAGGAATCTCCCGTCTGATGAAGTTGAGAATCGCGACCGACGGAGCATTTACTGTGTCGTAACAGCATCTTCTGTTATATTCTGCTCATTACATCTTCACTGTAACACTGAATTATGTTGTTTGCTCATTAATAATTTTAACTCAAATACTTTGAAAAGCCTTTCGTGCACGTTGTACATTGACGTTGATAAAGCTACACTGCACTCTGGTGGCCCCAACATGTACAACTCTAAGTTGATGCCAAAACAAATTTAATGGTTAAATAATTATTAATAAATGTTCGCATATATTTGAACTTTGTAATGAAAAAGCAAACGTACTTTGAATTGGATTTCTGAGCAAAAGTCAGAGCCCTATTTTAAACTTAAAGGAGCTAGAGGCAGAAATTGTGAAAGAATGAACATGCATGTCGAGTTTTTTTGTGCTAATGAGTGATGTAAAATTAAAAACCAAAAAGAACGAGCCCACCCACGTCTCTCTCCATTCCCTTGAACAGACTGTGTGCTGTGTAATGTGCTGCAATTCGGTGGCTGAATTTCCCCCGCAATCCTGCAGATGTGACGTCAGTTGATGCTGCATATACGTCCCCGACAGTTTTGATACAGGAAGATGGTCGATGTGAATTCAAACACTGTAAGGGATAGTTATGGATGGACAGCAGTTACCCGCACCACCAGTCGTGTCATTGGCAAGTCTCATTTCTTAACCCTGCCGCTATCCTTTGAATGAACTTGATAAATCAAACTTTGCAGTACAAACAGAAGTTGTGCAAAATCTGAATAATTTACAAGTGATGCATCACAGAATCTTGTTTCCTTTTCAAAATTCAAAATTGATCAACTCAAAACTGTTGCTGATGATGTCACACCACAGACCTTTGTTGCCGAGCAGCAGCAGCTTGTATGACTGCGTTTCTATTACAGGAATGCCTGTAATCACCATGACACATCGTTTCAAGTAAACAGTTGATATGTTTTGAAAAATGAAGATTTCCTGGCAGTAACCTGAGAGCAGCCACATGCAGCTACTAGAATTCGTTGATAATATTCATTATTATGATCAACTGACATTACAAAACAGGAAAACTGTATTTCTAGGTCTAGAAGATGTTGCCTCTACATTGAAACTCTAGTAAAAGCTGGATTATGGCTGATAGGAAGTCGAAATGGAGAACAAATAATGTTTTCTGGTCTGTTTTGCTGATAACTTCTGGGGTGATTTGGAAGTAGAGATCATCAAGGGTGACAAGAGATTTATTTTACATTTTATTCTTCCAAAATAAATCAAATATTATTCTTTATATCAGTGAGAAATGAGAAATAACATCTGGAGACATTTTAGTCTGTTGGACTGATCAATGGACATTATAATCTCTTATTTTTTTTTACCTTTTACTGAAACCCTTAATTTGGTTTGTGTCATGAATTATTGCTCAAACAATATATATAAAAAAAGTACTCTAAAAAAGATAAATGGTAATTTCATTGACAACTAAGCTCCAAAAGTAAAGAATCAAAGTGTGACACACAGAGTTACCTCTAATTTGCTGTGTTTAAATAAAATATACCACATAAAATATTATTTTCTAATCACACTAGAATGATCTAACTTAAGTGCATTACTATTTTAAAACTTCTTTTACTCCAAAGTACATATGACTTATCTGAGTGTTAATAACTTCATTAAAAATCAAGTTATATCTGGTATTTTCTACTAAAGCCAATGTTACAGCTTACACTTGTCTGAAGCTGAAATTGTTTATCTACTAATGATAAGTGGAATTTGAATTTAATTTCCACAGGTGCATTTTAAGCCTTTCATTAGGAAGAGCTGCATGTTCAGATTCTGCAGCCAGTAAACTGCAGGTGAAGATCATGTTCTTCAATTTCATATAAAACATGTTTCCAGATTCTTTCTATCATTCACAGAACGATCAATAACTTAGAAGCTTTAAGTGCTACACTTCTCAGCATGGCCTCATTTAATTAACAAGCCTCTGATGCATTGTTACTCAACACTGCGTCGTGTTGGAGTGTGCACATTAATCTTATGAAGCAAAATTATGAGGTGATGCGGTTCCATTTGGAAAAAAAGTGGGGAAAAAGCTGTCATTGCAATTTCAATGAAGCGAAGGGTTCATTGTTTTACTATATTCAGCACAATGGCTGTCTCACATGATAGCACATGAGCTAATTTATTAAATGCATGCTAGTTGATGCCAGTTTGCATAAATAAGCATAAACTGCAGGCCGTAATTTAAATCAAAGTCTCAAAGAAAGCAGCTTATTCTGGATGAGACAGGAGTCGCAGCTGCACAAAGACTTCAAAAACACTTTCTGCACCAACTGGAGATCAAAAAGGATTTTAAAGCTGTTAATAATATTTGTGTGGGGTTTTTGTGATAAGTTTGTGTGTTTGTTTCTGTGTTGACCAGAAGCCAGGAATAGAGGCACCAGAGGGAAGATGACTGGAAACCGCGAAGGATGCTGGGTAGTTTGCAATTCTGCCGCGGGGGTTCACAGGTATGAAAACACAAGCCAGCTTGTTAAAAATCAGGAGTATGCACACACAGAGGCATGCAGGAGACAGCAGGGCTCCGACGAACACATCAAACCAAGTGGCTGCTGATCGAGTCTGATCCATCTCACACACAATCTACCTGCTGCTCTGTGTGTCCCAGTCTCTGGTCCACACTGCTGAGCTACCACTTTCACTCAGCCGCATCACAGCTCCTACACTCAACACACCTCCTGCCTCTGCCTCTGCAGGGACCCTGCATCCGAACCTCAACTCAGAGAAAAGGAGAGAAGAGGGGAAAACAAGCCATGATCTGCTGCGACAAACTATCCCGACTCAAAAAGGAACCGTTAAAAACTAGAAACCTCTGGGATCAAGTTGAAGTGGAAGAATTTGGGGAAAAAATAGAGCTCAAGAGGACACTTTGTAAAACTGACAGTGAGATAAACGTGAGAAAAGACTTAGATGGGACATTTTAACCTCTCACCTGTTTAAGGTCTAAACACAGAGTCAATATTTGTGTTCACCTCCAGAGTCACGCAGTGTGAAGTCTGAGTTTGCAACAGTTTCCCGTTATGTAACAGATGTTGGCAGAAACGCTTCTGTTTTCTCACTGCAACTTCACCTTTTTGTAATACGAACCTTTTCCACGGAGAAATCACCTCCCTCACACAAACAAACTTTTTTTTCTCTTTTTTACTTGATTTTCTGTTCTTTTTCCAACCTGACACACCTGACACAACCCCTCACACCCATCCCTACCAGACACCCACAAGCATACGCCTCCTTCCCCCACCCCCCCCCCCCCCCCCCCTTTAATCCAACCACTTACCCACTTCTCCTCCCTCTTCCAGCCCATATTCCTCCCTCCCACATTTCCCCTTTCACACTCACATTCATTTGTTCTCACACACCCACCCTACTCTTACCCTTGCCTCCATGCCTCCTGGGTGATAGCCCAGACCTGAGAAGGAGCTGCGAGCTCCAAGCCCCCACCCCTTGACGCAGCAGAACAGGAATCCCCCGAGCCAGCAAACCCCCTGCAATGCAGCCGGCCATGACCACTAGCTCGTAAGGCAGCCACTACCCCCTCTTACCCCAGTAGCGCCCCGGAGACCGGGGTATAAAAGGACCCTGTGTCCCCCCCCTCCCCCCCTAAACACATGACTGTGTGTAAGATGTGTGTTGTTTGCGATTAAAACTGAGAGGCAGTGCCAAGTCATGTCGGGAGTGGGGTCGCATAGGTGGTATGACCACCCAACCCCCCCCCCTCCATACGCTATATGGCTCGCCTCTCAGAAGTGGTTGTGAGCTGTAGTTTTATGTGTTTAGGTGTCTAAGTGTGGTTAAAAATAAGGAGCAGACTGTCTCAAAACACGGCAAACGAAGGCACTTTGATGCCCCCCCTCACCGCGTCCGCTTGCCACGCGCCCTCCCTAAGATCCTACGTGTGTGCGTGAGGTAGAGTGGAGGGGGAGAGAGGTCTTGGGAAGGGAGACCAGAGGGGTGTGAATTCCCCTCTGGAAGTTGAGCCGTTGCTGGCATTCGGTACCCCTGCCTCCCGGGATCCCTCCAGGGCAGAGGGAGCCAGGCACGGCCGCCCCCACGGCCAGGCGACCAGCATTCACTGCAAAGGGGCCAGCAGCGGCCCCCGGGGGCACCCGACCACCCCAGACCAGGGAGGAGGGACAGGGATGGGAGCAAACGAAGGCAGCGGAAGGGCCAGACCCCACAGGCCCACCATCCCCAGGCCCTGCAGACCCCCCAAGAGGCACGCAGAGCCGTTTTTTTTTTTTCCTATCAACCCCCACACCATACCCCAAACAACCACCACACAGCTTTACCCCCGTCAACACCCCCCACCCCCACCCCCCATCCACATCCTCCTCCCACACAGCCACATAATCCCCGCACATCCGCCCCACTGGTCCCCACGCCCCCCTCTCCTCACCCAAGCTCACACACACAAACTTGATTCTTTGGGCAGATTTATATCATGAGGTGACAATTACTGATTTAAAACCAAGTCAAATTCTTCCTGGCTCTAATTCTTTATTTTTATTTGATTTTTTTCTCACTTCCCTGTGATTGGACACCAAGACGCCAACTCTGCGTCACCCTGCATCACAGGTGGAGCTGACAAAATGCTAGTGACTATGACTAAGAATTATCTTCATGCAGAAATTAGTCACGAGTGCTGTCTGATTTATTGCTCTAATTATTAAGTTTAGGAGAGATTTGCATGGTGAAAAGAAAGAAATGCATGATGTATGATGACTCATCCCCAAAAGTCCCGTCATTAACAGCCTTCATTATAGCCACTTTGCTTCTTTGTGTGGTGTTGAACAGATTTACTTTGCCAAGGGGAGCTTTATATATATAAGCCTTCCTCCTGATATTCTGCTTTTTTTTTTATTTAATTTAATGAAATTTTATGGAATACTTGTTTATAACTGCATTTTACATAATACGCTGTGGCTGACAAGAGGAATGAGCAGGTTAAAGGGACATTCTGTAGCAGTTGTATATCGCAAGCAACTCACTTGTGCTTTTCATGCTGCATTCACATGAAACCCAGCAGCAGACGGATGACAGCCGCTGCATGTAAAGGCATAAATAAGCCTCTATGTGAAGAAGTGTCCGTTACAGTAACTTCAGCTTCCATCTCTGATATGTTGTCATGGTGATGTCATATTGTTTTCCCTGATCCATGTTTTACCGTCTTTCTCTCGGCTTCTGTGACTAGAATGACATCTGGTTTGTTACAGACGGCCGTCTGCCCGACTGTACATGAACGCAGCATCAGAGTAACGCTCGGTTCCCCCTCACTGCACCGCGGTGACTTTTCAGAGGCATAACCTCAAACTGAGCTGACAACTCCGGTGTCTCCGGTGAGTTTCTGTGGTTTCCTACTGTCCTGCTTCTACTGAACGTAAACACATGGTGATACTACATGGTATCCACCACCGAGCCAACCTGTTCAATGTATGAATGATACGAAGAGCAAATTCAGAGCCTACAGGAGCACTTCAGTTTGTTGATGGGTGTGATTATTGATTAATGGAAAAATGCTTTTGAACAAAATAATCTTTTTTTTTTTTTAATAGATAACAGGAAAACTTACACAATATCCCTTAAAGAAAAAAAAACAAGAAGTGGTGAACCAAACAAAGGGAAAAAACTGAGGGAAGAGAAGAAAGAAAAGACAAGGACACACTCACAGCTAACTGTTGCATCTGCACAGAAACCCATCAGAAAACATCCCACGGTCTTTGCTGGAAAACAAAGCGATAAATCCCCTACAGGGGGCAAAAAGGCTGAAAAAAACTTCAATCAAGAAAGCTACCAGAGTATAAGATCATACACACACACACAGAATTACACAGAAAAAGGCAAAAACTATCGGCAGAACCAGTTATTAGTACAAACCCAACTAATAATCCCTGTGTCAACATGCAGAAGATGCAGAATGTCTTTGCTCACTTTTCCACATTGCTCTTGATACTGGAAAAAGAAAAGTGGCACAGAAAGTAAAGACTTAAAGGAATAGTTCACCCACAGAATGATGTAACTTTATTTTCCACTTACCCTCATAGTGAGCGAGACTCCTGGAGCACTTTTTTAATATCTCAAATGCAACTGACGATCAGGAAGGCTTTTCATTATCTACTGACTTTCATATAATGGAGTTCGCCAGGGCTCGAGCCAAAAAGGTCCATAAAAGTCCACAAAAAACTTGTCAATATTCCTCCATACTGCTCGTCCAATGTAATCCAAGTGTCCTGAGTGAGTAGTTTCCATAATGTACTCGAAATTACATCATTTACTATATTTTTAGAGCCTAAACAGTAGTACATCTAGGGATGCACGATAACTATTTTTTAAAACCGATACAGATAACCGATAAATTTCAATTCCTAAAGGCCGATACCGATAACCAATACCGATAACACACATACATACCTAACTATACCAAATCAAAAATTCCAACTGTATGGGGTAGTTTGAGTCTAAAATAAGGTAAGGAAAGAGGTTTGGAAGCAGTTTGGGGTCTCCCCTGTGAAGCAGTAGCTTTCTTTCCCCAATCGCAATATCTCAGCGTGAAAAGCATAAAAGTGGGATTTTCAACTTCTGCATGTCCGATCTTAAAAATTCCAACTTTATGGGACATAGGTTATTGGGGTATGTCCTCATGATATCGGACTTATCGGAATGACGTCATAATTTCCTGTTATCAGCCTGATAATTATTGACCCGATAATTATCGTGCATCCCTAAATACATCGCATCTCCTGCAAGCATGCCGATGTGCGTTCACAAAACTACAGAAGCCGTGGCAGATGAGATCGCGCGTTCTCTTTCTCTTTCTTTCTTTGCTTTAAATCAATATCCAACCCCTCTTAGACCGTCTTGTGTTTGCCCCGGTTTGTCTGCAGCTCTGGCGCTCTTAGCACAATGTAAACACCGTATTTCTTCTTCTACGCTTGCATTATCGGCAGAGTAGGCTCTGAACGCTGAGGCTTCCTTACTTTCGTGAATGCGCTTATGCGTGCTTCGTGAAAGAAAGATGTACTACTATTTAGGCTCTAAAAATATACTAAATGATGTTGTTTAGAGTAAATTATGGACAATACCCACTCAGGACACTTGGATTACATTGGACAAGCAGTATGAAGGAGTATTGACAAGTTTTTGTGGACTTTTACGGACCTTTTTGGCGGACCCAGTAAAGTCCATTATATAAAGTTGGGGGGAAACGAGAAACTTCCTAAACGCCGGCTGCATTTGAGATATTAAAAAAGTGCTCCTGAGTCTTGCTCACCATGAGGGTGAGTGGAAAATAAAGTTTCATCATTCTGCAGGTTAGGGATGGGTGATATGGACTAAAAAATATATCACGATAATTTCTCTTATTTATCACGGTAACAGTAAGTAATTTTGTATTATAAATCTGTCACTAAATTCTGTCTTGAAAGCCCTACAAAATACTAGAAGCCACTAAACTATGTCAATTAAGTTTAAGTAGTGCACCTGTATTGCAAAACTGTAGTGACACCAATCAAACAAGTCTGAAATATGAGAGACCAAATTCCACATTTATTCAAACGATGCAAACTGCAAAACTAACTCGGCTTATAAAAACAAAGTAGTGCAACTGCAAAAACAACCTGATAAATTGTCATCTCATGACAAAAACGATAAATTCAAATTGTTATTGTGGGGAATTTCTTTGACGATATATCGCACACGATAAAATATCACCCATCCCTACTGCAGGTCTACTATTACTTTAAGCATTTGGTGGAATATTTCTTTGTTGTAAAAATGCTTCTATCATATACTGCTGAAAAGCCCGTTTATTGTTCTTTTTAAATGGAGCCACATTTGTAAAGTGCATTTCCGGGATGAGCAGCAGAGTTGAATATGTGGGCTGCAACCATAAAACAGGGTTCCTACACATTTTTACAAGTTAAATTCAAGACTTTTTAAGACCTTTTTAAGACCACTTACAACAGGATTTAATGCCCATTCCACGGCCACACTGGCAAAAACACAGACCCTCTAAAATTACAAAGATAATGTTGAAAAAGAATGGCTAGAACAACAACCACCTCACACACATAATGAACAGAGTATATACTGGGTGTTAAAAAAAAAAAACACCTCACTTATCCACAAAATTCTCAGGTCACTCTAAGGCTGCTTTATTTAATGCATAAATAGAGGCTCCCTCTGTGTGTGTTGGGTTAACAACACACCTAGCAACACACAATCAATCAATTTAATGCAATTAGGGATTAAAGCAATATATATATGTATCAGTTTGACTGAAAACTTTTATATTCATGGCATATATTCTGAGTCATACAAGTGATGCAAATCTGTTGTAGCAAAACATAATCTAAGACCTACCATATGAAATTTAAGACAAACTGTCAAATTTAAACATCAAATGCAGATTTGCAAATGAAAGATTTCTAAGACTTTTTCTAAAGACTTTTTAAGACCCTGCCGGAACCCAGTAAAAGAAATTCTCTGACAAACAGCTAACTCTTTTTTTTTTAGCGGCATTTAGCGAACTGGATGGCTGAAGTCTGACAAAACAAGTCAAACTGACAGCTTAGCATTTTCCTCATTTTTCTAACAGGACCTCAGTAGCATGTGGAAAAACCATATGCAACCAGAACAGCCTGGCACCTCTTCCTCATGCTGGCCACCAGCTTGGCCACATTTTCCTACAGTGGGACTGCACCCTGCTCCTCAACCAGCATTGTCACAAATCATCTAGAGTGGTTGTGTTGGTTTCTCTGGCATCAACAGCAGCACAAACTGATCCTAAAAGTGTTTAAGGGGGTGGGGGCCTTCTAAATTCTGGAGGAAGTCTCTGATAAAACCCCAATCTGTGGGGACCAGTGGGATCTCCACGTCTGGTCCTTGTGAGCTGCTGTTTAGATGGTTCCCAGCTGAAACTCAAATCAATGAGTCATTAACAGGCTTGTGCAGAGGCTCTCATTTGAGCCAGATGTGTTGTAGCCGGGAAACATCTAAAACCTGCAGGACAGTAACTGTTATGGATTAGAGTTGGAGATCCCCGTCTTTAAGGATAGAGTTCAATCCCAGACTGTGGACATATGGGATTGCATCACCTCCACATCTCTGCACTAACAGTGAGACAGACACACACACCCATCACACTGCCTCCAGTGTGCTTGGGGTAACCTCCTGTTACCCATCGGTGCAGCAATCAGCAGTGTTCTCCATGTCCTCTCCAGACTTTGACCCTATATGATCCCACCTGCAGCAGCAGCGTCCATGCTGACAGGATATCCATCAGCGGATGATTGTTTGTTGTAATCATTGCCATGTTCGTTAAACCTGCTGGCATGACTGCATCCTAAATTTTGTATCGATATCTAACCAGTGGAGAACAGGTTCTTACACAGTATGAGGCGTTACTTGGTTAAAGCGAACCAAACATTGTGGTTATGCCCACAAAATCTACAGTATCAACAACTGATTAATCTGGGCTTCCACTGGGCCGATTAGGAAATCCTCTTCTATGTCTACTCATTGTTTAAATAACTTTAAATGTTCAGAGAAAACATTTCTTTTTTCAGAATTTTGCTTTCAGTTTATTCATTAATCATGTTTTCTAAAGACTAGGAAACCCTGACAAGCTCTGACCTGAGCTGAACCCTCTGAAAAACCCCTGAGACGAATGACAGAACATCTCCATGACTCCACTGCAACCTTTGACTTGTGAAGTGCCTCGAAGCTGACAGTCTTCATAGACAGGCGGGAAGAGTAAGTGAGGTGGTGCAGAGAGAGATGGAGTATCAGAGCGAGATGGAGACAGGGAACTACTGATGTGTATCATGCAAAATTTATGGAAAGCAATAAAACTGCTGGGTGAGAGGCACCGATGGCAGAGGAGCAGTGTATGCCGAAGCACAAAGGATAACAAGCACAAGAAGAAATAATACAAGCTCCAGTGTTTTCTGGAAGAACAGCACAGCCATACGATTGGTGGGCTGTGTCCAACTGAACCAGAAATCTCAGAAATCTCGCAGCTGAAACATATTTACGTGTATTTACATCAGTACTATGATTAATTCATAACTAACACCAAGCTGCTACCCAATTACAAGTAAGAATAACCCACCTGTAAAAACCGCTTTGTCCCAAAAAAACCACCATGATTCGTTCTTCCTTCCCATCAACTCATATCAGAGGTCCAGACACAAGTGTGATCTTTGAATTTTGTGATGTATTCAATAATATGCATTTCATTCTTTTATCTAGTATGTGTTACTAATGTTGTAAACCTTTATTTTTCTGGCTTCAGTTTAATAAATATAAAAAACCTAACTAGTTAAACAAGGACTTAAAGCAAAACTCAGTAACTTAAGCTCGGGGCTCCCCCTAGTGGCGTGAAGTTCAAACCCCACCCCTACACCCCCACAGCAAACAGACGGCTTCTCTACCTGTCTTTCCTCTATTTTGATCCCTGGATATATTTCTAAGCTTTTACTAGCTCGTTGATGCTACGTTGCTGCGTTGGTAGCAGAACCACGTCGCCCTCTGCCCAAAGCAGAGTCCTGTCTCTTCTGAAACGGGACGTTTTACCCGCGATTTGCGGGTAAATATGCCATGGATTATATTTTTCTCTGGTGTTGGCGGGCAGCAGGTAAGAATAGGAACTTTCATTTACTTTTTGCAGACATGACAAGTGATAATTGAGCCTGAAGTAGTGATGCCTCATCTGGCGCCCAGGCAGCGCAAGGATTAATTAAATAAAACAGTGTTTCAACCTGTTTGCATTTTCTTTTAAATTGTTGCCATAAATTTTTGATTATATGATTTGCCTTTGATCATTTTTTAAAAATATATTTTGCCTTGCTTGTAACTGCGAGAAGTTGTAGCCTGATAAAGTATTGAAAAAACAAAAAATACAGCCGCCATGACACAACTAACAAACACTGCTAAGCAACAAACACCCAATTGTGGGGAACTATTTTGTTAGCGAAAAACGTCAGAAAGTTATTGGCCCTCACAAAAACATAAGATTTTCATTTTATTTTTTGCAAGTAGTCGTATAATAAGCGGGATAATGTATGGAACGCAGGTCATTATCGGGAAATACTGACCAACTGAAGGGAAATACTGAAGGTCGAATTTCCCAATAATGACCTGCGTTCCATACATACATATATATACATATATACATATATATATATATATATATATATATATATATATATATACAGCTGTGTGAAAAAGCTTTTGCCCCCTTCATAATTTCTTACTTTTTTGCATGTTTGTCACACTTAAAGGTTTCAGATCATCAAACAAATTTTAATGTGAGTCAAATAGGGCTGGGCGATAATTCAATATCAATATATATCGATCGATAGAGGTTTTTTCAATATAAAAAAAAGAGGGTCAATAAAAGCTCAATATAGAAGCACAGTTTTCTGCTGTCCTCTATTGGGTTTCAGTGTTATGCCCCTTTCAGACTTCCACTGGAAAGCGGTAATATTGCAAACTCTCTCCTTTATAACGCTGCATTCAGACATGCGTACCGGTCTTTTACCTCAGAGATGTAGCACACATGTACTGGCTGGTCTACATGTCACAAGAGCGGAAATGTTGCGGCATGTCGTTTTCTTGTGCTTTCAGCACAAGAAAATGTTCTGGACAGAGTTGAAGGGAGAGCGAGGCTGTGCGGACTTTTCGCAACATTTCCTGATGTCTGAAAGCGTCGGGACACGATAAGTCCACAAGAAAGCGGCATGTTTGAAAAGACGAGTCCGTTTAAAGAGCGGACGGACTTTACCGCTCATGTTTCACAATGCAAGTCTGAAAACGGCTTTAGTTTGAACTTTATCATAATTCAGCAAAAGCTTAAATGGCCAGGGCTGCACCTAAAATAGCTTTTAATTTGATAATGGCTTTTTTGATAAATATCGATATCAATCGATACAGATTTTTTTTTATCGATACTCTTTTTTTCTATATCGTCCAGCCCTAGAGTCAAAGATAACACAATTAAACAGAAAATGCAGTTTTTGAATGAAGATTTTTATTGGGGGGGGGGGGGGATCCAAACCTCCATGGTCCTGTGTGAAAAAGTGATTGCCCCACTGTTGACACATAAATAAACTGTGGTTTATCACATCTTTGGAAAGGTGAGTTTAATGTCTCTTTCCACACCCAGGCCTGATTATTGCCACACCTGTTCTCAATCAAGAAATCACAGGGGGGATGTATTCCAAAAAGGGCCGGGTGGCTGCTGGTTTTCTTTCCAACCAAGCAGTAGCACACCAGACTCCACTCAGCTCATCAAGTCTTCAAGTTAAGACTGGATTTCCTTGATGAGCTGAGTGGAGTCTGGTGTGCTACTGCTTGGTTGGAAAGAAAACCAGCAGCCACACGGCCCTTTCTGGAATCACTTTGACACCCCTGAACTAGAGGCAGGAATTGAAAAAGAAAACCAAACATGTATGTCAATTTTTTTAATACTAATGGGTAATGAAGCACTAAATACCAAAAAGAACGTTTCCACCCACATTTCTCTCCGTTGCCTTGAACAGGCTGTGTGCTGCAAAATGCGCTGCAATTTGGTGTCCGAATTTCCCGCGCTGCCCTGCGGACGTGACGTCAAATGACGCAACACTCGCAGTTTGGATACAGGAAGAAGACGGTCGCTTTAAATTCAAACACTGTAAGCGATAGTTATGGATTCTTCTGCCGTCAGCAAACAATCCAGATCAACTGAAAGACCACTAAAAAGTGTAACTACGAAGAAAAAGCTTAGTAAACAACATTATAGCTTCAGTTTGTGCACGCTCCAGTGACGGCTTTCCTCGTGGCTGCAGTTACCTGAAGTGCCAGTCGCGGCAGTCGCGAGTTTCGTTTCTTAATCTTGCCTCAAGTTCCTTTAAATAGGACCTGTATGACAAAGTCAAGTAGACCAAAAGATCCTCAAAAGTTAGACATTGCAAGTGTATCTATCTGCGGCTTGCAACCCAGTGGGCGTGTCATATAGTGGGCGTGTCCTCTAGTGGGCGTGTCGCATTGTGGGTGGGTCTGCTTAGGTTTACCGGAAGGGCCAGAGGTCGGGCAGATTTTACCGTGCCCTCATTAACCTGGTGGGCGTGTCGTCGAGTAACATCACACTACGACACGCCCACTCTATGACACGCCCCTGTCTTGCGAGCCGCAGATAGACCCTTCTCAGACATTGTGCTGCGATCCCCCCCCAAAAAAATCATTAAAAAATGAGAAACAAAGTAATTGAAATCTATCAGTCTAGAAAGGGTTCCAAAGCCATTTCTAAAGCTTTGGGACTCCAGTGAACGACAGTGAGAGCCACTATCCACAAATGGTGAAAACATGAAACAGTGGTGAACCTTCCCAGGAGTGGCTGGCCGACCAAAATTTCCCCAAGAGCATAGCAATGACTCATCAAAGAGCTCACAAAAGACCCCAGAATAACATCCAAGAACTGCAGACCTCACTTGCCTTAATTAAGGTCAGTGTTTATGACTCCACCATAAGAAAGAGACTGGACAAAAATGGCCTGAATGGCAGAGTTCCAAGACCAAAACCACTGCTGACCAAAAAGAACACAAAGTCTCGTTTCAGGATGCCAGAAAGCATCTTTGATGATCCGCAAGACTTTTGGGAAAATACTCTGTGGACTGACGAGACAAAAGTTGAACTTTTTGGAAGGTGTAGGTCCCACTACATCTGGCGTAAAAGTAACACAGCATTTCAGAAAAGGAACATTATACCTAAAGTAAAATATGGTGGTTTTAGTGTGATGGTCTGGGGCTGTTTAGCTGCTTCAGGACCTTGAAGACTTGCTGTGATAAATGGAACCATGAATTCTGCTGTCTACCAAAAATTCCTGAAGGAGAAGGTCCGGCCATCTGTTCGTGACCTCAAGCTGAAGCACACTTGGGTTCTGCAGCAGGACAATGATCCAAAACACACCGGCAACTCCACCTCTGAATGGCTTAAGAAAAACAAAATGAAGACATTTGAGTGGCCTAGTTAAAGTCCCGACCTGAATCCAATTGAGATGTTGTGGCATGACCTTAAAAAGGCGGTTCATGCTGGAAAACCCTCCAATGTGGCTGAATTACAACAATTCTGCAAAGATGAGTTGGCCAAAATTCAACAGCGCTGTAGAAGACTCACTGCCAGTTATCACAAACGCTTGACTGCAGTTGTTGCTGCTAAGGGTGGCCAAACCAGTTATTAGGTTTAGGGGGCAATCACTTTTTCATGCAGGGCCATTTAAGTTTGGATTTTTTTTTCCCCTTAAAAATAAAAAATATTAAATTAAAAAATAAATTTTCTGTTTAGCTGTGTTATCTTTGTCTCACATTAAAATTTGTTTGATGATCTGAAACATTTAAGTGTGACATGCAAAAAAGTAAGAAACTAGGAAGGGGGCAAAAACTTTGTCACACAGCTGTATACGTGCGTGAAAGCTATTGATTCAGTGAAACATTGTGATGTTTTTATGTCCAGATATATCAATATTAAAAAGCGCTGTATCATTATTTCTGTAACAACATTCGTTCCATTACAAAGATAAATAGAACAACAAGATCTCCCGAGAGACCTCGCAAGATCTTGTTGTTCTAATTGCACCAGTTCAGCATGTAAAAAAGTCCACGTTTAGCACTGATATTTATGTGCAGTCTGCAGTGCAGGTTTAGGGTAAACTTAAGGTAGAGTACGAAGTTTCCCCCTGAAAATAAATGTTAGACTAATGCAAGTGAAACCGTCTCAAACCGCACCTTTGGGCCTCTACTGGCGTGCAGTGGTGAGTTTGAACTCCCTCTCCCCCTGTCTGTAATTCGCTCTTTCGCTTTGTGTTGTTGTGGTCGGGACGTTTCTGGGTGGACATTTCTGTTAATATCACCAGCCAATCGCAGAGCTGAGGACATGACGCTGTGTGTGAATAAGCTCATGATTGGAGCAGACACTCGAACTCTCAAAGGAAAAAAAAAGAAAGAAAGAAAAATTGCAGATATTCCCAAGAAAAGAACTTTAAATAGTGCACGTTGAAAAAAACAGAGTTAACATTAGTTTGGCTTGTACCCACTTCTGAGCTCTGAAGGAGAGGCTTGAAGCTGAATAGGCTGAAGAACGAGGCGGCCATAAGCTTGAGAGGGAGGGGCGCTCAGATTGAATTCTGCTGTTTGCAAACAGAAACGGTGGGGGGACTCCGGACTCTACCTTTAACACACAGTGGAAAGTACAAGATAAAATGTGTGGCCAGGCTTTCATAAACCACCCTGTTGTTTAAGAGTATAGATTATAGGTTCAAGTTCAAGTTCAAGTTCAAGTTTAATTTATTTATAGAGCACACTAACAACATCCTTTTGGAGCCCGAGGTGCTGTACAACTCAACTTAATGGCAGGTTACTTAAAATAAGTCATAAAAATAATATAAAAAAACTAACAGAGAGGAGAAGGTATATATTTACATGAAGCATAAAATAAAATACAAAGGACACCAGTCATATTAAAAAGGTTGTAATGAGGGGGATGACATGAGAGACCAAGGATGGAAAGAAGAGAGTAGGGAGGGGGGTTATAGTGATGGAAAGGCCTGGGTAAAGAGGAAGGTCTTGAGCAGCTTTTTGAAGGCAGGGAGGTTATAGATTATAATGACAGAAATGTTTATTTTTCATATGCAAAAATATGCTTTCATATGTTCCTGAAGAGCCACTGTGCTCTTTGTTTTACCCTTTTACTTTTGTCATGTGAATATCTGTCATTTATGTGAAATTTATTGACAATATTTTTTATTTAATTTAAATTGGATTCAGGATTCAGAATGTCTTCAGAGACACATATTGTGATGTATCGTGGATTAAATTTATTGTAATATATCGATTATTGCAGAATGCTGTATCGTGATATTATCACTATCATAGACAAAATATTGTGACAGCATCGTATCACCATACACACACACACACACACTTTTTATGTGGTAAAAGAGTCATTACTGATATAGAGTTATCTGAAATGTTTCACATAATGTAAAGTAATAGCATTGACTTTCACATCACTTTCAATTCAGTATTCATAATGAAATGATCTTTCCCACCTTGACTGATTAATCCTTCTTAATTTTTGCTGTTAGAGCACATTAACACAGTTTTGTCTTTCAGGTATGCGGGCCAGGTGTGGACACAAGCTGACTGGGGGCTCTGGCAAGCGATAACTGTGACGATGCTACTTCCGACCTTGCTGTAATGAATATGTTTACAGAAATGTTTCTGTATCAGTATCTGCTTTAATAAATCCCAGAGCAGGAATCAGGGAACTACTTCATCCCAGCACTGTATTAAACATGTAGCTTTTTGTCGTCTTCTCCACTGAGAGTCTAAACAGACATTCAACACGCTGTCAGCTGCAGCTCTCCAGATCAGTGTGTATGATTTGGTCTGCGTGCAGGACAAGGTGAACCAAACAGTCGGAGAAAAAAAGGGACACTAACACCCTATACACACACACACACACACTTCATCCAGATTTGACAAGGTTAGTTAATCATCTGTCACATGGACAGAGAACGGACAGACTCCCCTCTCCTCTGTCTGCCCTCCAATTCCCTCTCTCCCCATTCTTCCCCCTCCTCCTCCATCGTCTCTCCATCCAAGGACATCTGTCCTTTTCCACCCATATTAACCTTGTATATCTCACCACCTGCCTTTATCTGTTTCTTCTCTGTCTGCCTGTCGCTGCCTCTGTTTCTGTCCCTCTCCCTTCCATCCTCTTTACGATGCTATACGCAGAGGCCTTCTCCCTCCCTGGTAGGGGCCGAGCTGTCTCTCCATCATTCAGCGCTCTAATCGGCCACACATCATCGCCTCCTGGCCGTTTAGCTCAAGGTAAATCTAGTGCTACCTCTTATAAAGAGGATGGGGATAGAAGGAGGATGAATGACTTGATGGACAGATGAACAGAGGATGGAAGACAGAGAGTAGCGGTAAACTGCAAGATGAAACAGCCAAGGTCCAGAGGAGGTAAAAGCAGATGGATATACGAGAAACCAAAGCTGTCCAAAAATCCAGTTTAACAAGCATTTTATATGGAAAGAAGATCAAGAAATGGGCCAGTAGAAGGACAAAAGGAGGAAGAAGTTTCGTAAAAGAATATGAAAGAATGATAAAAGGACAAAGGAGGAATAAAGAATGATCAGGACATTGGGCAGGTTGGGTCAGGGAAAACAAAAAAGGGGGAAAAGGGGAACTGAAAAAAAAAAAGGAAACAAGGATAGAGTGACAGAATATGCCACTAAAAACCAAGCGAAAGAGAAAGTGACTTCGATGCTGTCCACTGTGGAGGTGTGGAGGGATGTGCATCTATCAGCGCCACGCTCGCTGCAAAACGCTGCCAGGGACAGAGACACCAGTCAACTCAGGAAATAAGAAAATGATTAAGAGCGATTTAATGTCACACCGCCACCAAGCCAAAACGCACATCTGTCACAGTGAGACTGATGTTACTGCACCTCCCTCTCACTCCTCCCTCCTTCCCTTATTCATTACACTCTCCCTTCAAACCCCAGCAAACACCTCTGTTCCTGTTTTATCTGCAGTTACATAAACACTCATCTCTGCGATGATCGTCTCCATATGAAGCTGAGCGAAGCTTTGAGAGGCTGCATGTTCTCAGCATCTGTAAATTCTGTTTTCAATGCTTCGATTCACCACAAGTTCCAAAGAAACCAAAGCTCCTGGTCACGGCATTTAAACACTGCCCCCTTCAGGTGGTCTGCGCCTGTTACATCAGAAACCAGTCGTGTTTTAAATGAATGGCTGGTGATGTAAAGCACAGCAGAGCAAGCAGGAAGACTTTACATTAAGTAGGAGACACAGGTTTATTTGTTAGGAAATAAATATACAGAAGTGATAAATGAGATGTGTTTTCTCTGCAACTTTTCTTTAGTCTGCAAAAGAAAAACAAAAAAACAGATCGATTTAACCCCTTAAGTCCATCCACTTACCATTACACTTCCCTCCATTTGTGGGGTCGCCATAGTAACCAGGCAAGCAGCTCTGGCAGTGCGTTCCTGCCGTCAGGTTCCCACAGTGCTCACACACACTGGTATTCACACACTTGCTGTGGCCGTTACACTGACACGCTGGGAGGAAACGAGACATAAGAGGAGATGAGAAACTTCTCTGGTTTTGCCTTGCAACCAGTTTAGTTTAACTAAACCAGTTTAGTCATTTAAACGCTGAAAACAAAACAATTTATACGATATGCATCATCACCATGTATTTACTCTAATTGTGTTCTGAATTTAGGCTTCAGTTGTATCTGTTCAGCAGACGATCTGAGAAGCGAGGCAGACAGACTCGGAGGGGGGGGGGTCTAGTTTTGTCGTTTCCATATTAAACCTTTTTTTTTTTAAACTTAGTGTGTTTGTGTCTGCCCTCTCCTTCAGTCTGAAAGTTTGGCTCCCCTAAAAACCACATGAGAAAATAAGTGGGAGCTATAAAAACCAGGGATGGGCACAATTAATCGATGAGTGACAATTGATCATTAAGAATTTTTTGGATCACGTAATTTTTTTTTTGATCATCCGACAGTGTTATAAAACAGAGTTCAGTTAAAGTAGTGTACATCTTGAAGTTATGTAAAAAATGTCACTATGTGGCGGTAATAAAATATCCTACCAACCAGCGGGGGGCGATATCGCCTAAAGACAGCAGAGAAAGCCTCCCGCGAGCTGCCGTCCTTCCCGTCACAGCAGCTGAAACAAGGCTCGTCTAAACATGAAGCGAGCACAGTGAAGTCTGATGTGGGACCATTTTGTATTAGAAAATGACCCCTCACATTGTAAATACTGCGACACGTTTTGTAAAAACAACTCAACAACAACTCCCATGATGTACCATTTAAAAAAACGCTGATCCGGCCGTGCTTAAAGGTAATGAATCCTCCGTTCAACCCACCATTGCCTCAGTCTGAAGCCGGAGGAGCTGTGATGCAGCAATAATCAGTTTTTTTTTAGTGAAAAAAAAACAAAAAAAACAGTCTGCCTGTGGTATGTGTAATCATTTTTTAACATGCATTTCTTAATGATTAAATCGATAATTGATCGTTAATTCTCTCGACGATCGATCAAAAAGATGTTCCAAAATGCCCATCCCTAATAAAAACAGTCCACTTACTTGTATATCTTAATCTTTGATTACACTATCAGTTTATCAAATTTGCGTACTTATTAATTTCATTCATTCAATTTTTGAAAAGCAGTGTTTTATTGTTTGAGACAATTTTGCATTCATTGGTTCTGTGGACGTCCATGTATGACACCACTGCACTCTGTTGGATTTACAGAGCCGCATACCGCTCATTTATGCTGTTAGTAAATGGGTCAGCCTATAGCAAGTTTGTACAAAACTGGAATAAGACAGTTCAGGACTGCCGTTAGTTCTGTTCAAGGTTGGTGTATTTTATGAGGTGTATTTTTAGGTCTAGATGCAGGAGATCCATTCTGTGTCAATGAGGCTGACTCACCACAGGAGCCGTTTTAGCACCGTGAGCCACCCCAACTCTCTCTTATTCAAATTTAGATTTTTTTTTAAATGGTTCCACTAAAATCTAGAAGATTGTTCTGTCTACAGATCACAACCCTGTCAACCATGGCGACTTGTCCAGGGTGTACCCTGCCTCTCGCCTGATAATTGTTGGGATAGGCTTTAGCGGCCCCTGCGACCCCAAGTTTGAAAGCAATAGCGGTGTTTGAAATCATCCACTCACTCCCTATTCCCTACATAGTGTATATGATGTAGTCCACGCGATCGTGTACACAATGTAGGGAACGACGGGAGGAGATTTCGGACACTACATGGGGTGATGTCAGCAGATGCGCCAGGTATTGCTGCCACGTGCAGTCATGACTTGCAGTAGCAGTAGCTAACAGTTATGAACAATAGACAGCTTTCCTGCTATGAAGAAATATCATAATGGTTAAAAGCTGCACAACAACACCACTAAAGCATTTATGCACAAAAGAGTGGTCGCGTTCCTCTCCCAGTTCCCGCAGCTGCTGTGCCATTTTTCTTCTTCTGCGATCACAAAAACACAGCTGCATTGCATTGTGGTATAGAGGAGTAAAATGTAGAGTACATCGCTTGTACACTCACATTCGCAGTGCATTGTGGGTGTTTTGTAGTGGGCAATGTAGTGGATGAAAAGTAGTGAACAGAAGTCGAAGAACACTACAAAATGGCGTGCTCACAATGTAGTACTCTAAATCCCTGATAGGGAGCGATTTTGAACGCAGCTATTGTGGATGAACAAAAATATTTGATGACATTTATGCGATTTTGTTTTTAATCTTCATGAATAAACCTCCAGAGGATGTGAGACAAGCTAAAACCATCAAGGACAAACCTCAGGTCAGTCCATCATCTGTCCTTTTTAAATACCTTTAAGATCACCTTGTTCTCTGGGAGAGACGTTTGTCCACATCATCCTCATCATCAATGTGTCTATGTTCACACGGTCTCATCATCCAGTCACTTTCAGTTAGGAGCATGTTTTCAATTATATTTTCCCAAAACGTTCATATTTTCATAGAGACTCAACTGTAGCTGACATCTGCTCCATCCAGTGTGAGTAAAAGAAGAGCAGGTGACACTTGTAGGGTCATACAAAGTCGGGGTTACGTATTCAATCCAGATCTCACGTTTGCTGTAACTTTTCCTTCTGGAATCTCAATAAAAGTAATTTTTTTTCCATTTTATATACTCAAAAAGTAGTGTTGTGCTGCTCTTCCAATGTTTGGGGCGCTGTGTTAAGGCATCATCTAGTTTTAAATTTCTTACTCGCTGCTAACACGGCCTGCAGCAGCTTTACTGTATATCCCTCTTCCATGTCAAGGCTGCACATTCCCATGATAGAGTGAATTAAAATTCAGGAGTATCTGAGTCTTAAACACGGTGTTTAATGTTTTATGAATCTCTCTACAGTACAGGGTAAGTTTAGGCCAGTCCCAAAAAAAAGTTTTCATTTGCAAAGTACTCCTGACTGAATCTGGCTGACATGAAAAGTTAATATGGTATTAAGTTTGATGCTTGGTTAAAGGAGCAGGAATAACATTAAATCTACTGTATAATGATGCTTTTCATGTGTAAATCTTGTATAAAATTCTTTTAGGGTAACTTTCTTTGTTTTCAACCTGGACCTTATTTCTAGGAGTTTATGTGTGCATTTACTCACCGGTAAAATTTCTGTATCACTTTGACTCCTTTGGAAGATATTGCATTGAGACACCCGTTATACCCGTTATGCGTCATCCATATAATGGGAGAGACGGGGCAGCCTCTCTGAAAGGCATTATCTGCAACAAAACTCCTTGATTTCATCAATACTAATGAACAAACGAACGAATACTTTTGTCCTGTGAGTTCAAAGTTTCGCAAACTGTTGGATGGATGTACGCCGAAGGGCGACTCAACATAAGATCTTTCGAAGGACTCAAAGTGATGCAAAAAATTTTACCGGTGAGTAAATGCATATATAAACTCTTAGAAATAAGGTTCAGGTTGAAAACAAAGAAAGTTATCCTTTAAAGAAGTTCTTCATCATGCCAACCGTTCATCAGGGTATCTCAGAATTCAGCCTGAGCGAGCTCTGAGTGTTGAACTCACCGGGACACTGGATGAAAGCCCAGTTGTAGCCTCTGTCAGAGGAGCAAAGACTCTGATCCACCACCATGTCCCTGTCTCGCAGCCTGTCCTTGTCTCTGGGTCCAGGTCTGGGGTTTGCAGGCTTCAGGGGACCCCGGTAAGAACCTTCCATGCACACACCCCTACCGGTGTTGCTGGGATCACCACACCAACCGCATTCCACCCTCTCCAGACACTCGGCACACGTCCTCAGGCCGGAGCAGTTTTGGGCTGATGGGTGGAGACAAAAGGAAATGTTGAGACGTTTCTGTTAGCAGATGCGGACAGAAGAAGCATATTCTGTCTTCAACCAAAGCAACAACACAATCACAATCCTGAGTGATGAAATCTGTCCTGCTTCACGTCGTGTTCTTACCTTTTCTTTCACCCTCAGCATTTATAAAGAAACTGACTTTTCACTCTCGCGTCATCCCACATGTTGAGGAAAGCATTGGTATTCATAAAGTGGATGTGACATTCAAAAATATTCTGGTGGTGGAAATTAAAAATGACACATTGAATTATGGTATGGCATTCAGAACTTGGAGGACAGAAAACAAAAATCTCCACACTGACGCAGAGTTTTGCTCCCCGACCGCCTCAGAAAACAAGAAAAAGACGAGCATAAGAGATAGAGCGCGTGTGGTTTATCATGGAAACGGGGGCCTTCGAAAGTTAAATGCAGTTTTTCTCCGTGGTCTGGTTTTGAAATTCAACTCGACTTTTTGTGGGGAGAAATTTGAGGATCAAAAGCGAAGAGGGAACACAAGAAACCAGAAGGTTGAGAAAACTTAGAGGTTTCTCTCCTCGACCAGCGACACGATTTAAATGTAGAGTCGAGTAAAATTAGCATTTTCACGAGAAGTTGTTTGTCTTCTGAAAAGTAGTTTCCATGAGCCACAGCTGAATCATATCCTTTTCTTCGTGCCCCTGCTTGAAATACGCCCCTTCTTCTCTGTTTGTGTTCACTGCAGTTGCATTATTCAACACTACAGCAATGCTGATTCATTTGTTCTCTTTCCCTCTTTTCTTATCACAAATTCCTGCTCCTCTTTTCTCAGATTCACTTCCTATCTCCTCTTTGCCACATTTTTCTCCTTTTCTATTAGTTAAATCATCTTCACATCTTGCTCTAAAGTGCTGCTTTCTTCACCATTATACCCTCTAAAACCCATTTCCTGTATCACTTTAAAACACTTTAGGCATAAATGAAATTACAAAGCAAGGAACTATCTTTTTATTCTCTATCCTACTGTGCCTTCCCGCTTATTCTAACTTACCCTCATTTCTTCCTCTTACTTCTGACAGCTCGCTGGATTTTCCTCTACAGTCACACTTCAAAGAGAAAGATAGGCAGTTCAACCATAATCCACATCACACTAGGGATTCCTCCGCCACTAAAGCAAATATTTACATACCACACAGCAAACTTTAAATCCTAGAAATATATCCATTTATCAACTTTAAAGTATAATTATATTGCAGGAAGTTGGTGGCAGCTCTTTGGATCTTTCACCCTTTTCTTGTGCCAAATCTTCATTTTCCAATACAACAAACTCTTTTGTGCTATTTGATTAAGCACATCCACTCCTTTCTTTACAATAGCCCAACAGCAAAGCGTTCAGTCATCAGTTTGTCCCTGTTTGCAGTGTGAAACAAACTTCCAGCACAACAGTAAACCATAATTTTACTTTCACAAAGTACACCTTTGTTTTACAAATCATGGGGTCCACCTTCTAATACCATGTTTGACCCCTTTTACCTCCAGAACTGCCTTCTTGGTGTCATAGATCCAACGAGGTGTTGGAAACTTTCCTTTGCTCCATATTTTCGTGATAGTATTACAAAGTTGCTGCACATCCATGATGAGAACCTCCAGTTCCACCACATCCCAAAGCTGCTCTGGATTGAGATCTGGGGCCTCATGTCCAAAGAGATGCGTGGATTTCCTACTGAAACCCGGCATACGATCAAATCCTGAAGACGTCATTAACACAAAAGTTTTCCGATGTATGAATCTGTGCATACGCATGGATCCAAGTACTTTTCCTTTTTACATCCCAATCAACGAGGAATTGCGCGCACATGTTGGAGTACCTGATGCCTCCCTGTCCACACCCCCAACATAAATAAGCAAATTACATTTAAATGAGATCTGCACCAGGGATTCTCCTCTCCGCACAATCAGAAAGACAAAATATGAGCATGACAGTGAATGATTTTTTTTTTTTTTTTAAGTTCATTCAACGAGAACAAACTTGAGGCAGCTTGTTTAAGTAGAAATATGCAAAAATGTGCTCTTTCCCACTTAACATTTTTGGTCTAAAAGACGTCTATTAGCGTCGTGGGCTTTGGCGCGGAGGACCTGGGTTCGAGTCCCAGACACGACTCCTAGGTGAACCACTGTGGACCCCTGAGCAAGGTCCTTAACCCCCACCAACTGCTCCCCAGGCACTTTAAGTAGCAGCTCACTGCTCTCTGATACTCCTGTACAGAGATGGGTAAAATGCAGAGCCCTAATTTCCCCTCGGGGATCATACAAGTATAACAAATATATATATATATATATATATATATATATATATATATATATATATATATATATATATATATATATATATATATATATATATATATAAAAAAAAAACTTAAGCATGTAGGAAGTGTTTTATTTTAATGCTTGAGCTTATTAAAAATGTTTTGATTTACCCTTGTTTATACGCAGGTTGTAATTGGGTAACACTTATGTTTATTCAAACAGATAAGTGTGCAAAGTAGCCACAAAGAATGATGAATTAAAGATAAATTACTCCTCATCTATCACTTAAACCATTTTTATTCATACAGGTCATAGTTGATTTATTTAACCAACACATCTGCTGAGATACTCAGACTCAGGATGATGTAGTACTCCACAGTAAGACAGTAGTTATTAAACAGTGTTTATTAGTTTGTAATGTTTGGTTATTTTCTGTTCTGTTATCCACACACTGAACCATGGTGATGATCGCCTTGAAGCTGGTTTTGGGTCTGGTCCAGAGAGGAAAAAAAAAGCCTTATTTTTCCCAGGGCAATCTTCACAACAAGTTTCTGCGTGTTTTTGTATCTATACCACACAGTTTCTGTGAGCTTGTTCGTCTTGGAGATGAAGGCGATAGGCGGCTTATGGCCTTGACACTTGATGTATTATGTATGGAGGCTCACAGATCTGTATGGTGCTGGCTTCAGCGGCGCTTACTGTCAAGTGCTGTTGGAGCAAATGGATTACACAAGATGAAGCCAGATGATATGTACTATCCAGGGACGCCAAAATATCAGACCCGATGTGATCAGAAGCAGAATGTGGCACTGAGACGATTGTGCTGAGAGAATTTTTGAGAAGATGAAAATTGTTCACTCCTTGCACAGCAGGAGGCAACAGCTATTTCCTGGCTGCAGAATTTGCAAGCCTACAAATATTATCATCTTTATTTCTCAATGGCAACTAATCTCCTGGTTTTACTACCAACATGAATATTTGGAAGACGATGGGCTGGAGCTCTGTTTTTACCTCACAAAGCATGTGTTTTTGTTTGATTTGCAGCAAGCAGCATTGGAAGTTGTGCTTTGTGTTAGCTGCTGAACTTAAAAGGCGGTAAAACTCTCAATGATTCATCCGAGACAAAGTTTGAGAGACTGTTTTTGGTGGCTGGTTACAGGCAGAACACCTACTTTTGTTTGTCTTTTGATGTGAGGTTGACAAACTCTAGAACAGGGCTGTCGAACTTGGGGTCTGGGGCCAAAGTTGGCCTGTAAGTGATTATTTGTGGCCTGCTTTCCATTGTCTTTTTTTTTAAATTATGACTCTCCCAGCACTGTGAAAATTGCTTTTGACATTTGTTCATTAGCTGTGTCTCTTGTTGCAGTCTGCACACTGCGAAGTGCGCAGACTACGTAGGCTATGGAGTGCAAAGTCCGTGCACTCTGAAGCATCCTCCTGAAACAGCCTCTGGGACGAGAATTTCCCATAGTGCTCCAGTCCTGCTGCATAGCAACTGCAGACTCCACAGCTGTCTAGTGACGGCATTCTTTCCACTTATTCCTTCAGATACGTTGTACAAACTAAATTTGGACCTGGCATTTTATTCCTCTTCATTTATCATGCGTTACCTCAACCTTAACACCCCATGAACTGCTTGTTAACACCAGAATAATGTCAAACAAATGCATATTCTGAGGCAAAAGCTCTTTTCAAGCTTGTCTACATATTTTTTAATTTTCCAAAGACACTGTTCTTTCTAATCAGTGAACACTTCATTTAACGCTTAAAAAAATCTACGAATATATCCAAATATTACATTACAATAGCTCTGCTCCTTATTCCCTCCCATCTTGTGCGCAATGAATTCTTGGATAGGCAAGGCCATGAAGGATACATCGCATGTTTCCTTTATTTCAGGCCAAATGGAGTGCAGGTTTGTAGGGTGGATTCGGAGGCTCCTTCAGACGTTTCTGAAATGGGACAATACTTGACGCACCACTGTGACGTATGCATTATGCATTAACCCATTACATTGGTTATTTTACATTGGGACCAGACTGATGGAGGTCTGGACAGAGCAAACAAACTGAACATGTTCTTCAATAGGTTCAGTTCCCCCCTGCCGACAACCCAGCACACCACACACCCTCTATGAGCCCACAGCTTTCCTGTCCCACCTCCACTCTGTCATCCTGCACCTTAGTCATGGACCTGAACACAGCCTCCTCTCCCTCTCCTCTCTCCACATCAGGACATCCTGAGACCTCTTTTGCCTCCACCTCCAGCCTGACTGTCTCCTGTGACCAGGTCAAGAAACAGCTAGAGAAACTGAGCCGGAACAAGGCTGCAGGTCCAGATGGTGTCAGTCCCAGAGTTCTCAAGACCTGCTCAGAACAACTATGTTCGGTTCTCC
Organism: Atherinomorus stipes; assembly: GCA_023101725.1. Classification (NCBI taxonomy): domain Eukaryota; kingdom Metazoa; phylum Chordata; class Actinopteri; order Atheriniformes; family Atherinidae; genus Atherinomorus; species Atherinomorus stipes. Next base: position 332,856 of record JALJCO010010996.1, on the reverse strand, counting down.
AGCACCTTTTTAAAGGTGTCATCACCCGGAAATCCCACTTTTTCACGTTAAACATGTGTATTGGAACAGGACCTCAGTTATAACGTGCCAGAAACTCCGGAAAGTGACTTCGTCTTTGAGTGCGGGCTCTCTCTTCTCACCAGAACCGGCCACAAGCACGCGCTCTCCACAGTACGTGAATTGGATTTCTTTCTCCCATTGACGTGAACGAGAGAGGCTTCTAGCTGCTAAGCTAGCCTCTTTAGCGCCACCTAAAATCATGCAGTGGAGTCGTTATGATCAGCTGTTATGACGTGAACTAGAGAGGCTGCGAGCGAGCTGCTAAGCCAGCCTCTTTAGCACCACCTGAAGGCTGCTGATTACCTGCCACAGAGTAGACCAGCTTTGTTAGAAAGGACGCCAGCGAGGAGGAGGAGGGAGATTGCCATGCTGAGTTGCCTCGGCAGAAATTCAGCAGTTTTCAGTGCTCTAACAGGAGGGACACCTTTACCAGGGAGGAGTGGATTATATTTATCAGTGAGGATGTGCAGTCGGTAAGTGTTGCTGCTTGTGTAACTTATTATCTTTTGTGTAAGAGACCAGTAAACAGTGGATGACGAGCGGACAAGCTGCTAATGTAGCTACAGAAGCTAACACTGTTTGGTTAACTTCAGGTCAGACGTCCACTCCTTATATTCATCAGAGTCCAGCCCTTTTACTCCGCGGATCCTCTCCATCAACCGCACTGTTACGTTTTTATCACGTTTTTCTCTGTTGGGACATCATTTCCTTCACTTGGTCAGTCCTGGTAAAACTTTGTTTTGGCTTTGACATTTGCCTCGTGAACGTGCTTACAGACAGGTCTAACTCTCGTGCGTATTCTTGCGACAAACAATAGTTGGGGATAAAAAGAGGTTAAAATGAGCTCATTAAATTTTACTCCCACCCAACTAGAATTAAAAAATCATTTGAAGATAATTTAGGAAGAATTGCGTATGTAAAACAGCAGGTTATGACACCTTTAATACCAGCCTGAGACAGAACAGAGTTCCTGTGCTGTGGAAAACATCCTGTCTTGTTCCTGTCCCTAAAAAACCACAACCAGCTGAACCAAATGACTACAGACCAGTTGCCCTGACATCTCACATCATGAAAGTCCTGGAGAGACTCTTACTGGCTCACCTCAACAAGCAAGTGAATACCTTTTAGGATTCATTACAGTTTACATATCGTAATGGGCTTGGGGTTGAAGACGCCATCATCTTCCTGCTTCAGAGAGCCCACTCCCATCTGGACCAGTCAGGCAGCACTTTGAAGGTCATGTTCTTTTATTTTTTAAGAGCCTTTAATACTATTCAGCCTGCTTTGCTATGTCAGAAGCTCCATAACTTCCAGGTGGATCCTCCACAACCACCTGGATTTATGACTACCTAACAAACAGACCACAGTTTGTGAGACTGAAAGGTTGTGTGTCTGAGATGGTGGTCAGCAGCACTGGAGCACCACAAGGAACTGTACTCTCACCATTCCTCTTCATCCTGTACACCTCAGACTTCCAGTACAACTCTGAGTCCTGTCATCTGCAGAAATACTCTGATGACTCTGCAGTTGTGGGGTGTATCAGTGATGGACAAGAAGCCGAGTACAGGGAACTGGTCAGTCAGTTTGTGAAATGGTGCAGTAACAATCAGCTCATCTTAAATACCAGCAAGACTAAAGAGATGATTGTTGACTTCAGGAGGAGCAAGAATAAGCAGCATAGTCCTGTCTACATCCTGGGAGAGGAGGTGGAGGTGGTGAAGAACTACAAATACCTTGGAGTTCAGCTGGACAACAGACTCGATTGGAAATGCAACACTGACTACATCTACAAGAAAGGTCTGAGCAGACTCTACTTCTTAAGGAAGCTGAGATCATTCAACGTCTGCACCAAGATGTTGCAGATCTTCTACAAGTCTGTTGTGGAAAGTGCAATTAGCTTTGCAGCATCTGCTGGGGCAGCAGCATCAGAATCAGAGACTTGAAGAAACTAAACAAGCTGATCAAGAAAGCTGGTTCTGTGCTGGGAATAACTCTGGAGCCGCTGGAGCTGATCGTTCAAAAAAGAATGCTGCACAAGCTGATGAAGATGATGGAGGACTCTTCCCATCCTCTCCACAACACGGTGAAGAATCAACAGAGTGTGTTCATTGGGAGGCTGCATCAGGTTTCACTGTAGGACGGAGAAAAATTCATTCCTGCCAGCAGCCATCACCCTAAAGAACAAGACTGACTGACTGATTTTTGTTATATTATAATTTCATATAATGTTATATTGTTTGAAAAAAAAGAGTGAGCTTTTACAATGCTGAATTTCCCTTCTGGGATGAATAAAGTATTTTTCATTTCATTTTATTGTAGGTAGGGTGGCGCTGTGGTTCGTCTACCAGCTCAGATCTGGAAGCTCATGATCAGAGAGTAAGCAAGAAGATGCTGTCCAAAATAAAACCTCATACACAGTGATGTGAAAAACAAATAATGAATATAATAAAGAATAGTGTTATTCATTTCCCTTACTTTTTATGAGGTTTTTTTTTTTTAATTACACTTTGGGCTAATCATATTTGATTTCCTACCTTGGAACATGAATTTTTTAATTTTGGCTCACAACCATCCATCCTGAGTCATTGTCGGCCATCCAATGTAAAAAAAATTGGAAACCTCTGCTCTAGAAAATTTTGTGTTGATCAAATGAAAACAAAAATTTGAAATTTGATCGTGATTTCAATTTTCCTGTGAAATGGGTAAACTGATATAATGGAGTTGAAACAATTTGTTTGCCATTTTTCTTTACACATTTTCTGAAAGTTCTGAAGTTTAAGTTCATTTCAGTGGCTTCCTTCCTTTCGATTTGTTGGCTATCATTGACAAAAATGTTAGATTTGGAATGTTCTAGCATTGCACTAAAGCTTAAAGGTGGAGTCCAAAGTTTCCTCCCTGAAAATAAACGTTAGACTTGTGCGAGTGAAATCCATCTCAAACCGCACCTTTGGGCCTTCACTCACATGCCGTGGTGAGTTTGAATGAAACTCCCTCTCCCCCTGTCTGTAATTTGCTCTTTCGCTTTGTTATGGTCTGATCTGGACCTTTCTGAGTGGAGATTTCCGTTTATATCACCAGCCAGTGACAGAACTAAAGGCATGACACTGTGGAAATAAGCTCATGATTGGAGCAGATGCCAATCACTCGAACTCTTGAAGGAAAAAAAAAGAAAAAAAAAAGAAAGAAAAATGGCGGATACACCGAAGAAAAGCTACAAGCTTAAGATAATGCACGTTGGAAAACCGAGAATAATACTGGTTTGGCTTTTACTTGCTTCTGAGCTCTGAAGGAGGCTTGAGACTGAATAGGCTGAAGAACGAGGCGGCCATTAGCCTGACAGGGAGGGGCGCTCAGTTTAAATACTGCTGTTTGCAAACGGAAAAGGTGGAGGGACTCCGGACTCGACCTTTAAAGTTTATTTTGCGATATTTTTTTATATATAAGAATATTTATTTTGTTCTTCAAATATAGACAAATTGCATAACAGTTGGATACATAGTTTATTTTGCAAGCATTTGTTTTTCCCATTTTGCACATTTATTAATTCAAAGTATATTTACTTTAATAATCATGTTTTATAGATTGCAAAACAGCTGTAAGGTGCATATTTGTAGCTTATTTTGAATTTCAACATTTTGCGCAAATTATCAATGAAGTGTCTTTTGACAGAAAGAGAAATGCAGAATAAAAGCAACGTGTTAATAAAAAGGAATTGTCTGAATTATTGTGATTTCAATATTAGCCGAAATAATCGTAATAATGATTTTTTCCATAATCGAGCAGCACTAGTTAGAGGTTTTCATTAGTTTGTGATGGTGTTTTCTTTAATTTCCTGAAACCTTCCGTCACTGAAACCAGACGCATCACAGGCCTGCATGACTCATGATTTACGTGCTGCAAAGTGTACTGTAATATAAGAAAATGTCTGTCCAGGAGATATGTCGCTTTTTAGCTGTTTACACACAACAGAAGAGGGGACAGAGGAGTCTTTTACTGCAAGAAATGAGAGCAAAATAACCACCTAAGCAGTTTAACTTGTATAGAAATCAATGCTCTTTTTTTATGTGTGAGACAAATATTCCCAAATAACAAATGGCCAGTGGCTGGCGGTTTCATTTGTGGATGATGATTAGATCACACATTCATTTTTCTTAAATCATAAATATATTTTCAACCATTATATGAAATGCACCTAAAAGAACATCAATTCTAGAAATAGCCTGAAGGTAGTGTCATATCATGGCACAAAGTACAGCTAAATCTTTGGTGCTGTTAACTAAAACAAAAAGCCATGTTATGCCTGCAGGCATGCAGTCCTTTATTTTTCCTCTCTCTCTCATCCTCATCTACATCGAGTCCACAGGACTTCATGAGGCAATAACCGCTCCTAATTCCTTCCATGTGGAACATAGATGAAGCCAGATAATTAGAAATGCTATTAAAACCAGGAAAGGCTCAGGCTCTGAAAACATAGCAGGTAAATTATGTTATCTGCATAAAACAGCTGTTACATAAGCCAACATTCAGGACATAGCATTTTCTGTCCATGCTAAAATTATTTTTTTCTTGTCACATTTAAAGTCTTCAGGGTACATTTGATCATGTTGGTGGCATTCAGGCTGTTTCCTGAAATATTTGTTCCATTCGCTGTTGCTGACATGTTCCTTAAATGGATGGCAGTGATCTGCAGTTGCACCTTCCAGAGTGTGTTCAGGAAGACGTGTGTGGACAGCTTAACTCTGCATCTGAATATATATATCTATATGTTATTCAGACAGTCATAAACCACTCTGGCACATTTTCTGTCATAATTCTGTCATTTGGGGTTGAAAATAGAACAAAGTGACTAAATGTAATGCAGATTCCTAATTGTAAATCGAGCCCCTTTTTTATTGAGACGTTATCACTGTCAGACCACAGCTGTGTTTTAAAGGCTGTTTAGAAGCACGTTTATTTTTAGCTACTCCTACCTACTAGTGTTCAGAAGTGAACTGATTGGCCACTTCATGAGCTCCAGTAGGGCTGGGCGATATGGACTAAATATCATATCATGATATATTTGTATTAGAAGACAACATATACCAGTATTTTTACCCTATTTTGTCTGTTTCATTTCATATCAAACACCTGTGTAAAAATGTATATGTATAATTTATAATAGTATATGTATAGTATATAGATGTGTATAATTGTAAGGACTGCTAGCCAAGAACAGAGGGAAACAATGGATAGTGCCAAATGATGTGTGAGAGTTTCCATTATGTCTGCTCTTCATCTGGTTTGTTTACCTTCACTTCCATTGTTCTTGTTTGCTGATTCGCCTGCAAGGACAAGCCCTTCTCCAATCTGACTGGTCAGTCCTGTAACGACTGGCTGATGGCAGCCATGTTCAATCGGCTGAAAAAAATGCCAACGGTATTGGCGACTGCTGCAGACAGCCGGCGACACAGAAAGCAGCAAACTGGCACACGCCCCCGACTTCAAAACACTCCATGACGGCACGCCCAAAAATTGGCCTGTTGTGTCTCTGCCTTTACACATCTGATCACCAGAGTAATCTACTGCTTCAGTTTCTATGAAACATGACCGATATTTGACAATATTGAAAACATGCTGTGTATTTCCTGTAGATTTTTACATCATCCTCACGTGCATGGACAAGGACACCAGTTTTGTTTGCATCTTCCTAATCCAGGTTTTGCTTCCAGTTAGTCATTCATTTCTGCAAAGCATATTTGTTTATTTACTTTAGATGTATTTATAGAAATAAACCTGATGCTATTTTATGTTTCATCTACTTGTTAAATGTTTCAAGTTCATATAATGTGCAGATGGAACCAGAATTATTGGTAAATAACCGAATGAAGCAAAGAAATATAAATCAGAATGTTTGTTCTGTGCTGCATTTATGGGTCTATTTCCCCCCTAAAAAAACAAGCACCTTCAAGTTTTGCAGCAGTCAAACAAACATACATTTCCTTTGCTTCATTTTTAGTCTCAGCTGTGTGTTTAAGCATCCTTCACTTTCTTTGAATGAACGACTCCCCCAGAAGCCCTCCGGAGGGCATTACAGCGAGTCTTCAGGCCTTTGGTTTGTCCCATTCCAAACGTCTGATTTAAACGCCTCTTCACATCACACTGCTTGATCCAGACCTCATGCCTTGCTCTGTCTGCTGCTGCCGACAGATCTCTGATTGTCAATGATGCAACTCATCTTTGATGGTGAGCCTGTTACTGCATCCAGATATCGTCAAGAAGTTTAAGTTGATGCAACAAAGGCACCGCAGTGGGTCTCAGGATAGTTCTCCACCCCCAGATTCAGTACAAACTGTCAAATCCAGGTAAATGACTTTGTATTTATATACCATTATTCCAGTTTGTTTATGTTAGTGACGAATATTGCATATTATATCTTGGAGAATTGGTCCTAAAAGCCATTGGGCTTCAGTCCTTCTCTCCTCTTTCTTTTTTTTTTTTTTGTTTTCTGAATTATGCATGATCTTTCTGCATCCAGTGCACTGAAAAAAGGTGTGGGATGGTAACTGTGAAGAAAACGCTGGATAACCAGGTGTGTCCAAGCCAACCTCACGTACTGTAACACATGCAGGTGTAATTCAAATCCACCTACTTTACACGTTTGTCCAACCTTGAGAGATTCAACAGTTTTGTCTATTTCACACAGTGATTAAACTTTTTCATGAGCTTTTTAAGTAGACTGACTCATTTTTGCAAAATATTTTCTGTGAGCTCACATTACCTCTGTCGAACATCAATGTCCTGTTATGTCAAAGCACAACTAAAGAAATGTCTGGGCCTGTTTTTTCAGTGTTTGCTTGCAAAATCCTTAGAAAAAACTGCAATGCTCATGTAAAATACTAGTTTAATTTCATAGTTTGCTGGCGTTACTCTTGGATATATATTTATATATATATGTATACATATAACTTCAAATACAAAACATATTTTTATATTGTTTTGCCCCCAAAATACATTTTCCTTTTGTCTTCATCTCATGAATGGCCACCATCAGGTATGAATAAAGTGAATCTACCCAAGTGGATGAATAACGTTTATCTGTGTATTTATCCATCTGTCTGTCTCTCTATCTATCTATTTATAGGCTTTAGGCTATAAGCTAAATTAAGTATCGACTGATACATTGGCCGGATGATATTTTAGGCCAATATTTGCACCTTTTGCTAGTATCTGCATCGGCCGATACTGTACATCAGGTGTGTTGGCCGATACCCGCACTTGGTATAATTTAAAGACTAACATATACATACATACCCTCTAATTAAAGAAGGAAAAAAATCAATTGAAAAAAGTAGAGATGTCCAATATTATCGGCAGATATTGGCATTAAAATGTAATAGTGGAAAATATCAGTATCGTTTTCTTGGGACGATATTTTGAAAAATCAAAAGAGATTTCATTACAGACCAATGTAATCACGTGAGATCTTGTTCAATTAGCATCAGTCCAGCATGTAGAAAAGTCCCTGTTATTGTGGAAGAACTTCATATCCCAGCATTCCTTTCAGAGTCATGTGACTACGGTGCAGCTGCTGCTGCTACAGAATGACTTGCTTTGAAGCTGCTTATAGTACATATGGTTTTAAGTTGTTGGTTACAGATGCAGGCTTGAAAAAGTTCCCCTTTCTGCCGACTGCCAGCCACTTACCAGCGACTTGTCTGCTAATTTGATCGCACAGAGAAACTTCCGCGTTCCCAGGGGGAACGATTGCAGAGCTTAAATGAATGCCTGGAACAAGGACGTTTCCACATACCAAGTTTGGACACCGTGCATGATGACGTATTCACAGGAGAAATCGCTCAGCCAGTGATAGTGCAGTAATAGTACTATCCAATGTTCATGGGAAAGGTGCTATAATGTAATTTGGACACCTTTGTTTGTTTTTTTGTTGTTTTTTTTATGGTTTCCAACCAAAATTCAAAAGCAATATCTTATTTAACAAAATTAGAATATTGTAAATTTTTATTTATTATTACTTTATTTAGTTTCTTGTTATTTGAATAACTATTGTGAATTTAGTCTTTTCTTTAAAGGGAGGGTATGAATATGTATGTGTATGTGTGCGTGTGTATAAAAGAAGTTTAATGTTTCTTTTTAATACTTGTTCACAACTGCACTGTTTCTTTTTTATATAACTATTTGAAGTGCTTTGTTCTTTTTATATGAAAAAAAGGTTGTTGAATCACTTTTCATTTTATCCTTCATTATATCAATTTGGAAGTCAAATGCCGTATCAGCCCCAAATATCAGCAGGTTGTATTGTCCAAGGGCAATCGGCTGAATAGAAAATATTGGTACCCTAAAAAATCTGTATCAGTCGATCACTTGGCTGAATGTCCTTAGCACAAGTAAAAACTCTCCTCACAGCCTCTGGAAACGAGTTTGTTGATAAGATCGTAAGTTCTTAAAAGAAAAAGTTACATCTACAGACATTCTGCCTCATTCACTTCACATAGTTGCAGGATGCTTGGAGACAGAAAGGCTAAATGGTAAAAGAAGAAAAAAGATGAAAAGATGAAACAGGGCAATTAATGTGGGACTGATAAGCAGACAGAGAGGCAGTTTGCATTTTACTAGAAAAATGGGAATGACACACAAAGCCTGGGATCAATTGGATTGGATACAGTGAACCCTCCTGTTTAAATGTCGTAAACTTGAGGAACCTCCTCCCAATAATTAAATCAGAGGTCTTACATCCTTCAGCTTTAGTCAGCTGATTCTCTAAACAAAAGAGGAATCTCTCCAAAACCAAGAGCAGAGACAAAGTCATGAAATAAGATACAAAGAGGGAAGGAGGCAGAAGAACTGACACGCTCTGGTGATCTGAAGTTTTCATATTTCACACAATAATCCACGTTTGACCAACATGGGTGAAAAAGGAGCAGAACAAAAGCCTCCTACACACTTTCTGCCACCAGACGGAGAAGAATAATGAAAGAGAAGAGAAGATGACTGAAGGTAAAACAGAAAAAGGAGAAACAATCTTGGCTTGTTAGCGGTGGGATGGAGAGCTGTCTGCACTTAAGACTACTGACACATCAGGAGGGAATAATGATCACCAGTCACAAAAAAAAAAGAAAAGAAAAAGAAACATCACTTTCAGAAGTTGTTTCCTGAACTTCTGTTTGACAGAAAACAATGAAAAAGTTTTGTGTCTGGGAAAAACTTTGACAGTATGATGTTTTGTCAGAAAGTTGTTGAACCTCAAAACCAAACAGATTTCAACTGTCCCCAAAAACATTTAAAAAATACGTTTTACTTTCTACACGGTGCATTTCATAAACACAGCTTCACTTTACTTCTGAAATTATTTAAAAAAAAAACATTTGTTGCCTCTAAAATAGAAAAGATTTGTTTCTGCTACCTATAGGTTGAAGTTATACAGGCTATATAGGTCATATAGTCCACCGGCTTTGGCGCAGTAGACCCAGGTTCAAGTCCTCAACACGGCACTCAGGTGAACTACTATGGGCCCTTGAGCAAGGTCCTTAACCCCCACCCCATCTGTTACCCGGGTGTTCTAATTGGCTGCCCCCTGCTCTCAGATTAAACCTGAAATGGGTTAAAGGCAGAGAATGAATTTCCTAATTGGGATAAATAAAGAATAAATTATTAATTATTACTAGAAATATTACGCTACCCAGCAGAAGTAGAACAGGTCCAGATGGAGAGGTAAAAGGTGAAGGGAAAGCAGAGAAGACTATAGAATCAGGCTTGAGTCATCATGCGTCACTGATTTATTGTCGTGTGTCTACAGGAGAGGTATCACTGCCTTGATGCTGCAGTGTGTGAGACAGTGAAGGGTCGCCATGACAGCTGATAAGGAACAGATCAATAAGTCTATCATGGCTCTGCTCACATGTTCTCTGACCACATCATCAAATGTAGGAATTCATTTTACGCATCTTTTACTGTGACTGATGCTCCTCAATACGTGTTAGTGCCACAACCAGGTCCTCTTGCGGTAACTATTTACATGATATGGAGTCTCAGTTTGGCAAACCAATCGCCTGAACACAAAACACGGCATCTCTCTCTAGTTCACAGACCTTGGCCGTTTCTCAATTCCTAGTTTGCATACTGCATACTCCTGTACTTGTGAGTACAGACTTGTGGGTATGTATTGGAAGTCTGCACTTGTGGAGTTCACAAACACGGAATCCCCCTACTTGACGGATTGGGACAACGCAAACTTGTGACATCACCACCAACGGGATTGGGGAACGGGATCCCATCACCCCAGTCCTGTGTTCCCTCCATTGGCTTCCGGTCAGCTACCGCATAAATTTTAAGATTTTATTGATTGTCTTCAAATGTCTTAACTCTTTGGGCCCTTCTTATCTGTCTGAGCTGTTGCAGCCCTATAATCCTCCCAGAGCCCTGAGGTCAGCTGACCAGCTTTTACTTATTGTTCCTAAAGCTAGACTAAAGTCCAGAGGCGATCGGGCCTTCTCCGTCGTAGCCCCCAAACTATGGAACTGTCTCCCCCTTTCTGTGAGATCCTCTCAGTCTGTAGGACAGTTCAAAGTAAGCCTAAAAACCCACTTCTTCTCCCTGGCTTTCAGCAGCTAGAAAGGATCCCAAATATCTTATGGATCAGATCTCCTCATTTCATTTTATTTTTATTGTAGGTACTTACTTTTTTTTTTTTAAACTATTACTCTTACTGTAAATCTTTGTGTGGTTTTTGCCATGATGTTGTGAAGCACTTTGGTCAACAGAGGTTGTTTTAAAATGTGCTATACAAATAAACTTTGAATTGAATTGAATTGAATTGAATTGAATTGAATTGAATTGAATTGAATTGAATTGAATTGAACAGTGTGCAGCAAGTGAGGGCTATGAAAATAATATTGTATTAATCTACAGTTTGTTATTTGTTGTTGTGGAGTACAGAAACAAATAAAACAATTAAAATAACTGCTCCAAAACAATTATACAATTAAAGGAGTGATGACATAGCAGTAAAAACTAGTTTATGTTGTTGGCATTGCTGCACATGTAAATACACCAAAGAAAAAAACTGCATTTTTTACAGCGGGGTATTGTTTTGAAACGCCAGACCTCACTTCCTCAGTAACACAGTTGGGTCTGGTTATGATATGGAGCTTTACCCGGAGACCACATTGACTTCATTTTGATTGGCTACACCTTATTTGGCTATGACCTTATTTAGAGAAAGTAGGTCAAGCTGCCCTAGCGGTCAGAGTTTGCTAAAGGCTAACTGCTAGCAACATGGGCACTTCAGACAGTGTGAGCTATGTTTATCAGACAAGACAGCATTTAGAAAATAAATAAACTTACAGGTAATGACAAGGTTGTGGCCCCCTCCCTCAGTGTTGCTGCAGAAGTTTTCTTTTAAATCCATTTGTTTGAAAACCCAGACCTGACTGCACAGAAGTTACTACTAGCTCCATACATGCAGCTGAATCAGACAGGGAGGGGGGGGGAGCGGGGGAGCGAAGCAGTGGGTGCATAGACCGTTAGGAGAGAGGAGGGGGGCGCTGTTTACTTGATAGTGTGCTCTTATTGGAGCAATTAAATTACGTAGAATGATAGAACTACGTAGAATGATAGCCTGCTGTCTGATTCAACTGTTTCTGAGCAGAGAGACAAAGCTGACAGACCATAAACAGGAACTTTGATTCTCACTCTGGATATTCACATGACCTCATCAGTGCACAACAGGTCATATTATACCCCCAAAACCCCAGAAAAGTGAAATTTGATGTCATGTCACCTTTAAAACAATTATGGTGCGCCTAACATTGCAGCTGCAGGTGAAAGAATATCTTCAAATGTGTCTTTTCTGTGTTTATTTCCCTCCTAACTGAGCTCAGAGAACAGTGATAAAAGCCTACAGAAAGGGGGGGGTCTTCATCTCTGACTGGCTCTGATCCACCCTGAAAACGGTGAACGCTGTGTTGATCTTTAGATTGTTAGACTAGCGAGTGCACGTTAGACTGCGGTGCAGCAAAGAATGACACCGACAAGACCCTCAAATGTAGCTGTCATCAACTATATTCACGAATTTTAGAGTTTTGTCTGAGTGACATGAAGCAGAAAGCCGGATGAGAGTTGATGCGTTGTGACGCTGCAGCCTCCGTCTGTGTGACACCCGACCTGACGGAGATCCAAAGTCCTGTTGCAGGTCCAGTTTTAGGCTACCAACCGGCACCCATCTCAATCTGTTTTGATGATTACAAAACCCTACCGTTTCCCACGGTTATCTGCTGCTACTTTTCTTTATTTGCTCTGTTATCTAATGTGTTCTAAATGTTATATATTAGTAATAAAAACAAAAAAATCCAACTCTAATGAGCTTTAGGATCTAAAAGAGCTTCATAAATTTCTGTTGAAGCATCAGAGTGAGAATTATAGACCAAAAAAACCAGAAGAGCGTCCATCAGACACCTGAGCCACATCTGGAGGCTCCTGAAGGAGATATGTAGAAAATATTTTGTGTTTGACTAAACTACTAATATGAGAGGCTGCTGTTTATTTAAAATAAACAATTTCCTGAAGCTAGGAATGGGCGATACCAAAATTTTTCATGTCGATACAATACCAGTAGTTTACGGTACTTTTTTTTTTATCGATACCAATACTGATACTGATCATTTTGATCATTTTAAAGAAAACCACATGATTGTAGTTTGCATTAATATCTTGAATGCAAGGGCATTATTAGATATAAGTAAAACAATACATGAAAATACAGGACAACACAGGAAAATATCACACACTTTTCTGAAAACACTGCCCTATTAGATGTGCATCCTCAATAGTCTGTGGATCAGCCATGAGCTGGGGAATGAGTGACTAGGTCGCTCCGTCACAATAATGACTATAAAGTTGCAGGGCCAGCCAAAAAAGTGAGATTTGTAGTCTGGAAAATACATTATTTTCAGCCAATAAAACAGGCTTTTACATAAGGGTGTCCCCAAATAGTCAACGATTCGTTTCCAAAACTGTGCTTCGACTGTCAGTCTCTAAGTCGAATAGTCGCAGCATTTGGCTACCAAGCAATGATCACACCATCCTGCAGTAGGAGGGTGCTGAACGTTTGATTTTCACACAATATTCATTTGCTCTTTAAATAATTCATGTTATAGGTCTATTAGCAGCCTAATAACTCTGTTACTATAAGTGTGGTGTAAGGCAAGATGGATCGGGCACGCAGGTTTAAACCGCAGTCTGCCGGTGAGTCACGCACGCTGACCATTCACTCAAAGAGACGTTTCTATGACCAAGTAGCCAGAGACATGATGAAGCACCCTCAACTGTCACATCATCATCATTGTTGTAGCTTCTTCCACTGATTTACAGCATCAGTCTGTCAAGGTGGAAACAGTCTGACAGACAGAATTCCCGCGTCTACTTTGTGCGTAAAGCTGAAGATGGATGCGCTGGCGCTGCAGGAGGATTAGTCAAATTGTATCAGAAAAGAACGGGTTTTTAAGAACCATAATTTCCTGAATCATGAAGCCTGCGGCTGATATCAGACTCCCTACAGCAGCGCTTTTATCTTTGTCCTAAACTGGACCGCCGTCTCGCTGCATCAACTGTTGAGCGGCTTGTTTAGCCGCTCCTCAATGAACGGTGGAGATGTCAGGGGAAGGAGATTCTCCTGTCGGCTTTATTGTTAACGAAGCGAGGAGCGGAGCTCTCCTGTTCAACACCTTTTTACTGCACTTTCTAACTTTTGCTTTCCGTTTTACATGGATATAACTTTGTTCTTCGTTATGAGCCTATTTTTTGTTATTAATTTATTTATTCAGTAAAGGTTATTCTATTGGAATTCCTCTATATGTTCGACATTTGGACTGTGAACCGCACGCACAGATTGTTACACCCTTTTGATTCTCTTTCCTGACTTTATATTATTAGGCAAAAAAAAAAAAACAAATAAAAAAAGATTAGGTTTATGCCTGCAGTGTTAACTGAAAGATAAAAATCAAATTAATGAATTGTTTCACACCAACATACCTTGTAATTTTCTTTTTGTTAAATATTTAAATAAATAAGATTAGGACTGTAAACGATTTACACATTTTACAGCCTAATTAGTTATGTAGAAAAATGGAAGTTCACGGAGACTGTCCTGTTATTATCTAAAAACAAAATTTTTTTAATGAGGCTTTACAGCTGTTTCTTTTGAGCAGGAAAAGACACAAATGAGAATTTAACTCAATAAGGGGAAAAAAACAAAACATGATCAGACTATTCGTCGACGAATGGCACGATCTGACGAATCAGGTTCGTCTTAGTCTTAGTCAGGGACACCCCTACTTTTACATATCACAATAATTTCTAACTTCTTCTGCCAATTTGGACCTGAATACCCTCTAATAAAATCACTTTTTTGTATTAAAGAAAATTTCCATCAATGCAGAAATAAACAATATTTGAAAGGAATAAAGTAGAGGAATATGACAAAGCCTCACCGGAGCAGTCCTGGGTCTGCCACTCCAGACATTGACCGTAGGGAAAGGAGATGACATACGCCGAGGAGTCCACGCAGCGCTGAGTGCTGCCACACCACATGCACTCCATGGCCTGGCTGGTGCAGTTGGCGCAGCTGCTACGCAGAGCGCAGGGAGTCTTGCAGGGTCGTGAACTCTGACTCTGCGGACTCCCTGAGGTCAGACAGAAACCAGCGCAAATTCAAACGTCAATGAGAGCAAAACATGTTAAAGAAAATGCCACCAAGGTCAGTTAAGAGATCGTTAGATCAGATAAACATTCAGAAAAAAGCTACTAGAAAGTTTCTGGTTGGATCAGCAAAGGATGCATTCATTACAGCTTTCACCGTCTCCTCTGTTTTCTCCTCATTAACAGCTTCTTAAATAAATCATTCTCACCAGCAGGTTTTTCACAGATCAGGCCGTCAGTGGTGGCGGTGCAGGGGTTAGCTTTCAGACCGACGGTCTGCACTCTCTCCAGGTAGGCACAGAAACCTGAGTCACTGGGCTCCCCAGGTAGCCATCGCAGGCTGGTGTTGGTGAAGGGCGATGCATCCTCCCAGCCCCAGTACGATACGTTGATCTTCCTCAGGCCCACCCACGGAGATAACCTCTGCAGGGGTAAAAACATGAAAACACCCTGACTGTTATCAGAATCTGTCCCCTGCTTTGTAATGGCTGAATTATCGAGTGGTGCTTGAACTATTCAGAGGTGCAGATTCTTTCTTTGGTCAAAGCTGGGACTAAAACCAACAAACCATCTAATTTCACCTGGAACAGCTCATTTAAGAAATCTAAAACGACTTGGTCATGTCTGAATCCAGGCTCAAGCTTCTCATTAGGGTTAAGGGAGTTGCAGCTCTCAGGAGGGAGTGTTTGTTATGTGTGTGTCAAAAAATCTGCATTATAACAATACGAATTTGGCAACGCTGAGCTCCTCTTGAAGCAGAACTTGGTGTTACAGCCCATGGCCTGCTCCTGCCTCTGGGCATGAACTATCATAGCTGATGCAGATTCAACAGTCCCCGTCTGGGATTGGCTGCTCTTTCCTGGTTCTACCTCTGGGTACCATACCGTAGCACCCTGGCTGGACCAGCCCTCAGTTTTCCCCATCAATACGCAGTCACCCTTCTTGACCCCTGGCTCTGGACAGCTGTAATCTAACACAAGCAGCTTGTGGTTGACTGTGTCTGAGCACGATTGTTTTTCATTAAACTGGCTGAATTCACGGATCAAAAATTCTTTCAGGCCTCATACTTTGATTGTGTGAAAGCCAGTTTGTGAAAGAGCCAAGGATAAAGCCTGAAACCTTTTGCAGCAGTTAAGCTTTAACTTTCACAAACTATCAGATTTTATTGTGTCAGATACGCCAGACCCAGGCAGTTAAACTTTGTTTTTCTCTTTTATAATATTGTATTCTATATAAGTTTAAGTTTATAACAAAATAATATACAATGATCACAAGGGAAGAAAAAGAGGGGGGAAGCTCAATGAAATGGAATATAAATAAACCAAAATTTAGCAAGGCTGCCACACCACTGTAAAACCAAAAAGGCTGTTTAAAAAAAAAAATCACAATTTAAAGGTGCATTGCGCAAGTTTAAATGTTAAATACTATTCTTCTCTTTCCTCCACATGCTCTTACAATTACCTGATGTGTAGAATGAGCTGAGCTTTCTTCACTGCGGTGGTCTCTGATACTGTTTCTGAATACTCAATTCGAGAGTTATGGGTTTGAAGCCTAAAGGGGGCGCTTGTGGGGGAGACAAGCTGCGCCTTCTCATTCGCCTGGCTGCACTGGTGTCATGTTTTTGCCACCGCAGCTCAGCACATGTTGAGACAACACAAACTGCTAATAAAAGATGGAGAGCAGGTGCCTCTCAAACACCAACTCCAGTAAGACAAAGAAGAAAAGTTTTGTCTTGTGAGAAGAAGAGAGCCAAACTGGAGTTTGACCGGTCTCCACAGCAGGCGGGGCGTTTTTCGGCACAATAACAGTCCCGGAGTAAGACAGGAGTAAACAATCGAGCAGCTTTCTTTCTTTCTTTCTTTTTTAATTGGAGGGGGCTCCGATCCAGTCTGGGATTTAAACGGGACCCACAGTTGGCTTTCTTCTCACCAACAAGGTAAATGTGATGAATGACAGAAAGAAGGATGCAATGTTAAGTTTTTAGCATGTAAATGTAGCAATATGACAGCGATGTGAAAATAATCCCAGGGAAGAGATACACTCTGGCCACTTGTTACATTTAGTTGATGCAGTAATTTTATAAGGTAATCTGTGTCTCGTGTGAATTTAGATATTTGAACTACAAGCCAACGTTAGCCTGTTGTTACCGTTAGCATGCGGTTCATCAGTTTACTCAACGATCTAACCGTAAACAACTTGCAGATTTATAACTTTATTACTTCAGTAGACATCGTGACTCTAAGTCTGGGCTCAGACTGAACATAATGTGGGTTAAATTAGAGACCAACGCAGTCGAAGCAGCTCATGCACAAAACAGGAAGGGACGATGCTAGATATTGAACTAATGAACTAAGGGACTAGAGGCAGGAATTTTAAAAAAACAAACATGCATGTCCATTTTTTTTAATACTAATGGGTGATGAAGCTCTAAATACCAAAAATAACATTTCCACCCACGTTTCCCTCTGTTGTCCTTTAACAGGCTGTGTGCTGCAAAATGCGCTGCAATTCGGTGTCCGAATTTCCCGCGCTGCCCTGCGGATATGACGTCAAATGACACCACATCCGCAGTTTTGATACAGGAAGAAGACGGTCGCGGTAAATTCAAACACTGTAAGCGATAGTTATGGATTCTTCTGCCGTCAGCAAAAAAACCAGATCAACTGAAAGACACTAAAAAGTGTAACTACAAAGAAAAAGCATAGTAAGCAACATTATAGCTTCAGTTTGTGCACGCTCCCGTGATGGCTTGGCTCGTGGCTGCAGTTACCTGAAGCACCAGTTGCGGCAGTCTCGAGTTTTGTTTCTTAATCTTGCCTCAAGTCCCTTTAATCAAACTGAGATCAATTATAAGCCTCTTTAATTTTTGTTTGTTAAAGGATTTTCTACAAATAAAATGAAATTAAGCTAAAATGTATGTAGTTCGTACCTAAACAGACATTTTCTAGGATGTTGACACAAAAGGAAACAATAATGGGAATTCTACGGAGCAACTTTACCTTGCATTAACGTAACATTAGAAAAACCTGCAACTGCTTATAAGATGTTATTTTACTACAAAAGTGGATCCCAAATGAAAGCATCTGCAGAGCTAATTATTGCAAAACAGTCGTCCAAGATGCTCAAAGGAGTTCAGTAATATTGCTGCTGACTTAAGGACCACTTGGTGAAAGTTTGCTGACACAAAGTGAGATTTGTTTGATAATGGCCTGTAATGATCACCAGCTGGGATTCATCACAGGAAACGCAGGGTTTGTGAAGCATTTACTCTACAGTCAAAGGTCAGCATGGACATGATACCACGATGGTCTTCCTCTAGACTCTAGTATCTTCAGATTTTTGTTCATAATGCTGCATATTTCACTAAAACATGTCAAGCTCTCAAATCAAATTTCAAACCTTGACGTTAAAATAAAGCATGTGAAAACATTCCCATCCCCACAGCCAGCTGTGTTTCAGGCATCTGTTCTTACTAAGATGAAAACTGATGACACGTGTGTTCTGAAGGAGAAAAACATTTGTTAGTCAGCTGCTTAAAGTCGACACATTAGCAATATCAGGGTGAGAAATTTCACTTCTATCTTCCTTAAATGGTGAAAACAGTGTCATTAATTCTGAGCTGCCTTTAGACTTGCGTGCAAAAGTTTAAATATTTTGTCAGTTCAGATTTTCTCACCTGAAGGCTGTGATGACTGCTAATTCTGATATAATTAGAAACAAACCCAGCTGGGTTCTCTTTCAGATTCAGCTACACACTCATGCTTTATGATATCGGGCTTGCACATTGTTTGGTGTCTAGTGATAAAGTATAAATGGAAAACGTTACGGTTACATAATCTGGAAGTTCATAATAAATCAAATACGCAGTGTCCTGAACACTGATGACTCTGAGGGACTAAACAGATCAGTCATCCACATAAATAAACCTCGACTACAAAGACAAAGTTTTCTTTCCTTATTTCAATCATAAATCAACTCAACAAATGAACCGTTGAAGAAAAAAGCCATTTTCTTAAACAAAAAAATCCTCTGATTTCTCTTCACTCCTCCATGTGATCTGGAAAATCATTCACAGTTAAGCTGAGGGAAGAATGCGCTTGTGCATTATTTGTAGATCTATTTTTTTCTGCGCCTGCAAAGCTTTAAGAGACCACAGCATGTTACTTCTACATGTAAAACTTAAATGAACAGAGAGGGAAATCCATGAGAGTGGTACCCACCCAGTCAGAGCTGAACAACTTTTCAAAGGTATATGCATACTCACTGGATCTGAATGTGATGTGGGATTGAAATGACACTATGAATCAGAATTAGAATCAACTTTATTGTCATTGAACCAGCGTCCCAGTACAACAAAATTCTTTCAGTGAAGCAGACATTTATTTTAACTCAAAGCTAAAATTATTATTATTATTATTATTATTTTAGAGATGCACTGATCCGGTACCCTAGTGTTTCTCAACGGGGGCGTTCAGAGGCCATCGGGAGGCGCTGGGGATTTTATACTTACAGGGAGTGCAGAATTATAAGCAAATGAGTATTTTGACCAATATAGCCACCTTTCTTTACAAGGACACTCAAAAGCTGCCATCCATGGATCCTGTCAGTGTTTTGATCTGTTCACCATCAACATTGCGTGCAGCAGCAACCACAGCCTCCCAGACACTGTTCAGAGAGGTGGACTGTTTCCCCTCCTTGTAAATCTCACATTTGATCAGGGACCACAGGTTCTCTATGGGGTTCAGATCAAGTGAACAAGGAGGCCATGTCATTAGTTTTTCTTCTTTTAGACCCTTTCTTGCAGCCACGCTGTGGAGTACTTGGATGCGTGTGATGGAGCATTGTCCTGTATGAAAATCATGTTTTTCTTGAAGGATGCGGACTTCTTCCTGTACCACTGCTTGAAGAAGGTGTCTTCCAGAAACTGGCAGTAGGACTGGGAGTTGAGCTTGACTCCATCCTCAACCCAAAAGGTCCCACAAGCTCATCTTTGATGACACCAGCCCATACCAGTACCCCACCTCCACCTTACTGGCGTCTGAGTCAGACTGGAGCTCTCTGCCCTTTACCGATCCAGCCACGGGCCCATCCATCTGGCCCATCAAGACTCACTCTCATTTCATCAGTCCATAAAACCTTAGAAAAATCAGTCTTGAAATATTTCTTGGCCCAGTCTTGACCTTTCAGCTTTTGTGTTTTGTTCAGTGGTGGTGGTTTTTCAGCCTTTCTTACCTTGTCCATGTCTCTGAGTATTGCACACCTTGTGCTTTTGGGCACTCCAGTGATGTTGCAGCTCTGAAATATGGCAAAACTGCTGGTAAGTGGCATCTTGATAGCTGAACGCTTGACTTTTTTAATTAATGGGCAGCTATTTTGCACCTTGGTTTTTCCACACGTTTCTTGCAACCCTGTTGACTATTTTGAATGAAACACTTGATTGTTGGATGATCACGCTTCAGAAGCTTGGCAATTTTAAGAGTGCTGCATCCCTCTGCAAGATATCTCACTATTTTTGACTTTTCGGAGCCGGTCAAATCCCTCTTCTGACCCATTTTGCCAAAGGAAAAGAAGCTGCCTAATAAGTCTGTTTGCCTAATAAACCTGATATAGGGTGTTGATGTCATTAGACCACACCCCTTCTCATTACAGAGATGCACATCACCTGATATGCTTAATTAGTAGTAGGCTTTTAGCCTATACAGCTTTGAGTAAGACAACATGCATACAGAGGATGATGTGGTCAAAATAGTAATTTTCCTAATAATTCTGCACTCCCTGTAGCTGTACATCACCTCCCGATCTATAAAGATGACTGGATTGAATCTTTTTTCTTTTCTGTTTTAAAGAACCGTAATTCTACCGTAGTTCTACAGCTGAAATGAATGTGCAGCCTGCAGCGAAGCAACTATCAGAGATCCATCAAAGTTCACTAACTTGGTGTGATTCATGTGCAGCACCATCACTGGTTATTATGGACGTCTGTGATGCTGTTCATAGATAAAACCTCGTCTGATTTTCATATTACGATCGTTAAATTCTCTCAAATGACTTTAGTTTCATTGCAGGATTTTTATGGTGTAACTCAAAATAATCAACATTATAGATTCTGGGAAGACATTTAAACTACATTCACACTTCAAATGAATCTAACTTTTTTCTCCCAAATGTTTCCTACATATTTTTTTTCCTATCTGAAGAGCACAAATATTTATATATATATATATATATATATATATATATATATATATATATATATATATATATACATACACACACATTTTTTTTTTTTTAAATCAGGCCCAGTCTGCTTTCTGTGTCGTCCTAAATCAGATCCACATCTGATGTGTTCAGTAACCTCAGTCTGTGTGATCACATCACATTTCATCAGACTTTAATGCCACTGAAATGAGATGAATGTAACAATCTGCAGCGGAGGAGGTGGGATGCAGTAAAATGTAAAAATGTCTAAAACAATGTCCAACAATACAGGGTCGTCGACTCCTGATGGAGGTCATGTTGAAATCATAATGAACAATCACACAAAACATCTCCACAGAGCAGAAATTGTGTGAAGACAAGCAGTGAGAACATGGTTTCATCCTACATTTTTATGTTGGGGGGCGGTGGGGGACCTGGATATTGGGCAGGGGGGCATTGGCTCAAAAAAGGTTGAAAAGCACTGCGATACCCAGATTGGATATCAGCTCCGATACAGACAAATTAACTTGATCGGATATCGGATGAATGTGGCCGATCCAGCATTTCAGTCATTTTGGTTTTTATTAATATTGTAATAAAATTACAATTATAAATCCAGGTATCGGATTAGATCGGAAAAAACTGAATCGATGCATCTCTAAATATTATTATGACAACCAAGGCTGCCAATAATACTACGTTCAATATAGCTACTAAGGGTACGTGATAATTATCGGCCCAATAACAGGAAATTATTACGTCATTCCGATAAGTCTGATATGATGACAACTTGCCCTGTTAACATATACTGTATATTGAGGTGTGCAGATGGGATTTTTAAACTGGGGAGGACCAAATGATTTCAACTCCATAAGTTATTGTTGTGTAATTTGGGCTTTAACCCTGAAAGAAAGCTGCTGTTTTACAGGGGAGAAACCCAGCTGCCTCCAAACCACTTTCTCTCTTTAATTTAGACACCAGCTACCCCCTACAGTTGGAATTTTTAAGATCGGTTGTGCAGAAGTTAAAAATCTAGTTTTAAGCTTGAAAAAGTCTTTTTAGTTTTGTTAATAGTTTTGATGTCATAATTGGGTATGCATGTGTGTTATCGGTTATCAGTCATCGCTAATGGCCTTTTGCAGCTGAAATTTATCGGTTATCAGTATTGTTTAAAAAAAAGATCATTGTGCATCTCTAATTGCTACAACTATGATACCATTATTTCGTACTGATAGTATCTATATTATTTTTACTGTGACTATAATATTTTTGTTGTTACTTTTGCTTAGACATTATTTTCTTACTTTTTTTTTTTTTTTTGCTTAGACATTTTCACCTTCATTAGAATTATGTGCAATGTTACTTTTGGACGTTAAAAGATTTTGTTTTGAATTCTGATTTTTTTTTTTTTTTTTTTGCTTGTTTCCTGTTCTCTTCGTTGTATCTGCAGTTTCTAATATCATTTATTTTGTCTACCACATCACAACGTACACAATGCACTGTAAATATTGTCACAATTTGCAATAAATAAATAAATAATTCAATGATTCTTTGCTTAGCTCATTGACGTGTTAACTTTGTCGAAGAACAATGATGCAAAAAGTGGAAAAAGAATGTTTGCATTTCGTCAACAGTGTTGTAAAGTAGTTGTTTTGTCATATCTGAGGTCCAACACCTACCTTGTCTTGCAGCTGATATTTTTGTAGCTCTTCCAAAACAAAATGGACTTGATTGTCACTGAGCAAAGAGGCAATGTTTCCTCCCAGGTTCTTGCAGTAGTGCTGGGCGTTATCGTAGCTCTCTCTGCTGGAGTTAATCCTCAGGCAGGCATCCCCGACATGATGCCAGCCATCGCCACACAGCTGGCCTGTAAGCAAAACACACGCAATAAAGAGATAAACTTTATTTGGCTTTTAAAATTCATTTTCAGACATCTGATAGGCCAAAAACATGAGTACACAGTCCAAGTGTATTGTCTGCAACCAGCCTTGTAATTCTGCATCTTTTTAATTCATCATCTATAAACATCAGGTGTTGAAAAGAAACAGCTTCCAGCTCTGATAAGTGTTAGCCTACAGTTTGTGGGTATTAACAAGACTTTTAGATTCCCTTTTTTATTAGATTTTAAATAAAACGTGAGCAATGTAGTATTTAATTAGCTGAAAACATCCTCTACAGTTTGCAAGTTAACATGCCAATGTGGTCCAGTAGCTCTTAATTTCTTACTTAAATTACTAAACATATGCAGTAAGAAATTTAAATTTAATGTAATATTACTTGACCTGTATATTTGACATTCATTAAAAGCTGAAACATTTTTCCTTCTCCAAATGACAGTGATGCTAGCAGGTTAACACACTGCTGTACTGCTGTTCATATTTAGTTAACATACAACTGGGGCAACTTGGTTAAAGAAAGACCCAGATTATACAGAATCATCAGCACAATAGTTACAGTCATGTAAGGTAGTAGCAAGTTTCTGGTACACTCAATTACGCTGACGCACACGGCACAACTCAGCATTCAGCTTAAGAGTGGACTTAAGTTTCAAAGGGGGCGGGACTAAGGTCCAGTCTGGATAATTGGGACACATTCTCAACAGGAATGTGCATTCTAGGGATACAAGGATGGAAGTACAGATACTAGGACAGGGCCCGGGAAGTGCTGCTGATAAGGTTGATAGAGGATAATGGGGAGCAGGTGTGTCTGAGACAGGTGGAAGAAAAAGATACTGGTGGGGAGGAAGGGACGACACTGGAATAACGTGATGACCTGATGGCTGCTGGAACTCAGATCTTTTCTTCAAGTCAACAAAGGATCTTTTTTGACTGGCTTTCTTGGATATCAATATCAAAATCAGGTTTTATTTGCCAAATGTGAGCAGACATACAAGAAATTTGAGTATTTCTTTTGTCTCTCTTTCATTCTACAATATGTAGAAAGAAAAAAACGGCACTTAGCAAAAGTGCTAATGCTAAAGAAGACACGTGAAGTAATACAAATCCAGCTGAAGTGGCTGGTGGATTGATGGTGGTTAGTGGGTCAGGAGTGGCGCAAACATGACATAGACGTGCATGAAATAACTGATAAATGCTGGATGATAAATAAGACTCACACAATAAGTCTGGACTCATTAAAAGGACTTACTCTTTAATCCTGTAAACCCACAGGACAGAAAAAACTAGCTAGCAGCAAACAGCTGGTTAAGTTTTCAACTGTTGTACTTGTGAGGTGTGGCTTATGTTGAAACTGCTGCCCTAATGTTGGTCCACTTATCAGCATTTATCCATTATAGGATTTTCAAATGTAAAGGATTCTTTCCTCACCAAAGACGGACACTTCGTTTTTAGTTTGCAAACAAACTTGCTCTGGTTTTAAGGTTGCCATTTAAAAAACATGCATCCAAACTTAAGTTTACTTCATCTTCTTGTTGGCTTTTTGTTTTGTATTAAACTCATCTCTCCTGCTATCTTTGGCCCAATTCCAATTCCTCTTTTCATCCCTACCCCTAGCCCTAGCCCTGCACCTTGGCCTTGACACTTGAAACAGAGTTTCAAGTGCAAGGGATTGAATTATTCCCCTAAAAAATGGGACAACCCTTCGAAATCCTCATGCGTCACCAATATTCGTCCGTGGCGCAGTAAACCGACACCATGGCTGTTTCTAGAAGAGTTCGGAATGTTAGCAATGCCGTCTCCTGCATTGAGCTGTCAATAAAGTTTTGTTGAAAAAAAAAAAAAAAAAAAGCCGTCCGCAGCAGCAATAAACCTCCCTTTCCTGGGCGACTGGATTATTTCTTCGGTTTTAGGCCGAAAAACGTAAAAATGAAAGGAAAAGAAGACGCCTTCGACTCCAACTTGCCATCAATGTTACTTTTCATACCATTCGTTTTCTAGTGTGCCCCTGGAAAAACTCTGTTTCGAGGGCCAGATAGCCCTACCACCTCCCCCTCGCCCTCGGTCTGAACCAGAATTGGGACATCACTACCCCTTCACATGAATGTGCAAAACGAAGGGTTAGGGCCAAGGGCTAGGGCTAAGGAGGGAATTGGAATTCACCCTTTGTCCTGCCAGTGCGGCTCTCGTACGAAAAATGGTGATCTATATGAACCGGAAGCCTCTGACAAATAAGATTCCCAGGAGTTAAAAATATGATTTAGGGGGGCTGTGGAAAAGGTTGACCACGAGTGACAAACAAATTCATCTATCAAATGCATATATGCAATCACTGTTCTTATCAGGGTGGCTGCAGCAGACTGTAATAACAGAGCGACTGTTCAATTAGTCAGGATGAAAGGAAAGAAAACGCCGCTCTGCCTCCGCCGAGCACTGCTGTTTATTTTGGTCTCCAGGACTGATTACGTTCACAGGCCTGTAATGGCTTCCATCACCAGCCTCTCATGCAACAGAAAAGAAAATACCTGCTTTATTATTTTTCCTTCAGCAAAGCTTAAAGAAAAATGGTCAACAATTGAGCTGAACGACGGGAAAAACGCTGAGAGTTTAAAAATAAATACTGAAAGAGCGGAGATAAACATATCAGGCCGTTTAGAATAATTAGTCATAACATGGTGTCTGCAGAAAAGGCCACAGCTGCCATGATGCTGGAGATACCTCTGACAGCCCCACTCATCTTTACCAAACTGTTGCAGCCAATGTTTCTCCACAGCAGTTTTGTTTCCTGCCTCCTCACATTAATGAACTCGCACAAAGACATATTAATTTTTGTAGCCAGTGACCCACTAAAAGTATTCTTTTTAAATGGCACAATAATTCCTGTTTTATATAAACAAAAGCTGGAGAGGTGACAGGATCTTAGTCACGAGTGGGCAGAGGCTGCCAGCAGCTCAACAGTGCAATATGAGAGGGTTGAGAGAGCGTATGCAAACACATCCACGTGCCGAAGCCAACCATTCACATTAGCAGAAGCATGGGGTTGCTAATATCCAAACTGTGGAGAAACTGATCAGAGCTTGTTCTATGATCCGAATCTTGAAGAGCAAACAAAAGGAAATTATACTGCAAAGCTACGAGTGTGAAGTTTAAAGCCAGAAATCAGAAAATATTTACCCAGCCCAGACGGTTGTGTCAGTGTGTCAAAGCTGTAACATTCTGCACCGTTTCATCGTTTGTTCCCACACATTAGCATAACCTCAGTGTCTGGGTGATAAATACTGTATGTGAAGATAATATGATAAGCTGGGAAGGAACCAAACAATGAGTCAGAGAGGATTACTGAGTTTAAACTAATGACCACAATAAACATTTCGGTTTGGTGACAAATCCAGCAGCCAAGCAGCCAAAGTCATGCATTCAAACTATAACTGGACTACAGTGAACTGGACTGTAAAAGTGCCTTGACATGACGTTGTTGTGAATTAGCACTGCACAAATAAAGCTGGACTGCTCACCTCTGAGGCCATGTTAGCCAATCAGAAGGCAAACAAATAATTACCACATCCAGCAAATCTGCATCCTGGAAGTGTTTTTGCTGTAGCCCTGCGCCCATTAATGCATTGTGACACCTTTATACTTCATTGTATTTACATTCAATTCAATTCAATTCAATTCAATTCAATTCAATTCAATTCAATTCAATTCAATTCAATTCAATTCAGCTCTATTTGTATAGCATCCATTCATGACAATGTCACCTCAGGGCGCTTAAACAGACAGAAAAGTTCAGGTCAGATTCATAATAGCCTAGTTAAGGAAACCAACAGATTGGATCGAATCTTGACTTGACCCGGTCCAATCCCCCATCCTGAGCAAGCACGGAGGGGTGGCGACAGTGGGAAGGAAAACACCCTTTTAACAGGGAGGAAAAACCTCCGGCAGAACCCGGCTCAGGTAGGGCGGCCATCTGCCTCGACCGGCTGGTGTGGAGAAGACAGAAAGGGAGACCAACAAACACTGCAACGTTATCCAGCCAGATCTGCTGAGAGAGAAGAACACAGTTAATGATGCAATACTGTCACAGGTTTCTACATGGAGAGACAGAGATGGTGGGAGAGAAAGAGCCCAGTGCATCATGAGCGTCCCGCAGCAGTCTAAGCCTATAGCAGCTTAACTAAGGGAAGGCTAACCATCCCTAACTATAAGACTTATCAAAAATGAAGGTTTTAAGCCTGATCTTAAAGGTAGAGAGGGTGTCTGCCTCCCGAACCTGAAGTGGTAACTGATTCCATAGTAGGGGGGCTTGATAGCCAAATGCTCTGCCTCCCATTCTACTCTTAGAGACCCTTGGAACTACCAAAAGGCCTGCAGTCTGAGAGCGAAGTGCTCTGCTTGGAATATATGGAACTATGAGATCTCTAATATATAATGGAGCTTGGTCATGGAGAGCTTTATATGTGAGAAGAAGAATTTTAAATTCTATCCTGGATTTAACAGGGAGCCAATGAAGAGAAGCTAGAACTGGACAAATATGATCTCTCCTGCTGGTTCTAGTCAGAACCCTAGCTGCAGCATTCTGGATCAGCTGGAGACTTTTCAAGGCATATTTGGGGCAGCCCTATAATAAGGAATTACAATAATCCAATCTGGAAGTAACAAAAGCATGGACTAGTTTTTCTGCATCGTCCTGAGAGAGGATGTTCCTAATTTTAGCAATATTACGTAGGTGAAAGAAGGCTGTTCTAGAAACCTGTTTTATATGGGAGTTGAAAGACAAATCCTGGTCAAAAATGACTCCAAGATTCTTCACTGTAGTGCTGGAAGCCAAATTAATGCCATCCAGATCAACTATAAAGCTAGATAATTTAGTTCTGAGTTTTTCGGGACCAAAGACTATAACCTCGGTCTTGTCTGAATGTAGAAGCAGAAAGTTCAGGGTCATCCAGGTCTTTATGTCACTAAGACATCTTTGTAATCTAACAAACTAATTGGTTTCATCAGGCTTCATAGATGATTATATATTTTTTCTTTCCTCTTTCCCTCACCAATTCACTCTATATCTCTTATTCCCCCTCTCACACCCATTTCATCCCTCATTCCCCATTCAAAAGAAATTAGGTTTTATGTTTTTCCCCCACACACATTCCCTTTGTTTTTTGGGGGAGGCTGGAATTAATCCCCCACCCCCCCGGTTGAAAAACGACTTCCCTTCCCCCTAGCTACCCCCCCCATAATAAGATAGATAAGTATATCTGAGTGTCGTCTGCATAACAATGAAAGTTTATGCCATGTTGTCTGATGATATTACCCAAAGGAAGCATGTATAATGTGAAAAGAATTGGTCTGAGCACAGAACCCTGGGGAACTCCATGAGTTACTCTGGTGTGTGATGAAGACGCGTTGTTGACATTTACAAACTGAAATCTATCAGATAAGTATGACTTGAACCAGTCTAATGCAGTTCCGCTAATTCCAATAACATGTTCAAGTCTCTGTAGCAGAATGTTGTGATCAATGGTGTCGAATGCAGCACTGAGATCTAACAGAACAAGTACGGACAGGAGTCCTTTATCTGAAGCCATGAGAAGATCATTAGTAACCTTCAGCTCTGTGCTATGATGAGCTCTAAAACCAGACTGAAACTTTTCAAACAGATTATTTCTGCTCAGATGGGCACAAAGTTGAGCTGAAACTGTTTTCTCAAGAATTTTAGACATAAAGGGGAGGTTGGATATCGGTCTATAATTAGCTAACTCTCCTGAATCAAGAGTAGGTTTTTCAAGTAGAGGGTTTTATTACTGCAGTCTTAAAGGACTGAGGTACATATCCTGTCAATAGAGATGAATTGATCAGTTCTAGTAAGTAAGTGTTAATCAAAGGAAAGACTTCCTTTAGTAACTTGGTTGGGATGGCATCTAGAATGCAGGTAGAAGGTTTGGATGCCACAATTAGTTTGGTTAACTCAGAAATCTGTACAGGACAGAAATGATCCAGACATAATTCAGCATCTACAGATGTCTCTAAACCTGCTGGGGGTAAGATGTCGTTAGTAGCTGGGAGGATGTCATGGATTTTCTCTGTAATAGAAACAATTTTGTTTGTGAAGAAACTCATGAAATCGTCACAGCTGAGAGTCGGGGGGAATGCATGGCTCAACAGCACTACGGCTCTTCGTCAGCCTGGCTACAGTGCTGAAAAGAAACTTGGGATTATTCCTGTTCTCCTCTATCAATGATGAATAGTGAGCTGTTCTAGTCTAGCGAAAGGATTTTTTATAAACTATTAGACTTTCTTTCCAGATTCAGCGAGACTCCTCTAAGCCAGATGCGCGCCATTTCCTCTCATAACGTCTAGATGTCTGTTTTAAAGCTCGTAGCTGGGAACTAAACCAAGGAGCTTCCTTCTTCTGACAGATTTTCTTCTTTTTTAACGGAACCACATTATGTAGTACTGTGCGGGTTGAAACTGCTATTTTATCAGCAAGCTGATCAATCTGAACTGGAGTAAAGCTTGAATAGATGCTCTCTGTGACGTTAACATCTGGCATTGTAGGAAATAGTGATGAAATAGATTCTTTAAACTTGGAAACTGAGACGAGCAGCCTGTTACCCAGACAACAACAAAAACACAATTTGCAAAACTCTGAACTCACGGAACAATAGTACTCATGCGTTCATTCATTCTGTTTGAAGCATTGATGAAATGAAGGAGTTTTTCTGCAGATAATGTCTTATTTAGTGGCTGCCCCATCTCCGCCATGATACTGGACGTTCACCGAAGACCAACTCAATGTGATATCTTCCAAAGGACTCAAAGTGATGCAGAAACTTTACCGGTGAGTAAATGCACGTATAAACTCCTAGAAATAAGGTCCAGGTTGAAAAAAAAAAAAACTTATCCTTTAACAGGGACAACCCCCTCTGCGTCTGCACAGCACCACCTACCTAAAGCAGCAGCATTGTACTGGTGGGGTGAGGTTTGTTCTTCTCCCCTTCACCTTTCTTCCACCAAAGTCAAACTTAGACCAGCTGCAGCTAAAGGCTATAAAAAAGCAACTCGGTGGACTCATTTCATTAGGCAGCCGAGGATTTGTGCTCAGAACATCCAGTAAACACTTCTAATTGGCCTACTTCTTTCTGCAGCTGAGCACTTTTCTCAAGCGTGCATTTATGTACCCATGCTAATACTCTGTGTGAGCATGCCTGCATGCGCGCACGAGGGTGTTTATTTGTGAAAAAGAACGACAAATAAGCAGCTGGTTGGTGTGAGAACATGCAAATGTTCTGACAGAAAAGTGTGTCAGGGTGTGTTGTATGACTCTCCCTCAGCAGCTCTGAAAAAATGAAAGTTATCGTTTCAAACTGGTTTATTAATAATCAACTTTATTTACTCTGATGTCACAAATATAATCAGGAAGATCCACTCTGGAAAAGTCTGGACGCATTTGTGAAGCTGATCATCTTGGATTTAACTCTAGCCTTGTAGAGTTAGTTGTCCTCTGCATGGACGCGCTATATTTTGTGGTTCCATGCATGTCTCGTGCACACACTCACCAGGCAGTGGCTGACACTCCTGCTGCTGAGTCTCCCATTGACAGTTGATGTTCAGAGAGCAGCTCCTGCAGTTGGCCAGCCTGAAACACTCCTGCTCCTCCCTGCGCTTGCACCTGGACGGGTCTCTTACAGACTTCACACACACACACACAAAGAAAAAAATATGAGGAAACAATTTCAGCTCACTTAAAGTTTTTCATCAAACAAATATAATAAACCTGGAGGAATCAATAAAATGTGCAACAAAGGCCAAAAATGAATTAAGTGTGATGGGTGTGAAAATGAAAAAGCCAAACAGCGCATGCAGAGTGCAGAGAAAGATCAATATGAAGCACAGTTTATACTGAGATGGAGTTTTTATAGAAGTAAAAACTATGTCTCACTTTAGCACTGAAACACTGAAGCTGCAGAAGAAACCAGATATATATGCAGCTTTATTAAAAAGTTTCCTGTTGAGCTGATTTGATCGTGTTCATATAAAAAGTCAACACTTAGAAATCATTGCTCTAATTTAGTTTAGCAGAGTAATGTCAATAACTTCCATGTGAAGTAGACTTATCATGTGTTTCATACAAACCTGGGGTCAAGTGAGAAAACTCAGAGCTACTTTTGGGCTACGGGAACTTTGACTGCAAATCCTAAAACTACAAAAGAAAGTGATCCTTTATGTCTCAGAGACCTGAAGTTGTCGGCCAGTTTCAACCTCCTCTATCAGTACTTCTCCAGCAGGAGAAACCAAATGTGATGCAGCTCTATGCTGATTGGTTCAGCAGACCAGATACATAATATACTGTACATCTAATTTGATGAGGGCTGCATTGTAACCCATTTGTAAACATTGCCAATGACTCTAGCCCTTTAAACTTAAAGATGATTATCTTCTACCAGTATCTTATCAATGTTTCCTTACATTTGCTTTGATTTTCTAAAGACCCAAATTTCTATTTATCAATGAAAGCAGCATGAAAAATACATTTTCATCATGACAAATCTATGAATTTTAATTAAACATCTCCACTATAGTAGCATTTTTTTTTTTTTAAAAAAAGGAGGCAAAATTGGAGGTAAAGCACAGTTTATGGAGAGCGGGATTACAGCTCGATTTTTATCAGCCAGTCTCAAAGTGTTTTATTTCAGTGCTCTTATCTGTGGTGCTGTTTTAACAACCAGGAACTCACAAGACTGGACCTAAAAAGGAAAAACAGCACCGACTGTGGCCGAACTGCAGAAATAGAGGAAGGCGTTCAAGTAAAAAACGCCAAGTTTGCTATATTTAATTGTGTGATTCTTCAGGATAAAAGTCAGCGTGTTAGTCTGGAGCTTTTTTAGCTGTGTGTTGACACAACGCCGAGGAGGAAAGACATCAAAAATGATCTTAGAGGAGTATAGCTTGTCAACCTCAAGCACAGACACTGTAGGGAAGCTGAGATAGCTGTTTCATCTCTGAAGGGTTTTGATTAAAGAATGTGATAAACTTTCAATCAGGATTCAGGAAATTGTGTCAACTTCAGAAAAAAGTCTAATGTCAGTGGAGAGGGAGTGATGACAAGGGGATGGGGTTCTAGTAAACACTGATTTTTTTTTTAGTGATGTATTTATTTATTGTCATTTTTATGACTGTATGAATTTCAACTTTAATTTTTCATTGATTCTGCTTTTTAACTGGTGTGAATGTGAGCAACAGACTACTGCACAATTTCCCTGCCAGATCAATAAAGTATCTATCCATCTATTTATCTATCTATCCATCCATCTATCCATCCATCCATCCATCTATCCATCTATCATATCTATCTATCTATTATTATCATCTATCTATCTGTCTGTCTTGTGCTCACTACTGTGAACACCCATCTAAAAACAGATTTATAGAACATGTGTGGGTGAAGATGGTATAATTAGCCACACACTGCAGAATAAATAAATGTATATATATATATATATTGTAATTACCAAATTTGCTTCAGTGATACCAAAAAAAAAAAAAATTAAACAGATTTTTTTTTCATTGAATATTTCTGATATATAGATATATTAATATTCTATACAATAGATAAAAATAGAATGAACAGATGAAAGTAAAATATGAATAATAAAAAAAGCATCTTTGTACATTTCTGTAGAAGTAAAACATTTTATGGGAAAAGATTGGCCCTTTATTGTTAAACCGTTGCATAAAAGAGTAATGAAAATTTATGCAACCTGTGCTGACAGTTAATAGGTTATTGTGTAGACTCTGACATCACAGTAAAGATTTCTTTTCTTGCAACTTTTGTTTTTTCTTTTTTGTACAACATGCCCCAAATATCGGCATGGTGTATCGGCTGAGGCTGATGAGCAAATATCGGTATCTGATTCTGAAAAATAATCTGAATCGGTCGATCTATACACTGTAAATGGTAATGTTAGCTTTACTAGAATCCACGCTTCTAAATTTAGCATTCACACTCGGTGATTAGTGTCTTTACGATTAGTTTACTCCGGACCATGTCACTCCTAAAATAATTAATTGATTTGTATAATTTAATTAAGATGATTATGTTAGAGGTTATTATTATAATAAATTATATTTTTCTTTTATCTATATTTGAATATTTCATTTTCATTTTATTATTATTTTTAAGTTTTTTCTTTCAATCCTTTATCACTATCTCCCCCAGTTTAGTTTTTTTTATCTTTTTTGGCGGACATTTTGTTTTTTTTAACAACTTATTAAATTTATTGTTTAATATTTTTTCTAAATTTATTATGAGTTTTCAAATAAATCAAATTAAGGTTTTATTTATAAAAAATAAATAACAACAAAAAAGAAAAAAATAAATAAAAAAAAAAAACAAAAAAAAAAAAAATAAATAAAAAAAAAAAAAAAAAAAAAAAAAAATATATAATATATAAAAAAAATATAAAAAAAAAAAAAAAAATATAGAACCACATACAAATAAAAAGTGAAAAGAAAAAAAACAACAAAATAGAGGAGAGAAACCAACAAAACAGCGGCCCCTCCCGACCAGAAACAAAAAAAGAAAAAGCAACGACCAAAATATTAACCACCAGTTTTGGCTTGTTTTTTTCTATTTAAAACACAGAGCCGGATGTTTATAAAAAAAACCGGTATGGAATTCATTTTTTCCCAGAATTGAGGGAACTTCCATATACGGAGCGCTTCCCAAACCACGACCCAGGGCCCTGCAAGTTCTTTGGCTTGGAAAGAACTTGATGAGGACATTCATGAATCTGAATCAGGTGTTGGAGTAGGAAGGCGTGAAGACATGCAGTGGGTCCTGAGAACCGGAGCTGGGAAACACTGCCCTAACCTGACCTCGACCTGATGCAGCCTGACCTGCAGCCCAACAGAAAGTGTCAAATAATACACACATGTCCCCTCCTTCGGGCTCCGTGCTTCCACAAGCTCAGCTGATGTTCAGACAACATGGATGGAGGTGGAGACAGAGACAGAGCGCCGCCATGCTGCTGGGCCAGCTCCAACGTAAGCT
This sequence comes from Atherinomorus stipes, assembly GCA_023101725.1. NCBI lineage: Eukaryota > Metazoa > Chordata > Actinopteri > Atheriniformes > Atherinidae > Atherinomorus > Atherinomorus stipes. Next base: position 298,965 of record JALJCO010010996.1, on the reverse strand, counting down.
ACACACACAATCAACCATTCATCGATTCAGATTCAGACCAAGCAAACACAGAAGACACACACACACAAAGAAAGACACACAAAGCAAGGTTGGGATTAAAAGCAGAAAAAGAAAAAAAGAGATACAAACATTCAAAAAACAATTAAAGACAACAAATTGACAGAGTCTCTTCTACTTTAAATGGTTCAAAAGTTTTCTTTCAGCAGGGACAAGGTTTACACTTTAAGACTAGTGGGAAGGTTGTAAAATGAAACGGGGGGGAAGAGCGACCGGGGGGGGGGGCACATACCACGGTGCAGTTGCTGGAGGCAGAGATACACTTCCTGTCCTCACACCACTGACATCCTCGCGTGTTGGCCGTACAACTGGCGCAGTCTGAGAAGCGGAAACACTCCTCATCCGTGCTGTCTGGGGAAGAAGCAACACAAACAAAGTCACTTTCCTCCATCAGGTCATAGCTTTGTCCTGTCTCTACTGCCAACATGTAAATGTGAACACATAACGGCCGCCTATCACAGTTTTCACAACATCACTCATTCACTTCTAATTAAAACTGAACATGAATAATAAATGGATTTGCTGCTGGAATTGTGGAACAGTACAGATGGAAATGTGAGTCGGTCTGCAGCTGGTGAGTACCAAACATCGCCAGCGTGGTGAAGTGGAAAGACATAAACAGCGCCACATGGAGGAAGGCGTAAACATTATTCCAAACGGTGCACAAGAGACCTTTTTTCTGTTACACTGCTGTGATCAGAGAGCACTCATCACCCCCACAGGGATGCCAAAGCAGAAGAGGGAGATAAGGAGCACCGAATGGATATCATTAAGAACAGCCTTAGTGGTGATCAGCAGACTCTCCAACATCCAGCATAAACGTGGATCAAGTACACAGATGAATCTCTTCAACACTATGCAGCTGTAGGAAAAATATGCAACCAGTGCGACTTGCTCAATCAGCTTTAATCAAACATCAGGTCTGATCACTGAACATTAGAGACAGGTTTTTCTGCTGTGACGTACAGCGAAGGGGAAAAAAAGCTTCCTCAGCCTGTGTGTACAGGATCAGATTGTTCAGCAGCGTTTACCTGATGGTTAAAGGAAAAACTGCAAGCAGGGTGTGAAGGGAAATGCTGCTGCTGGCTTTCTTCCTTAGACAGCTGTTGAGCTACACGGTCAATTTATTTTAATACATGTACATTTTTATGCATGCATGCATGTTCTTTTTGTTTTGCTTTGTTTTGTCAATAATGCAAGTTCCATTTATTCCATTTTAGACTGGCATTTTTTTAATTGTGTCTCCATAATACATAAACCCCCTCCCTATTTCCTCCCCTTTTTCTTTTTTTCCCCAAACCCCCATTTTTCCGGGTTTTATAAATTGCACCAAAAATTGCGTGTTTTTTTTTTTTTCTCCCCCCCCCTAAAAAAAAAAAAAACATCAAAATTGATTTTTTTTTAATAAAATAAAAATATAATTTTTATTTATTTTTTTTTTTTTTTTGTCTGGATAAACTTCTTCTCTCACTCCTCCTTTCCTCTTTTCCCTCCCACAATGCAAATCTCCAAAATGCCAATAATTTTTATGAGGAGAATTAACCCCTTTTTTTTTCCCACCCACCCCCCCCCAAACTAAAATTATGATTATGGTTCAACCCCAACCCCCTTTCCCTAATCCAAAAGAACCCCAGCACCAAATGCCGGGGGAGAAGGGACGCCGGGCGACACGAAACAACTGGATGTTCGAATCACCTCATCTCACCGTGGAGATGCCAAATTGGGATTTTTAACATCTCACCCAATTATCTTCTCTTACCACCAAAATATATGAAAACACCCTCCTCCAGCTGTGACACCCCCTTTTCCCCAAACAATAGTGATAAACACAAAGGTGATAACCCCTGACCCATAATGATGCAGTAACAGTGCCCACGCCACCCCTCTCTTTTTCCTTCCTCTTCTTTTCCTCCCCACCCCCCTGACCGTCAAAGCGCCTTCTCTCTTTTGTGGTTTGTGTATCTTTCATATGTAGATATTAAATATATCGACCCCCGACCAAAATTAACATAACACACCCACCCGAAATACTATATTTTATCTTATTTCGTTCCCACCGTTCTCTTAATATTATTATTAATTTTTCTATCCTCCTTAAACTTGCTACCTCGAGATTCTAAGTATAGGTGTAAAGACCCCCCATTACTCTCTTAGTGTTTTTTATTGTGGATAATATTCATATCCCCTCCTTTTCTACCCCACTATTTCATGAGAACCACAATATTTCCCCCCCCTCCCCTTTATCCAGGGAAACTGTAGAGCACCGTCTCTGGCGCAGATTTTTTTCTTTATAGGTAAACATTCTGTCTCCCCCCCCCGCTTCCAAACTACCATCGCAACCTACAATAAACAATAAAAAAAAAAAAACCCCTTCTTCCTTTCTTTCCTGCCGACCGCCGTTCGTGGGAAACACCCCGCCACCACATTTTTTATAAAAGAGAAAAAGATTTTTGTTATTCAAAAATGTTATAATATTGCTGGGGTTAGTGAAAATTTCAAAACAAGCAAAATTCCCAGGGGTTTGCCGAATTTTCATTTAATAATTCCGACCCCAACCCCCCGAAATCCTGGAGGGACTGATAAACATATCCAAACAAAGTGAATGGATGCCGTCTTTGTTTTCTACTTACAGTTGTGTGAAAAAGTGTTTGCCCCCTTTCTGATTTCTTTTTTTTTTTTTTTTTTTTTTTTTTTTGCATGTTTGTCACACTTACTGTAGATGTTTTACACATCAGGTCTCAGTCAGTGACTTTCATCATGGACCATCACTGTTAGTGACTGTGCAATTTTGTCATCTATTCCTAGTCCCATTATCATAATTCATTTATCATTAGCTTTTTTGGGGGGTTTTTTGGTTGGTTTGTTTGTTTGTTTGTTTGTTTTTTGGGGGGAGGTTACAGTTGAGCAGATTGAGTCTTGAATTGAATGATTTTCAAAGGAAAAATACTTAATTACATAAATAAATTATTAGAGAGGTAACTTTGTCTTGTCCTTTTTCTCTTTTGCTGATCTGAAAACCGATCCATGACTCAAACCATAAACTGATCTGAACTGTGAGTTCATTGATCCGTTGCACCACCCACAACATGCCCGGAACACAAAATTGCTGATAAAACTGGCGCAAACAACTTAAATATGACATGTTGTGTGAACACAGAGCCATTTAAAACATAAATGTGCCATAGCCTGTGAACATTGTAGTTTTTGCATTTATTGTTCAGGTATTTATCAGTAATACAGTGAAAATGAGAGAAAATGTGAATATTTGCTTTGCGAGTCGATTTCGGTGTGCGCTCGTGAAGTTCCTGCCTGCGCTCCTAAAAATTTCAGTTCGGGGGCCGCTGTGCTCCTGGTGAAAAAAAGTAGTCTGGAGCCCTGCAGCATCGTCATCATCATCATCTCTACCCTTACAGGTTTCTTTTGTCTTGATCATCACATTTTTTAGTCTGACACGGCGAATACAGGAAAACACCATCCCTTCATGTTGCTGTGGTTACAGCTTGTTCCCTGAGGTTGTGATAGTGACTACACTAAATCTGATTTTATTGATGTCCTCAGAACACCGAGCGCAAATGCAGCTAAACTGGCGACAGGAGACAATTCCATCAGCTTCTGTTTAAACAAGACAGCTTTGGTTGAAACTAAATTAAGCTCAACAGGTTCTGCATTGACCTCACATTGATGCAAAGGAATTAGCTTGCAGGAATATACGAACTGGGGATGACACAGTAACCAATAAAAAAATCAATTGGGATATAATTCCTCGACGATTCGTATTACCATTTCAGATTGTAATTATCGTAAAACCGTTATCACACTTTGAAAAACTCAGAGTGATGCTGCTCATTGCCAGGAAAAGCAGCATCAGTCCCTCAGACACAGCTTACAAAGTCTGGCCTCTGAAAACATGGCGGAGGGAACTGAAGGCACTGCAGGGACAGATCTGGAGATTTTTCCCTTCTAAAAGAACAAAGTCTGAAGTTTGCATGTGTTCTGGATTTTTAACAGATGTTGGGCAGAAACTTATTAATTCATCTAATTATTTTTGGCATTATTTCAATGATTCTACCACATTACCATATTTAATACAGTAGTGTTGCTTTGATATGAACAGTTGATTTGTACTAAGATACATGAAACTGTTAAAGTTTCCTTTCTGCACTAGGTCTTCTGAAATCTGTAAGACTAGATCATGTCTTGAGCTCGGAATGTGAAGAAAGGTATTCTTATTTACAATTTGCATAAAGCAATGAACTCTCTTATGGTCATAAGATGCTTTTTTAATGCACATTTATATGTTTGATATTTACATGTCATTTAAATTAGTTCTGTAGTCAAATCTCGTTTCTTTCATTTACAGCTTCTGGGTAATGTGAAGTCATATCTACCCTATGAAGACATGGAAAGGGCTATTTATGCTTTCATCATGTGTCGTCTTGATTATTGTAACTCCCTTTATTTTGGGATTGAACACTTGTTGCTCTGTCGTTTACAGATTTCAGAACTCAGCAGCTCGTCTTCTGACAGGAGCTAAATGACGTAAGCACATCACTCCGGTGCTGTGGCTTCTCTTCACTGGCCGCCTGTTAAATTTAGGATCCAGTTCAAGATTTTACTGCTTGTTTATAAAAGTCTAAACAGCACGGCACCTCCTTCTCTTTCTGAAATTTTGAACTCCTGTCAGATCCCTGATGTCAGCTAACCAGCTGCTCCTGACGGTTCCTAGAACCAGACTAAAGGGCAAAGGTCACAGAGCTTTTTCTGTTGCTGCAACAGTTCTTTGGAACAGTCTGCCTTTCAATATTAGATGTGCACAGACAATTGTTCATTTGAAATCTTTACTAAAAGCACATATTTCTCACTGGCCTTCCCTCCAGCTTGAGCAGCTACTTTTGGCTTTTATGTATTTTATGTGTTTATTTTTCTCCTGTGGTTTTATGTGTGTCTTATTTAAGTGCTGTTTTATTTATTCTGTGCTCTCTTATTTTCTTGTTGATCTTTGATCGTGTTATTTCTGTGCACAGCACTTTGGTCAACTGAGGTTGTTTTTAAATGTGCTTTATAAATAAATCTGACTTGACTTGACTAATGTTTCCACCAACAGAAAGTCCATTGTGCTTGTTACTATTTTGTTTTGTTTTTTTCATATTGAAACTTGGTGAAATGATTTTAGTGTGTGTATAAGTAATGTTTGAACATTCTGAACAGATTTTAATACCACAATAATGACAATAACCGTGATCATTTTGGTCACAATAACCATAACATGAAATTTTAATATCGTTGCATCCCTAATATGAATCAAAACTTTCATATCTAAATGTACTTTTAAAACTGGCATGCCATATGTCAACATATACAGCAAGACAATATTAGAAACATCAATATTAGCATTGCATTTTGTCTGGGAGTGGCTGCCTTAACATTTGTTCACCTTAACATGATTTTATTTCTGTTAACAGGATAAAAAATATTATAACTGTGACTTTGTTGGACAAAATTACCACAGAATCTAGAGACAAAGTTGCTAAGTTGGCATCAAATAGGAGAAGCTGTGAGAGAATCTGTGTTTCACAGGGTTTCCTCAGAGCCATGGCAGAGTCGTCTGGGCTGGATAGAGAGCAAAAGTAGAAAGAGATGAAAATCTGCAGGGCTTGACTGTAAAAATACTGCCTAACCAACATCAAGCTCTATAAATCCAAGTCTTGTTTGACAAAGTATATATATATTTAAAAACCCAAACAGCAATGTGCAACCAGGCACTATTAGCATATCTGTGTTAGATCGCTTCACTCCGGTCAAACATACGTGCTGTGCTGTTTAAAGCAGAAACTGATCTGGGACATGTTAATCCATCATGACATCCATTTATGCTTCTGATGCATATTTAAAGGACCCCAGCTGTAGTGTTGCTTACATACTGAAAGCTCTTTAAGGACAAGTCATCTATATTTTACAGTTTGGGCAGAAAGTTAGCAGCTATTTAGGATTTTGATGTTTTTCCCCTCAGTTGCTGAATTCAGTTTATTTCCACTGAGAATAAAAATCTACCAGCAGAATCTTATTTTGCTTACTTGCAAATAATTTTACTTATAATTGAGCATGTTTGTGTTACATAATAATTGTATGCCTGCAATCACTGATCTTTGAAAGACGTAAAAGTAACATTTCATTTCAGCAAAACATGAATGTAGTATGGCTGAATCCTTCATGCAAAACCACATGTGTGGTCAGTCCATACATACAGGTACTACCCAAAAAATGTGAATATCCTGAAAAAGTTAATGTATTTCTGTAATTCAACTTAAAAGGTGCAATTTACATATTGTTTAGACAAATAACATGTGAATCAATATATTTCAAGCTTTTGTTTGTTTGGATGTTGCTGATTAGGACTTGCAGCTTTCGAAAACCTCAAATTCAAAAACTCAAAAAATTAGAATACTGTGAAAAGCTCCAGTATTGTAGCTCAGTGTCACATTCTAATCAGGTAAGTAATCCAAAACACCTCCATAAGTGCCCCAAGCCTTTAAAAAAGTCTCTGTCTTGGTTTAGAAGAATTCACAATCATGGGGAAGACTGCTGATCTGACAGTTGTGCAGAAAACCATCATTGACTCCCTGCACAAGGTGGGAAAGACACAAAAAGTGATAGCAAAAGAAGCTGGATGTTCTCAGAGTGCTGTCTCAAAGCACATTAATGGACAGTTAAGTGGAAGGAAGAAGTGTGGAAGAAAACGGCGTACGAGCCGGAGGGCTGATCGCAGCCTGGAGAAGATTGTCAGGAAAGGGCCATTCAAAAGAGGACTTCATAAGGAATGGACTTGTGAGCTTCATTAAGTCCAGCATAAATGCAGCCGTCTACCAGGACATTTTGGAGCACTTCATGCTTGCTTCAGCAGACCAGCTGTATGGGGATGCAGACTTCATCTTCCAGCAGGACTTGGCACCTGCCCACATTGTCAAAAGTACAAAATCTTGGTTCAACAACCATGCTTGATTGGCCCGCAAACTCACCTGACCTGAACCCCATTGAAAATCTGTGGGGTATTGTCAAGAGAAAGCTGAACGGGAAGAGACCGAACAATAAAGAAGAGCTCAGGGCTGTGATTGAAGCATGTTCATCTTCCATAACACCTGAGATATGCCACAAGCTGGTTGCATCCATGCCACGCTGGGTTAAGGCAGTCATTAAAGCAAAAGGGGCCCCAAACAAGTACTAAGTACAGATGCAAGATTTTTTTTTTTTAGGAGGCCTGGTATTTTTGTATTTAAAATCCTTTTTTAATTGATTTCATGCAATATTCTAATTTTTGAGTTTTAGAATTTGAGGTTTTCTTAAGCTGCAAGTCCTAATCAGCAACACCCACACAAATAAAAGCTTAATATATATTTATTCACATATTATTTGTCTATACCCTCCTGAGACCCGAGCTCTATTCATTTGTGCATTTTTATTTCTTTCATGATATTTGAAGAGAGTATGGGCATAATAACTATATAAAAAAAATTTTGTTTTGGTACAGTAAGTAGTTTCTCAGAAATAATATGTCCTCATAAGTGGACAGCGGGTCAATGTTAATAGATAAAATTACAAAGTCACCAGAGTGGAACAATGAAGGAAACTCCTGTTTGCTTCCACAAAAAGACCAACAATAAGTGTAAAATGTAACAGAACAATTAATTTGTGATTGCAGTTGAAGAAAATATCACATTTCACCCTGCACACTTGTCGTTCCTGTACAGCCCTTTACATCACACTGCGTTAGATTATTCAGGTTGAGAAGCTCAGGAAGCTGCAAAAATGACAAATGTAATGGAGCCATCTCAATATCCAAATGAAGAATAACAGAAGTTCTCACATTTGACAGATTTATTTGACTTAGACTGCAAATGAAAATGAACTGATGTATTTCATCACAAACCCTTTTTAGACTCTTTGATGAAAAGTATATGCATACTTTTACGCTTATGCATGACAAGGGGAACAATGGTAAATGCTTTTCCCCATGATTTGGATATTCAGATGTATCCTTGTATTTTTCCATTTTTGCAATTAGTGGATTTGGGATCTGACACTTCACTGAGTTTTCACAGTTTTTCTTGCTTTGTTTATAGAAGCTCGGGAAGGTATTTTGCAAATATTGTGCAAACTGTGGCATTAAAGATATTTTTATTTTTTTTATTTATTTTATGGTCTATCTCTTGTTCTTGAGTAACATCATCACTGTTACACCAAAAATACCTGAGACTTCATCATGCAGAATCAAAGGAAATGTACGAGAGTCCTGGTGTAAAATTTTCAATGTTGTCATGGCGACACAAGAAGCAGCTGCTAGATTATCAAGGTCCAAGAAGTTAATCATTTCAATTGTCCACTTACTTTTGGACATTCATTCAGTAGGAACTCATCACTCCATCTACCAAGTCAACACCGCCCACCAGCATGTACTAGTATGTTCGAGCATGTACTAGTATATAACATGATCCTCTCATATTGTTCGTCTCTGTCAGACCACTGCTGCAGATGACTCAGATTTTTCAACATGAACAGATGATGGCATCAAACTTGGTTTGTTGTCATATCACCTTTCTAAGTCACCTTTCCATCATCTCTGATGATCCTGATGAACGTTTTCCAAGCAACTTCACAGATTTGCCACTAGGCAGCTTTTGGAGGGCCTTGATGATCCAATATAGCTTTACTGGATGCAACTAACATCTGATATTATTTAGAAACTTAGAATTGATGCACAAAACTACCCAGTCTGTCAAATATATTCCACTAGTTGTACTTTATTTTACTCTGCATATGTGGTAATATATTGTAAAGTTTGTCCCAATGTCCTCATACGAGTACATGACATTTAACTTTGTTTTGTAAAGCACTTGCTGTACATATTTTTCAAATTTGCATGCCACATGAAATTATAGACATTACTTTCTTCAAATATACACATTTTAGCACAAACATCACTGTTATTTCTTAGATTTTTAACTTTTCTTCTGAAAAGTGCACTTTTAGCTTTTCACCAATATGTGCGCCCTCTTGTGGCTTGACAGAGTAATGCATTGTGATAAATGCAACCACCAGGTGGAAGCTAGAAGTGTCCACTTTTAAGGACAACAGGTCTAAGTTATGTGGAATGAAGCATATGGTGGAGGGAGGTAAAAATGTAATGTCCTCGTATGTACACGCAGGGTCTCAGGAGGATACAATATGTAAATTGCACCTTTTAAGTTGAATTATAGAAATACATGAACTGTATATGTGCTACATTCAAACCTGACAGTAAACCAATTTTCAGAAGTACTTTCTATTTAAATATGCAGCTAACTGCATGATGTAGAATACCTAGAAAAGCATCCGCATCCACATCTGGTTCAGTCCAATCATAATTACATTCAAAAGAGGTAATTGTTGCAGCACTGACCTTCTGTTCCGATAATCACAGTATGCAAACAAACTTCAGAGCCTAAAGCCTCCAAAATCATCATCATTATCATGAAACAATGAGGCTTCTGGAGGAAACACTTATGTGAAGCTGTACTGTATCATTTCAGAGAAAATATGTAGATTTGACAGAAAATATTCAAAGGAATTGAGAAGTGTGGAAACTGCCATGAGGAAAGACAAAATGGCATTTTTATATTGAACAAAATTTAAACCATGTAGGCCCTATGATTCCTGCATTGCGGAAAACGCTGAGGAATTCACAGAATTTGACAATGAGACTGGAATGAATAAAAATGACTGTACTTCTACCTTTACCCAGGGACAAACCAAAGAAGAACAGGAAGAGGAGGCAGCAGAAGAAGACCACAACAACAACTGTAGAGGTGGCTCGAGCTTTTGAGGAAAGGATGTGAGTGTGTGGTGGGCATATATAACTTTATAGTGGTGCGTAACTGCCACTAACGGGTGTCTGAAACTGATGTCAGAACTCAGAAGTGAACTCTGAATTTAGCACTGCCCACTAGTGGATGAACTGACTTAAACATGGCAACGTAAAAGACACATAAAGGTATAAGGGCGGCGACATACATCAACATTTGAAACAGACATACCTATTTACGCACGTAAAGGAGCATAAAAGGGCCTTAACGATTGACTTTTCATACAATTTTATACTTTGTCGCAGTCTATGTTAATATCTGTAATATGTCATGTTGTTGCTCATCTGAGGTTAGTTTCACCTCGTTTTTTCCCTGGATAAGGACTGGATTTTTTTTTTATGCCCTGATATGTAAAACTTTAGATTTGAAAGAAGGTGTACACCTTTTTCACAACTGGGAACAAAAAGCTGAGCACGTTGGCTTCCAGTGTGACATACCAGGTCGACCGGGGCAGAGCAGAGCAGGAACAGCGTAGTCGGATTCTGTAGATTCCCATGTGAGGCATCGACCTTTGACCCAGTGACAGCGAACGCCTGGCCCAGCAGAAGCACACTGAGCTGGGTTAGAGAAGGCCTGGCAGGACGGGGGGGTGTAGGCCAGCACATCGTTCAGAAGGACACCAGAAAAACCTCCAAAGATGTACATGGAGCTGAAGAAGAGGAAGAGTTTAATACAGACTTATTGAGGAAAGGGAGGCTGTAAATAAAGCTGTGGAAGCAAGACAGCACAACAACATGTGCAAGGCTTAACACAGGTAAAGAACTGCAAAAAAAGCAGAGAGACCTTTAAAATAATCCTGAACTTTGCTTCTGTGGAGAAGTGGTTTGAAATTGGTCTTTTCGAGTTAAAAGCTGGCATTTCTGAGCCCAGAGCTGACTTTGTAGTTGATAAATGATGTCAAACGGTCGTCATTTTTAAAAAAAAGATGACTCAAACCTTGCAGCAAACATTAAAGTTTCACTCCGTGTTGGCATTCACTCTTGAAAAGATTTATTTTTCCAAGACCAATGAATAACTTTAGTATTTGATCCCAAGGGAGAACAGGGTGGCAGTGTGCATGACACTCAGGGTTACATAAGGTGCAACAAAAAGCAGACCTTTTCACTCTGAATTAGGTAAATACAGTGATATTAATTATACATACTGGCCTTGACGTGATTATAAAAAGATATTTCCCCTGTATTTGTAAACAGAAGATGTAAAGAAAGTTACAGGCGGTGTGAGATGAAGAAGCATCCACATATAGGTAAGATGTAAGACGGGACAAACACAGCTGAAGTTTCTAAGCAGAGAGCTTCACAGGAGGCGGCAGAGAATGAAGTGACAGGAGATGCATAACTAAATATAACACTGAGTAAAAAGATCAACCAGTAAACAATCTACACAACAAAACCACAACCTGTGTGAAAGAAATGCAGGAAACTCAAAACTTAGACATCAGTTAAATGTAAAAATGTGCCAAGAAATGCGAGTTGATATATTCTGTTTATACATGTCTTTGAGCAGGAAGGTAAATCTGAGCAGCACTGCTGAAGTGTCCATAAGCAAGACGGTAAATCTCAGACTGAGCTCACACAGAACAGTGTGGAGTGTTTTTAAAAAGTATTTTCAAGATGAAGTGAGGCAGTAACTGGTAACCATCATGGAGGCAGGGACTCACCCATTGCTAACCACAGCAGAGTGTCCAAAGCGGTTAATGTCCCGGTGAAGTCCTGGTCTGGGAAGGACGGTCCACTCGTCACAAGCTGAGGACACACATACAAACAGGTAAATACAGTTCTACACGGCTTATTAGGAACAAACATTTATTCTATGACATCCATTTGGCTTAAGGTACACCAGTGCAGCAGAATTAGATGTTATATTCATCTTCACTGATATGCAGCCGTACAGCAGAGTTAAAATAAGGAATAGTGAGTTATTGCTGGAGGGCAAACCACAGTTAAACCACCCCCCACCCTCATAAGAAATCATTACCTTAACCTCCTCACATCAAATTATAGTGATATGAAAAAAGTAGCAGATATTCTGGGAGATGACTTCATAAAACCCTCATACCACCAAATATCTTCATAAAGCAGCCCCCTCTCCCTTTTCCTCCATCCAGCTATCATGGCGGAGCCATCAGCTCTGTGTATTTTACTATTTAGACTTTACAGCTCTCTGATGTTTTAATGACCACTTTGTACTCCCACCATATTAATATGGAAATGATATGTCTGTCAGTTTTTTGTGCACAGCCCTGTCTAAGAAAATGTGCCATTCAGCCATATAAGTCTTCCCTAAACAACAGAGTGCTGGCAGAGTTTCGGGCGCCAGGTTGCTAATGACCTCGTTAGTGGTGCTAATTGGGAGCGCTCATCTTAAAAGGGAGGGATGCTGCAGAGGACGAGGTGACAGCGGAGAGGGAGTGAAAGGAGGACTGATGATAATGACAGTGATACAGTTAAATAGAAGGAAGGCATAAAAGTTGATGTATTTCTTCTTTAATTAGACCATTTTATAGTTTTAGATGCTTCTTTGATTTAAGTATGTCATTTTAAAAGCAGAATGAGTTACTTCTTTACTCTCCTATGACACGTCACATGACGCACTGTTTGTTATTCAGACTTTTCTTCCTTTAATGACAACACCAGGAAACATTTACTGGCTGGTTAATAAACTCTGATATCTGATATAGCAAGCACCAGAAGACCTGCAGCCTTAAGGCCTTTACACACGTACTCCGAATATTTCGTCTGAAAGATTTGCACGGCAAAAGCTTTAATCAAATTAATGTCAAGGCAACGGGTGCGTTCACATCAGTGACAAAATTCCATCTTGCGATTTTGCATATTTTGTATAATATGATCTGTTGTGCGCTGATGAGGCCATGTGAATGTCCAGAGTGAGAATCAAAGTTCCTGTTTATGGTCTGTCAGCTTTGTCTCTTTGTTCAGAAACGGTTGAATCAGACAGCAGCTTATCATTCTACGTAGTTCTATCATTCTACGTAATTCCGTTGCTCCAATTAGAGCACACTATCAAGTAAACAGTCCCCCCCCCCCCCCCCACCTACTTTCTCTAAATAAGGTTATCATCTTTGTGTTCCAGAATATTGTTTGGTAAACGAGAGGAAAAATATCACCGCTGAAGTAACAGTGTTTCCCTACACGTTGTAGCTGTTCCAGGCTATTAGCTACAGGTATTACATTTAAAATCCGCATTTGGTATCTCCACGGAGAGATCAGCTGTTTTTCAGCATCCAGAAGTTTACCTGCAGCCGCCTCTCCCTCCGTCACTGCTGCATGTGGTCACATTCCTCTGGAATAACAAATGCAAATTTGTTCTTGCATCTTCATGATTTCCCGTTGGAGCAGGTGTGTATAAAGACAGATGCGTAGATATTTCTCCCTCCAAATTATTCACGATTTTGTGCTGTTTATTCGCATCTCTTCAACATTTCTAATTAAACAGGAAACTAGGTGGAAAAGATTGGGTGGATTCAGACGTAGCTGAGCCATGATGAGAGCTGCTTGGATTCTCTGCAACAAGGCTTTCTTCATACTCTTCTTCAGCAAAGGAAAGAGATAAATCTCTCTCACATCTTGTTTTTGCCACAACTTTCAATTATTTTCATCAAGTAAATGAACATCAAGATAACAAAGTGACAGTAAGGATTCAAGGAACATCATTGTCATACCAGCTAACATAACATGCTACTGTAATAGTAAGAAATTAGAACTCCTGGTATTACAGCCTGAAAAGATAAAAACAGCAACAAATAAATGAAAAGAAGGGTAAAAATATGCTAGAAACTACAATAGAATGTAAAAGAATATATAAGTATGAGAATAAAAGTGCCATTTACTTGTTAAATGCTAAAAAACCTGAGTAATATTGCACTAAGTAAAGTGTCGAGTACTGTTTGTGGTGAGTAGAAAAGGAGGGGAACACGAGAGGGAAGATGGGAGAGCAGCTTGTAAGAATAATTTTTTTAAAAACCTAACAAATAATAAAGGCATATTTTATATCATATAATTACATAAAACACGGTGTCTCTGGGAATGCTTTATATTCTATCTTAAAGGCCTCCTTCCACTGAAAACCCGTTTAACTTGCTCCTTCTGAAATACGGAGGGTTTCCCCTTGTTTACTTACACATGCTGACTTGCTAGCGTTGCGTTGCCCCCAGTCGGCTGTTCTTCCTCTTTAGAGAAACAATACGAAGAAAAGAGCGAATCGGGAATAGCCTTGCACTCCTACGTCACATTGCAAATGTATCCCACGTGGGGTTTCTATCTGTCCATTGGAAGGCAGGTAACCCTCCACTACACACTAGAAGTAAAGACGGCACGACTGTAGCTTCGGAGTTGAGAAGCTAATTAGCTAACTGTTTGTTAGCATGGCGGAACAAACTTGTTTGTCGGCTCTATTTCCTGTCAGTAGCGAAATAAGAGCGGAGGGCGGAGCTTCGTTCATACACTGATGGGAGCCAGCCAATCAGACGGAAGTTCATGAGAAGGACCCAGAAAAGCCTGCCGTTGGACCACAAGCCTCTCTTTTAGTATACAAATACAGCTGGATACTAAGATACCAGAAGGTTTTTTCAAACAGAAACGATGCAGAATGCATTCAATAATAATGGAGAACACAGAAATATTAATGAAATGACCATGGAAGTACAACTTTAAGTGTGTAGTTTCAGAACAGCAAACTCTGTTTTGTGTAAGTAGACAAGTCCTTCCAAATTTTCGTCCAACATGATTAATTAACCTCACGATGCTTTCCAACATTAACAGAAAAGGGCCTAATAAAATGCAAATAGGAGTTTTAAATTTCACTTTATTGTTTTTCTGACTATCCGACCGTACCTACAAGCTAAAACCATTCTGAAGTTGTCACCGAAGTTGACAAGACATGATTAGGGTTGGGCATCGTTTCAATTGTAACGATTCCAGTTCCGATTCGATTCCCTTCTTTCGATTCCGGTTCCTATCAATTCTCAATTTCGATTCTTTTAAAGGGACTTGAGGCAAGATTAAGAAACGAAACTCGAAACTGCGGCGACTGGCGCTTCAGGTAACTGCAGCCACAAGCCAAGCCGTCACGGGAGCGTGCACAAACTGAAGCTATAATGTTGTTTACTAACCTTTTTCTTCGTAGTTACACTTTTTAGTGTCTTTCAGTTGATCTGGATCATTTGCTGATGGCAGAAGAATCCATAACTATCGCTTACAGTGTTTGAATTTAACGCGACCGTCTTCTTCCTGCATCAAAACTGCGGATGTAGTGTCATTTGACGTCATATCCGCTGGGCAGCGCGGGAAATTTGGACACCGAATTGCAGCGCATTGTGCAGCACACAGCCTGTTAAAGGCAACGGAGAGAAACGTGGGTGGAAACGTTATTTTTGGTATTAAGCGCTTCATCACCCATTAGTATTAAAAAAAAAAACTGCACATGCATGTTTGTTTTTTTTTAAATTCCTGCCTCTAGTCCCTCAAAGGGGCAGGGTAAAAAAAATGTTTACATTTTCTTTTTTGCGCGCAACTAAATCAAACAACAGACATGGACATTAATATTACTAAACTCCAGCTCTATTTATGTTCTCACTAAAGGCATTTAATTAACTTTTTTTTTTTTAAAGTTGTAAAAGAAATAAAAAAAATATCCCTGGCCAAACTTGAATAGACCTGGTTAAAGTTCACTATTTTAAGAAATTTAATTGTTAAACTGGCTTTATTCTAATTAAGAGCCAACTGCATGTTACAGTTCATTAAATTAAATGTGTGAGGAATTAATATCTGTCGGTCAGCTTTGAGTTTTATTTTCAGTGTGGTTCATGAAGTGGAGATGAATATCTCCTGCTGTGTCTGCAGTTCCTGCAGCCTCTAGTGTGCTACGAGGCGGGGGATGGGTCGCAGGAGCACGCAAAACCAACGTTTTGGTCTCAAAAGTCTCCAATAACACCGGAAAGTGTCACTAGACTTGGTTTTATTAATAGAAAGTTATCAGAGGGTCTGATAACTCACTAAATATAACGAAAAAGATGCAGAGTTGTGCCGTGTGCGTCAGCCAATATGGTTGTACCAAAAACTTGGTGCTAACAAACGTTCCGCTTCCGGTGGATTCTATGGTGTTCAGCGGACTGAGCATCGAAAATAGGAATCAAAATTTAAAAATTTGAATGATTGCGGGAGAATTGGAGAGTTGGTCCCGGTTCCTTTCAATGCTCGATTCTCGATGTCCAACTTGGACATGATGCTGCAACCCGAGATAAAAATAACGTTCTTTAAACATAAAACCACATAAATCTGTTTAAGTTGATTTCAAACAGTAAAACCGCGAGCCTAGAAATGAGCCTAACGTGAGCTAAAAGTGGGGCCTTTCTGTTTTTACAGGAAATGTGCAGATATTCAGAAGCAAGCAGCCATTTTGAGTGCAGCATTTGATTGGTGAACTTAAAGGTATAGTCCGAAGTTCCCCCCGTAAAAAATAAACGTTAGACCTGAGCAAGTGAAATCCATCTCAAACCCCGCCTTTGGGCCTCTACTCCCGTGCTGTGGTGCGCTTGAACGCAACTCTCTCTCCCCCTGCCTGTAATTCACTCTTTTGTATTGTTTTGGTCTGGTCGGGACGTTTCTGGGTGGAGATTTCTGTTTATATCGGCAGCCAATGACAGAGCTAAGAGCATGACGTTGTGTGGAAATAAGCTCATGATTGGAGCAGACGCCAGTCACTCGAACTCTCAAAGGAAAAAAGAAAGAAAGAAAGGAAACACCGTGGATGCATCGAAGAAAAGGTATGCACTTTGGAAAACCAGGGTTAATAATAGTTTGGCTTGTACCCGCTTCTGAACTCTGAAGGAGAAGCCTGAAGTTGAATCGGCTAGCTAGAACGAGGCGGCCATTAGCCTGAGACGGAGGAGCGCTAAAGCCAGGATCAAACTACACGACTTTTCCCGTCGTTCACGATGGTCATATGTCACATTAACAGAAATTGTGTCATAAAATCGTACGGTGTCGTGTTACTTGCGAGTGGTCACACTACAAGGATTGCACCAGACAGACAACCGTCTGATCGTCGCGGGGTGTCGCAAAAGACAACACGAAACGGGAGGCGGGACAAGCAGCTGTCAATCAGTCACTTGGTTTGGAGTCTCTGAATTGACTGTTTGGATCACTCATGAAGTGGAAAGTGGACGGAGACATCAGTCCCCTCCATTATTGTGACCAACATGAACTATTTGTGTGTATTCTGCCTGTTCCAGTTGTTCTGTCGAGCGGGTTTTCATTTGTAACTAAACAGGATTAAATCCACGATGCGCACAGAAAGACTCGCTGCTCATCTTTGAAAAAGAGCTTTGAAAGAGAGAAACTGGGCTCTGATCAGCGCCGTTGCTTCCACCAGGTGCATCACGCACCGCGCGCACGACGCCCGGTGCCAAGCGAAGCCAAAACCATCAGGCTGACCACAGTCTGCTGGCCACGAGAGCAAAGTTCAGCCGACCCAGTGACGCTACTTTTAAAAAACTGCCGTAAAGTGAAATAAAGTGTGTTGTTCTATACGAACGCATACGGGTGCGTCCTCACGTCATTCACTGAACTCCATCAGTTCAGAGCGCACGCTGGAAACCATGGCAACCACATGAAACCACACACGCATGATAAACTGAGAGCTGCGCAGCAGCAGCATCGCTGTGTCGATATTCTGCACCCAGTAGGTGTTCAGACGGTTAATTAGCTTTGATGATCACGCGTAATGTGGATGGTTACGGCTGAGTGCACGAGCGCATGGGTGTCATATTTGCTCATCTCATTGAGCGCGATGTCTGTTATGTTGCGGTGTTTTTATTTAAACAAAGTGATTTTTCTGTGACTTTGTCACTGATTTATCTGAGAGCATCACATTCGTGCACGTTTGGACCTGCTGTAAACTCCTGTTGACTTTAACTATTACTGATAGAACACACACACATTGTGTGGTTATGTTTCGAGTTAATAAAGTAATGTTTTATTCAAGAGAGATACACCCTTTTGAATGTTCGTGGAGGTTTAACACTGTTGAAAATAACTTTGGCACACTCAGTCTTGCTTTTCTTTTCTTTTTTTTCTGGAGTAAACTGATGCCACAGCTCCATAAATCGCTCCACCGGAGCGGGACTGCGTCTCTCCTCCTTTCCTCCACTGTTATTTGTGTACCTGAGCGTCTCTCTGGTAGAGGCGAGAGGCGAAAGGCGCACTGTCCTCCTATTGGTCAATATGAAGGGACATGTCGTGGGACGTGTCACACTACACGGACAAAACCAAAAAATTCTGACTCGCCAGTCTTTCTGCGTCGTGGTCGTGGAGCGTCGCAGACGCCAAATCGCCAATCGCTGATTGTGTCACATTACACGGAGCGAAGACACGACGTCCTGCGACCCGACGACGCAGAATCGTGCACGACAGTGAGCGACTGTCTGCGACGCCTCCGTCGGGCCAAAATCGGGCTAAATTCGTGTAGTTTAGACCAGGCTTTAGTTTGAATACTGTTGTTTGCAAACAGAAACGCTGGAGGGACTTCGGACTCTACCTTTAATGTAAAAAGGACAAAACAGCCTGAAGAGCTGAGAGACTCAAATAAGGGAGAAACAGTGATTTAGCCAAAGAATAATAAAACACTGATTGGAGAGACTGGGGCTTCAGAAGTTGAGTCAGAAGAATTTAACCTTGTCAAGAAAGAAGGTAAAAGTCTGTATCTGTTCCTCTGCAACTTCAATCAGTTCAAACTCACTCCAGTTTGGATCTTTGATGTTTTTGCTGGAATCTATTTGTAGATCTTGCATGGGAACAGCAGTTTAGTCAGTAAAACTTTGATAAACCCGAGAGGCCCTGAATCAAATTGACACTCCAGTTAAGGTAATAATCACTCAGCGGGGCTTCAGGTGTGCACAGCTTTCCAACATCTATCTGAAGCTCTTAGCATATGTGGTGCTAAAACTTTAAATACATCTCACTTCTGACACCTGGCACTGTGCGCACCGAAATAAGCTTACAGCTACTTGGGGGAATTAGCACAGTGGGAGATCTGTTCCTTGAAAACAGACATTTTCATAGCGGTGAAACAAAGGCGGCTGACTTCAGACTTATTCTTAGAGGTATTTTAGATGTATTTTTTCTTTCTTGACATTTTAACTGCAAAACCTTTCCATGAAAGTAAGAACTTGGTGAAGTTATAAGGACATATGACAAACGTATCCAGATTATTTAACCGAGTAGAATGACAGAGGCTTGGTGTTATATGTGACTGCACAGAATTACAAAGTTTTATACGTCAGCACACCTCCTGATCAACAAGTAAAAAAATCTTCTAAAAATCTGTAATCAAAGAAAATTCTGGTTTTAATTACATCTGATCCAAAGTTCCCACCATACTTGCATGCTTCAACTCGCCCCACAGAGACTGGAGAAGCCACACTGTCCACCAGAGACCTGCAGGCTCAACACGTACTTATCAGCTTCAACACACACACGTACCGACACACACATACACACACATATCAACACAGATTTTAATTTCCTCTCAGGATATGAGAAAATCTGTGTTAATAATGCATGGTGGGACAGAGAGAGAAATCATGAGACCAGATTGAAGCAGACAGGCAAGCCGGTCTGATTGACAGTTTGATCTGATCTGCACTAATGGAGGACTTGATGAAGAAGGCTGTGAGGAGGAGGAGGACGCTTGAGCGGCAGCTACTGTGTGCTTCTCCAATATATCATGGCTTCCAACATCTTAAAAACAAGCTCCAGCCTGCCGTGGGCCTTTCAGCCGGATGTGTGTTTGTCTCTGTGTTGTGTACAGTGTGTGTGGGCGCGAGTCTGTGGTGTGTCAAGTTGGAGAGAACCGCGTTTTTAATCAGAGTTCATTTTCCCCCAAAATCTAATTAGAAGTGTGAGGGTTCCTTGGCTAGAGGGGGAGGGTTGGAGAAGGGGTGGGACAGAGCTGAAGGGGGGAATGATTAAATCCAAATGAAAAGTGCTTTCCATGTTGGCGGAATCTAATGTGTGGCAGCAGAGGAGCAGGAGAAGCTAATAACGTCATGTCAGCCCTCCAAGGTTAGCGCGGCAAAACAAAAACAAATTAGTGCACAGAACTGCCGCTCGCAGCCAGCGTGGAGGCGAGGAGGAGCAAAGGAGCAAATGAAGATGAAACAAGAGATGGGGAGAAGTGGCGTCCACAGGTGGAACTAATTAACCATGTCCTGCAGAGATGAGGCACAGGGCAAACATTTTCTTTATTTATTCATGCATTTACTTTTAAATATCTTGATAGAATGTGATAAAAGCTTACAATTGGCCAGGAAGCTTTGTGGGAACCAGAATTTTGAAAACCAAAAGTCAAAATGGCTTCTTTAAGACTTAAGTTCAGACATATCCTTCCTTTTTAACCTCACGCCCACAGTTGTCCTCAAATTATTTCAGATCCTCCCATTCAAGAAAAGGCTAAATTCACAGCACTTAAATGAAAATAATAATCATAATAATATATACTTTATTGATCCCAAATAGAGTGCCAATTAGGAAATTCATTCTCTGCATTTTAACACATCTTAGGTTGAACCTGAGAGCAGTGGGCTGCTAAAGCACCCAGAGAGCAGCTGGTGGGGGTGAAGGACCTTGTTTAGGGGTCCACAGTGGTCCACCTGAGTGCCATGTCGGGGACTCGAAGCCAAGTCTACCAGGCCAAAGCCCACGACATTACCACTACGCAATCTACTCTCCCAAGTAAATAAAGAAAGAAATTACATAACATTTAAGTAAAATAAGAAGAAACTGAAAAAAGTAACGTAAAATCGCTAAATTGTAATTTGGTTAAATAAGATGTTGCTTTTGAAATGTGGTTGAGAAGAAAAAATTAGAAAAAACAAACAAACAAAACTGCCCCTGACAAATTTGAGCACTTTGCTCAAATTTTGGGACTTTCTGCAACTAGAAACTGTCTCCAGTGATAAGTAGCATCCTGGCTAACTCCTTAACCTACTACATCTACCCCTTTAGGGGTCCCACCATGCTTGTTTGCTTTTCTGTTTTTAATATTAATGTTAAACCACAATGCAAAAGAAGGTAGATTGCATGTATATAGACTAATCAGACGAGCGTTTTGTGTTTTGCGCCATCTTGTGGTGCCGCCATTACGGTGGGGAACAGTCCCAATTACTTGGAAAGCATGTGTGAATATCTGGATTTACAACATCGGACAGTCGTCTAAGGTAATGATAGGTAATGATAACTTATAGGTATGTTATCCGGAGATCTCTAAAGTATTCTACCTTTTTTTTTTTTTTTTTTTACATCGGAGCATCAATTTAAACTATTATTCATCTCCGGACACTGGCTTTAATAAGAAGCCACACTGGAATAACACGCACATCTGGCGATTACTTATCAAAGTTTAAGAAACGAAACTCTTTCAAAGGTGGTTCCTTTTCTGTTTTATCACATATTTGTCTTTAGGTTTTGTTTTAGGACTGTACAGACCACGTAGCCTTCACATGTCCTGCAGATGAAACTAAAGGCTGCAGGACACCATCTTGATCCGTTTGTGTTTCTGAATGAACTGGTTTTATTTTCTGGTCCCAAAGTTGCCCTAATCAGAGCAAATAACGTTATATACAGTATTTCACAATATCTCCCAGATTAGTCATCAACTCGCAGCAACACCACAGCTGTCTCTGTTAGCATTAGCTAGCATGATAACGTTATACGGTGTGTCATTTTCGGGAGCATAGATACGTGAAATTAAGTGTCAGATTAATGAGTGTTCACCATAATTTACCAAGTTTTTGTTGTTGGGGAGTAAATCCAGTGTTTTCTCTGCTGTGGCAGCAAGTTATTCCTCCTCTGCTCTGTGTGTCTGATATTCCTCCTGATATGAACACACTGATACAGTGGACTGAGCAGCACTGTCAAGTTTTGTCACAGACAGCAGAAATCTTCATGAAATAAATGTCTGTGATCTTCTTATTCACTTATTAGCATAATTAAAGTTTTCCTCTGATGTTCCAACAACCAGGAATGTAACAGTCCTTCCCGATTTCCTTCATGTTGTTAAGAAAAAAAGTCTGATTCTCATTTGCTCTATTTACATATACAGAAACGCCACAGAAACGTTTCAATGGCGGACGGTCTAGTTGCGGCATTTGGCCGGATTAGTCTATACATGTGTAGTTTAAATGTAGATTTCAAAATTTGGCTGGTATTTATGAGAAGTTAAAACATCTAGTTGGGGAAGTGGTTCAGGCCAATCAGGAGCAGGACATAAATGATGCCAGGCGGCTCAATTGGTGGAGTCCTGAGCTAAAGAATAAAAGTACCTTTTGTACTGGATTCCTTTGGTCGTGTCCTAGCAGCTCATCAGGCCACCTTATCACAGGGTACTTGTGGTATGACAAAATGGCTCAGGGGGCACCAAAGACTTTAAATAAATGGACATAGTATCAGGACACGTCTGAAGAGGGGAAAGTGAAGCCAGTTAGGCGCTTCCCACCGTCGTCATCTTGCAGTGTTGTGTGAGTCGTCTTTCCCAGAAAATACTAAAAAGGGCAAAGACAAGGCCGCTCCGAGCTGTGGGAAGAATGATTGACAGCCTAGCTAATGCTAACCGAGCTAATCCGAAGTGAACAGGAATGAACAAAGATAGGTGGTTTGAGGGTAAGACGCACTCAGACTTGCTGTTAACCAGCCAAAAACTGCAGTTGTGCAACTCTGCTACAGGTTGAGGCCTTCCCGGGAGCAAGGAAGCTAACTATTGGCTTCCACGGCCAAAAGTGGTATCCAGTCTGCCGCCTGTCAATCAAAGGGATATGCCCCTAATTATTTTTCATTTCAAGAATAAATAAATTCTAAACGGATAAATTAAAAAAAAAAAATCACCCCCTTCACAGTTGACATGAGGGTAACCTGACCTATCAAACCTAAAATAATTTTTTGAACCAGGCTGTAAATGTAATTATGATTATTTCTGGTGTGAAAATGGTCTTTTTAACATGGGAGTCTATGGGGTTGGCTCGGTTTTGGAGCCAGCCCCTAGTGGATGAAAGAAGAACTACAATTTTTTAACCTAACTTCCGGGCTTCACTGCTTTCCAGTGGAGTTTGCCCTTTGAGGGGTACACAAGTCAAAGAAGGGTGGGAAACACAGCACTGCAATTTGCACTGAATTAGGTCATGACAACATGGATCCTTTTTTTTTTTTTTAGCAAAATTCGCTCATTTCTTATCTGGAGGAGTATTAAAATAGGTAACTGATAAAGCTGTGACATTGCCATCAGTCAGCTTTGTATCACACAAAGACTGAAAGTTTTAACATAAAACATCTGCTTCTCTAGTTTCCAATCATAATGTTCAAATAATCATTTTCAAATAATACTACGATGAACAAATATTCCAACGAAAAGCAAGACTGAAAACATCTCTGAATATAACTTATTACTTTATTTCAGCTCAGATCTTTTTCGCCTTTTGTGTTTCCTTTCAAACAATACGCCTCCTTCTGCTCGTCTCTGTAGCTGCTGGACAATAAAGTTGGGGTGAATATGAATATATAATAAATAAATCATAATAATTTTAAATACAAGGGTGTGTTTACACAGACCAGAGGGACATGTAAATATACACATTCACTGAGTATAGTCGACATAAAAAATAGTATTGCATTTGAGTCCATTTTCTTCTCAACTTCATGAAGACAGTGACGCTGCTTTGTTTACCACCTTCTGCTTTTCATTCACAGGCTTATCTGTGTTACGCTGTCCCATTTCTATTGTCTTCAGACCATTCTAATACAGTACACTGCCTCCTTTCCTGTCCCTAAATCCCTTCTTCATTTACTCCTTATTTATCAACACCCTGTATATATATTCCCCTCATTCCTCAGCACTTTGCTCCCTAAACTCATCTACCTCACAGTCAATCCTTTCTATTTATTGCATTTTTATAATATGTAGCAAAGAATGGCAGAAGAATAACAGTGGAGACAGATATGCCCCAACAAACCAGCAGAAAATGCAACAATCCTAATCATGGTTGGTTTTTGTTCCTTTGAAAAAAAATGCACTTTTAGTTTTAAAAAAAAAACTGACTTTAGGTTAATATCACTTTTCAGCTTTCACTGCATTGTTAGGACTGTCCTCATCACCATTTATTCTTTGCCAAATATTAATTTGTAATTCATTGAAAAAATTAAATTGAATTAAATCTGAAATGAAAATATGAATATCTATCCATTTATTAGTCTACCACTTATTCTATTACAGGATCGTGTGGGGGAGGGGCTGGAGCCAATCCCAGCTGCTATCAGACGAGGCGATGAGTACACCCTGGACAGGTCATCAATCCATCACAGGACGAATATAAGACCCGAAAACCCTTTCTGTTAACTGATTTTGAGGTATCTCATCAGAAATGTTTTTGTTCAAAGAGAGGCTCATCCATCAGCGTCATCTTCAACACTCAAGGGATGCTCTGTTCAGGGTGAGAAATTGAGACAGACCAGGGAGAGAGAATTGAAGACGCACAAATGTGGCACGTTTGGGAAAACCTGTAAAGAAATGCCTGTATCTGATCTAGGACATTAAAACTAAATGTCTTATCTGACTGTCTCTCCAAAGTTGAGCCTGTTACATGTTTGATAAATACTGGTAGTTTAACACACTGCCCATGGTCCTGCTCTTCATTACAAAAATACTGCAAAGCAGTCCAACATGTACTGCAGACCATGTTAGTTCATGGTCTGCAGTCAGGAGCCGAGCATCTCCTGTTTTTCTTGTCCCATTTTAGTAAAGAGTACTGTTAAAAAATTCAAAGTACGAACATATTGTACAAATTACTAAATGATATTTCTTCACTGGATTCCTCCAGTTGGAGTATTTATACATTTATAAATGAATAGGGCCCAATCTCAATTCTCCCCCTTAATGCTTCTCCTCCGTTGTGCATTTATATGTAGGGGTGGTCTAAGTCCAGTTAGGACAGAGGGGTAGGGGTAAGTGGCAAGGGTATATACCCCTTCAATTGAAGGGTTTTCCGATGCACACTTACAATGAAGGGGTATGACAAATTTGCAAGTCACTGACAAGTACAGAGTCCAAAGAAATCCACAGATCTAAATGTTTTCTCCATAGATAAAGTTTTAAAATGTATGAAAACCATTATATTGTCTGGTTTAACATCGTTAAAGTAATTTTCTTTGTAAAATGCACATGAAAAAAAATGGCTAGCACTATGTTGAAGCTTCAGTAACATAAAGGCAACCAGGCTGAAACCAGCGGTGTTCTGCAGGCAGCCCTGATAATCTACAGTGAAAGCGTGCATGACGTATGACGTATGCGATTGTTGAAGGGGTGTCCCAATTTATAGGGGTTGACTTTCAACCCTACCCTTCGTGGCTTTGTTTTAAGTGGCAAGGCCCTAGGGGTAGGGGTAAAAAAGACAAATGAGACATACATTTAATGTTGTTGAGAGCAGCAGGTCTGTGTTCAGCTCTGTGGTGCTGTATGCAGCACTACTGGAGGAGATGACGCATCAGTTATCGTCTGAGGATTTATTTCATGAGACACCCGACTACTGTTATACTTCTGGTACCTTACCAATAAAGTCATCATATATTTAATTATTTCATCCACTCATTCATTAAGATACTTCGCCCATCTCAGGACTGTAGGTGAGCAGATCCAAGAGGATCCACAGCACTTCATCTTGGAGATATAATCCCTCCAGCTGATCCTGAGACAACCCAAAGTGTCTCCTTCCATTCAGCTGTGCTCGGTAAGCCTCATCCTGAGGGTTTTATAAGCAGCCCAAACATAAACTGCATGCTTCTTGAAAACCCAGCAGCATGGAGTCTACTTTGAGCCTCCTCATACGAGTTAACTGAGCTGCTGTGTAGAGAAAACTGATTCCACCTGACTGCCATGCCGGATGGCTCCCTCACTGCAGCTACATCTAAAAACTATGTTCCTGAAAACCAGAAAATGAGTGAGGCAGAGGTTCATCCTTGGCTAAGCGCCGAGTGTTATTAACCTAATCATGCAGGAACCTTCCTGGAACCCTGTAATCCCAAAGCACCTCCCAGAGAATCCCCCAAGGGACTTGATCACCGTTCTACAAAACACACGAAGACTGGGACAGTAAACCCCCAGGGATTCTTCGATAATCACTGAAAAAGCAAAAATGTAGTCCTTTTTTAGCAGCAGCAGTTTACTGAAACTGAATTTGAGCAAAAAAAGTCCAGATCAATCTTCAAAACATTTAACAATTCTGTTAAATGACTAAAAAGATGATCATTGGACCCAATCAAAACATTGTCAACACAAACAGACTCAAATTTTATCCACAAAACCTAAAGCCAAAAAGGTATAGAAAAATTTAATTCTAATCTCTGATCAAATAACTCAAAATATATTTTGTAAAACAAAGAAAAGAAAATTTGTTTTCTAGACAGGATATAAGACTTCAAATATGCATTTTCACCAGCATGTTTCTCCAATTTCTCTTTCTTTTCTATTTCATATCATACAGCCCGTTTTCTAAATAAAGATGCGATCGTCTTCCTTCCTGCTTTGCCCGTTAATCTCTGCACTCCCTGTTGTTTTCCTCCTGTGAAGTGTTGATGTAATCCCTCTTTTCCTCTCCCACTGCTTCCCTCTTTCGTCCATTTCTCTTTCCCTGTCAAGAGGTGGAAACATCCTCATGCCATCTGCTCTATGGTGCAACTGGGTAGCCTGTAATGGGATCCTTCATCATCCCCACTCTGTACCTTCACAGCAGGGTCTGCATCCCAACACTCTCCTGCTCTATGCATCTATGCATATGCATCTTTAGGAGCATTTAACTGCATTCTTTTCTGAACATACCTGATTCACACCAAGAAATTGGTGCTAAAACCTGCATGTGAACAATCTGAATGACTGCTGAGAACAAAGAAAGTCAATACATGTGTTGTCATGTCTGCCTCCTTTTTCTGTTTGAAAAGGAGCAATTTAAAGCAAGAACAATTCATCGGGGAAAAGCCGCCCAGGGAGCTGGTTTGTGTGCTGGAACAACAGAGTAAACTCTCCAAGAGCATCTGTGAGAAGTGCAGACACACAACAGAGTAAATGTGTGGGCTCATGTTGCCTTTTGTGCTGAGCAGCCTGAACCCAGGCTTGGATCCCCAAACAGAAGACAGTTGAACTCTGAGGCTTTGTTAGCAGCGAGGAGCTATCAGCGGGCTACTTCTGTACACTTGGATCAATAAAAACAGAGGATATGTCCATTACAAGCATTAGTTTGCTGTCACCAGGAAAGACAAACAATCTAGAGAGGACTGGGCCTTTCATGAAGGGCAACCCTAAAGAGGCAGGAGCTAAATCGCAGCATTGCAAACACAAGGTAAAGTTCTGTTTTTTCTAAAACTGTCTAAGACACAGTTTCAACATCCAAGAGAGCTTATTCTGGTCGACCTCAAGCTCTGTCAAGCAAATAAACAAGGCTGGGTCGGGTTTCCAGAGGGTGTCGGCAGATGCTAGATTGTTAGAGGCTGGAATTCAGTAGAAGTAGATGAAAATCAGACTTGGGAATAAATCTTGAAAACATGTGGTGGACATCTACCACATACAAATATCAGTCCAAAAATATCAGTCAATTAATTGACTAATTGTCAACTATCAAAATATTCGGCAACTAATTTCATAATTGACTGAGCATTCATTGTTTAAAAGATTTGTTTTTCCTCTCAAAATGCCGCCGTACCTTCCGCTGCCTTGTCTAAATTTCTGTCCTTGATGCATGTATGTAGTCGTAGCTATCGGGGTCAGCTTTTCTTGAATTGTATATTGAATATAAACACAAACACAACCAGTCAGAATTTTGGACACGTTTTTCCGTTACACTCAATGACAAAGTGACAGAGCTTTTGACTGGTACTGCAAATATGCTACAATTTTCATATGGTTCGATTAGTCGATTAATTGCCAAAATAATCAGTGATTAGTCAATTATTAAAATAATCTTTTGTGGCAGCCCTACATTTTAATGTCGATATCAGCTGATAAAATCGGTAGGCCGATAATGTCGGACATCCCTACTTTGAATAGAATTTTTGTTGTTGTTGTTTCTTTTTAGTTTCTTATGTACCCCTACAATGTCTCTAAATACCCTAAGGGGATATATACCACCCTTTGAGATACTGTGCCTAAGAGGCCCTGTGCTGTTATTAGGGTGACAGGAGACATCCCCAACACAAAGTAGAATAAACATTGTTCTTACCAATATCATATGCCAGGAAGTCAGCAGAAAAGCACTTGGCTCCGTTGCTTAGTGACGTGTCATTGTGAGTGTTTCCTCCAAACACCAGCATTGTGCTGCCTAACAGCACAGCAGAGTGGAGGTAGCGCGCCAAGCCGCTCTCCCTGAGAATCAACCTAAACACACACACAAGAAAGGGTGGAAGTCAGCAACTTGAGCTATAAAGGAAGCGTTCATCTGTCAGGTATGGGTGTGTGTCTGTGTGTGTGAGGTGATGTTATTGGAGGCATTTCTCTGGGTGTGTGACCTGGCCTGTGGTGACTGCCCTTCATACCAACTGTTCTGTCATGGGAGCAGCACACACGCAATGTTGTTGAAGGTCTCAGTCTGCTGGCAGAAGACTTCTATGAGGTCAAAGGTTGCATTGTGAAGACCAACTGCGACCTCTTCATTTGCCAAGGCAGCCCCCCTCCCCCCAAACCCTATGACACCATGTCTAACAGAAGACTTTTATCTCCTTTTATTGACAAATCACTGAAATAAACCATTTGCATTAAACAGATATGTGGCCACACTGTTCAGACTGCTGCAGTTCACTGTGGAGGGCTGAGAATCAACATACACACTAATGCACGAAGTGAAGTAATATTTGATTAATCGAATTGTTGCTAAGTTTATGATGTCTGTTTCTTCCAGTTTTGTCAATTCCATCATCCATTTTCTGCTGCCCAACACTTAAAACACAAATAAAAGTCGTGATGGAAACAAATGACTGTGAGGAGTGCAGGGAGAGTGAAAGACTAGAAATGTTTTGGTCTAGGAATTTCAAGTCCATGAGCTCAAGTGACACCAGACTCCTGCAGTTAATTCCAACTAGACAGTGAGAGGCACAGACAGCCAGCAGCTTACATGTGTACGTGAACACATGCATGGTAGTGAGGCCACACTTGTGCATGTAATCAAAGTGAGAGAAGGAGACTAATGGAGCTGAGCTCTCTTTCTCAGCCATCCATCTGCCTGAAGCCACCTGAGGTCAAACCTCCTGTCAGTTCCTTCTATTCTCACCCTCCTCTCCTCTCTCCGACTGCAGCGTGGCCCCTCTCCTTCACCCACAATGAACTGTTAGCAAAACAAATTCTGAATGTGATGCTGCGTTGAAGTGGCCAGTGGTTCCCAATAAAATTGTTATATCTTAATTAGAGAAGCACCGATTTATTTTTTCCGATCTAGTCCAATACAATGAGTGAGTGTATCGGCCAACACCCGACACCAATCTGAACGACTGTTGAATGACTGCATCATATACCTTGCCGTGTGAGTGAATGCATCAGGCTTGACTTAAATATTTAGCCTTGTTACAAAGATAAAAAATTAATACTGATATAAATGTACTTCATAGTATTTATTAACAAATAACGTGTACTTCAGCAGCAAAAAGAAACAAATAATACTTCTCTGCTCTGAATGATGATGTAACCAGCATTGCAAACACAGAATTAAAGTAACTAGATCACTGTACTGTAATTGTATTGCTGTGCATGATATGAATAAAAAGAAGAAATGACTGAATCAGAATGTTGGATCGGCCTCATTCATCCAATATCCAATGCAGCTAATTAGTCAATATCGGAGCCGATTTCCAATCCAGTTATTGGATCAGTGCATCTGTAATCTAAATATAAACTTTCTTAGTGTACATGGTCTGAAACTACAACGACAGAATAGCTATTATCATATTTTGTTACCAGTTAGGTAGTTTGTTTGTTTTTCAACTGGAGCCACCTGATTTGGAGAGCAATGACCATCTGTAAACTAAGAAACTCTCTTTGCAAGTCATAAAACAATAAACAGAGGAGAGAAAAATGGATCAGATCAAACAAAAAACAGAAATATTAAACACTGAAAGAAAGAAATACAACAACTCTAGACATGATGAGCAGTTATAGGAATGAGCTGCTTCAGCTGGTATGGTCACCGAGGGTCTGGCTGCAGATCTGTTTCCAGCTGTGTTGTCTCTGGATGTGAATATCTACTGGAAGAGCATGAAAGCTGTGCCGGCACCCTCACCATGTTCTGGTGCCAACGTGGTAGCGGTACATGTGGTCCACCAGACCGTATTTGTTGTTGCTGAGCGCCTTGTATCCCCCGTGGACATAGACACAGCCGCTGGCCTCATCATACACGCTGCTGTGACCGTAACCTCCCTGAACCACGGCGCCTTGAGCAGACACAACCTGCCACGAGTTCGACCCTGTGGCACGAAAGGAGAGGAAACACAAGGGCTGATTAACACACACTCCCACACACAAATCAAAGCTGACCACTTAAAAAGGTTTTTGATGCTTTGGCAAGTTTGACTTTTAGCTTTCAAGCCAAAAAGCAAAGCACTTTTAATTCCCGGGGTGAGACAGAAAGAGGCAAGAAAAAAGATGGGAGGCAGAGAGAGTGAGCCAAACAGTGTAAGAGGCCAAAGAAAATGAGAGTTTATTGAATTTAAAAGCACCCATACTGTATATTATACCAGCGATGCATACAGATTAATTTAGGTACTCAGAGAATGCTATTAAAAACAAGCAGAGATTGCATCATCCAAGGAGCCCCCAGTAAGGAAAGACACAGGAGAACAAACAAAGCCTTAGGAGGAAGAGAAACTTTAAAAGCCTGAGAAAACATGTCGTCATGTGAAGCGTAAACCACAAAGACGCCAAGTGTACTGAGAACAGAGAGAAGAAAATCTCCCAAGTTGAATTTGCATGAAAAGAATTGTGTCTCAGTACAGAGACAGAATAAAGATATCTGCAGCTGCATCGACGAAAATACCAACAAATATCTGAAAATTTACTTTCAAAAAGTCAGACTCGAAATCACTGTTGTCACATCATTTAAAAAATGACTGAATCATCATGTATGGCATCCATTTATAACATCCACATTTAAAGAAATGAAAAATTATCAAAACTGAACAAAAAAGAAGAATTTATTTTTTAATGATTAACTTTCCAGACATTGCTTCCCATCTTTGTTGGGGCTGATTTGTGTTAAGTGCTTATGAATAACTGAGGCATTGGGGGGGGGGGGGGGGGGCAGTGTACTGTAGTTAGAGCGGCTTTATACCTGTACTGCAGAGCGGACAGTGTACAATGTAACTGATTAGTCAGGGCAAAGAGTCAACTAGCATTTTTAAGTCTGGACTAATTTTCTTTGGTGCAGGACGACAGTTATGTCACTATGTTGACATGACTAATGTCTGCAGCGCTGTTTCTGCCTGTAGCAGCAGCAACCGACGGGAGCCCACATTGACAACAATAACAAAACAATGGCAAGCATATGCATGGTAGGGCTGTCAACAAATGTTCTATTTTCGAAAATTAAGAAAAACCCGAGATTTGGATGTGAAAATGACATTAGACCTACATTTGCTACACTGGTTTGATTACAGGCCGACTGTTTCCAGTTGTTCCATGTTTATTACAGCTTGCTCGGAGCATTCAGTGTTAGTTAATTTAATTTTAATTTGTCGGGACCTTTAATCACTCGCGCAAGTTAGGGAGATGGGGGGGGAGGACCTGGGCATTGTTAAAGATGTTAATATTGAAATAAAAAAAAAAAAAAAACCTAAACAAGTAGTTACTGTATGTCTTGTATTAGTTTGTCTTCCTGTTGGCATATTGCTCAAATGGATATTCGAATATATTCGATTTATGCAGTGTTTCCTCTACATAGACCTAGCTGTGGTGCTGGGCCATGGCTGAATTTACAGCTCCATGCCAACAAAATGCTGACAATAACATTGTTTTATGGGGACAACGTGATTTTTTGAGTAAATGTAATTAGTTACTTCCACCCCTGGCTGTGTGCAGGACAGAGAAATGAGGAGCCGTGGTGGAAACCAGATAAACTGGCTGCAGGTTGCATCTTGTTGTTGGTCAGTGACGCTGTTCATATCGCAGTTTTGCATTTAAGTGTTAGATGAAAGAGCCGCTCATATTTATGTTATCACGTGATAATTCTCCATCTGATCTAGAAAATGTATTTTGGCACGAACACTGAACAGAAGCTGGAATGGAAAATATTAAATCTCAAATCGAATCACAGTATTGGTCAGAAAAATGGCAATTAGATTCATTTCTCCCCTCATACTGTTCAGGCTGAGATTTGACATCATCCCACACATGTGGAAAGTAAAAAGTTGAAGGAACACAGAGCAAACGAACTGAGACACATGTAGTGAATCTTAACTGGTATTCTTGTTTTTTTACAAAGTTGTTCTTGTCAGTAGCTGGTAGCGTAACAGTGCTACTGGTCATGACCTAAGGTATATTTCAATAAACATTGCCTTTAGTTTAAAGATAATATTTAATTTCTTCCCAGCGTGTCTTAATTCTGTTGTGAGGTTAAGAAAATTGAAGATATGGTCTTTAAAATGTCTAAGGTGTTGAAATTTACCTCAGAATTCCTGCATACACTCTGTTTTTTATTTCACAAGTCGTCACCCCCCCTCCTGGCACCACAGCTACAAAAAAATCCTAGAGGAAACACTGTTATGTGTGAATTTTAGAACAAATATTCAAACATCATTTTGGAGCAATTTTGACAGCCCTAAAGCACGGCAGTATTTCATTCAACTGGACGAGAACGTCAAGTGCACATAACGCAAAATGATATTAGCTTACCACAGTTCTACCAGCACAATTAGGACTCACCGCTACAAGAACCTTACGCTTCAGGACTGAGAAGATCAGATAGAAAAACCACAGAAATGATGGTGTTGCTGCTGCTAAATGTTAAAGCAGAACTCAGTAACTTCAGCTCGGGGCTCCCCCTAGTGGCGTCCTTTCACTGTCGTGTTCAACCCCCCTTACACCCCCACAGCACACAGACGGCTTCTCTACCTGTCTTTCCTCTATTTTGATCGCTGGATATATTTCTAAGCGTTTACTAGCTTGTTGATGCTACTTTGCTGCGTTGGTAGCCCCAAGAGTCAGCACCTCGTCTCCCTCTGCTCAAAGCAAAGTCCTGTATTTTCTGAAACGGGACGTTTTCCCCGCGATTTGCGGGTAAATATGCCGTGGATTATATTTTTCACTGGTGTTGGCGAGTAGCAGGTAAGAATACGAACTTTTATTTACTTTTTGCGGACGTGACAAGTGATTATTGAGCCTGAAGCAGTGATGCTTCACCCGGCGCCCAGGCAGCGCAAGCTACATGAATCACTCTGGTCCAGCAAAGAGTTGGTTATGAGAGCCAGGAGCCGTGTTTAGGTGGTGTGAGGCTAAAGAAATGTTTTCTTCGAATTAGCGCTGGTAGTCTGGTTAAAATCAGAGCTGGAAGCAGCTCGGTAGATAGGAGACCTGAGTACCGTACATTGGTTTCTGTTGTCGCAAGTTCTGCTCGGGTCGGCGCAGGCAAAGTTGTTTTTAGCTGCTGGCAGGCCAGAGGCCCCGGCGGGAGGGGGGGGAACATTGAATCGCTCCGTAAACACTTTGTTTAGCCCCACGGGGATTCCGAAAAGCATTTATTGAGGTAAAAAAGTTACTGAGGTTCCCCTTTAATATGTGGTCAACACTAAGCTCACCTGGTACAGCAGCTGCCTCATACACAGAGACCACAACTCTTCAATGCTGATGATCCAGGTTGGAACGCAGTTCCAGCCCTCTGCAGCCTGAACCCTTTCCTGTCTACCTGGGTGCAATAAAAGCCAGTAATCTAGGCCAAAATCTTAAGTACAAACCTTTTTTATTCTCAACATTATGTTCTGCACAAGCCTGAGTCAGGTGTGTTGCAGCAGGGGAAGCTTCTAAAACACCAGCACTCTGGGACCAGGTTTGGTTTGGGGATCCCTGGTCGAGTTGCATAACAATGACAGAAGCAAATGTGTAAAATTCACCATCCATAACTCTCGCTCAAACTGCTGGGAAATTTCTGGTGACTGAGTCGCTAAAAATGACAAAATAATTCCCTCTTCTACGACATCTCTCTTAGCTGTTAGCTAAGCTCTCTTGTAAGTCATCCCACTTGATTCTCCAAACAGACTGTGCATTGACCATCATCTGCTAAGCTGCAGGAAAGACTCGAAATACTCATAAGTATTTCACAGGAATCACTTTAACAAGAAAAAAAAATGGAAGAAGCTAGAGATTACAGTGCATTATGCCGGCTGGTCATATTTTCCCTCTTTTAGCTGTAAAATGGTCAGAGACTTTTCAAGCAAAATAAGTATATTTCTTTAAAAAAAAAACGGACTTTTGATCTAAACAAAGCACGGTAACCCATACATAACAGGTTTGGCATCAGAAAACATCCAAACTCCTTTAAAAAGGTTGAAAATTCATGAAGGCATGATGAGTTAAATTGTGGAAGGATATTAAGGATCAACCGATACAGATTCTGTTTTAGGCCAATACTGGTATTTGCTCATCAGCTTCAGCCGATGGCCAATACAACCTGCCAATGTTTGGGGCCGATACTACATTTGGCCCCAAAATTAATATGATGAAGCAATGAAAACTCGTTTTGAAAACACTTAAGATAAAAAAAAAAAAAACTTCAAATAAATATATAAAAGTGTACTTGTCAACAAATAAATATTAAATAGAAACATTAAACTTGTAAATATCCATGTAAAAACACTGCTGCCTGTATGCCTGTCTGTGAATTACGCCGAGACGGAATCGGCCAACACACCCAACATATCGTCTGATGCCGATACCAGCAAAAACGCAAATATCGGCCTAAAATATCAGCCAATGTATCGGTCTATCGCTCTTTCAGAGCCATGCCTCCTCCATTGGTTATAGAGCAACCAAGCTATAGTCTGTTTGTAAATCATCTTATCCTGCTGAGAAGCAGAAATTGTTTTACTTAAATTTTGGAAGGTAGCTTCATACTGATGCACAGCAATTTATGACCTTTTCTCCAGGAAAAATGGACCTGACCGAGTTGCTCCTACTTACTACAAATAAAATGCATACACATTAAACACTTTCTCTGTTGAGTGGTTTTGCAGGAATCTTTCAGCTTGTAATGCAAATGTTTAAATATAACCAATTTGAATTTAACTGCATTAATAAAACTAGTCTAGATTATAACAGCATAGCTGTCATTTTCAGTCCTGCTTTATAATGCTTTAGTGCAAATAATGAAGCAGCTTGAAAAACTAAATTAATGAACAGACAGGAGACCACAAGCCTGACAGAGAAAATAAAATGCAAAAGAAAGAAAAAGAGAACAGGAGAAACATTAACGAGGGACTGCTATGAACAGATGACAACCACGTAAAAGGTCAACTCTTATCTCATCTCCGGCAGCTAATTGCTGTGAACCAGCCTCTGAGTGGTCATTAAATCCGTTTACCTCATATTTTACACTCCGCTACTACTCCCCCTCTGTTCTTATCCAGGTTGACGCTACCCTCTGAAGCCTAATGATGCTCAGTGCAGACTCGCACTGTGACAAAGTCGGAGAAAAGAAAAGAGGGAAGCTTTAGAGGTGTGTAGAGATGAAAGTAACAGATGGATGAGAAAGAAGAAGTCAGAAGGAGATGAAGGAGAAGAACCAAGAGGGAGCGATGACAGAGGGGGTCAGAGACTCAGGCTGGCAGATGAAAGAGAAAAGACAGAGAAAATGACAAAGAGGATGAAAAGATGTAGAAAGAGGGATGAGAAAAAGGAAAACAGGATGATGGGAAGGCAGGAGAGTGAGGGAATGCAGTCAATTCATTAATCATTGTCTTCTCCCAGACATTCTGGCCTGAGTACCACCTCCTCTTAATGACCATTCTTGCTGTGTGTCAGTATGTGTGTGTGTGTAGTTTGCAAGGCTGCCTTTCAGTTTGCGTTGTGCGTCTTTTGGAAGTTGTGTTAATGTGTGTGTTTACCTCTGCAGAAAGGGTCAAACATGCAGCTCTGATTTCGACGGATGGTTTTGAAAACTGCAACACTGCCATCTACTGGTCATTGGAAGTTTTGCTCCCCTACAACTCCTCAGACACTGACCTTTTCCCATCAGGACACCTGAAATCTGCACCGACTTCCCATGAAAGCCCGCTTTGTCTTAGAAATTTTCTTATTTAGTAAAGCTCCAGTAGGAATGGCTCATAGAGAAGAATTGCGATTGTTGATTGTGGGGAAATATGTATGTCTTAGGTGTAAGTCTAAAATTTGTCTGCACCAATAGCAACATCTCTACCTAATACATCAAAAGTTAAAATATCAATACAAAGAAAAAATGCCAGTGACTTTAAGAGGCTCAGTTATGACAAGTTAAAATTCAAGGTGTGGACAAACATGTCAACGTCTGTAAAATACACCTGACTTCCATCAATGAAAAGCAATTTAACAGCCACAGAGAACAAAGACTTAATGACAGCAGAGTCAGCAGCTGAGCTTACTGATGTTGTACTCCTGAACTTTGCTGATGTAGCTGTAGATCGGCGAATAGCCAAAGAAGGTCAGCATCACCGGCTCTCCGTCGGCCTGCTTCACCACGTGCGCCGTGTGGCCCTCCAGGGTGTATGGGGGTGGCGGAGCTGGTTTCCGTTGTGACCAGGTGCGTCTGGGGATGTTAAATACCCACATCTCATCCGTTATATTAGCTGGTCCTGCTTCCAGCTTCCCGCCAAACATGTAGATGTCATCCTACGGAGAACATAGGACAACATGGGGCAGGGATTATTTGATGATACATGTCTGAACATGGTAGAGGTACCTTAAGTTTCATTGAGGCAAAGGTTCACCTGAAATATGAAGTCTCATACTGATTCATCTGACCTAATCCAGCATCATTAACTGATCTGGACGGAATACAGTATGACATGCATTATAATGTACCTTTTGCAAGTATATTCACACAAACGCTGATGCAAAATTTACCCTCAAAAAACACCTGTGCATCTGCAGTAAGGTGATGTTTTAATCACCCATCACTGAAAATCTGTATTGATGTTATTCAGTTTCAGTTAGATGGTCTGAAGCTCAGACATCCGGAGGGTGTCTGAAGTAAAGCCACTGCTCCTAGTATTAAAAGGAGTAAACTAAAGTGGTTTGGGGATAGGGTTGCCACCCGTTGACAATAAATACGTATTGCCCTTTAGTTGACAATGAAACGCCATTTGTCCCGTATTTCCATAAGCGTTCAATACACGTCTTTCACACACATATAAAGATTAAATTTAACAATAATGAGCAAAATAAACAAGAAATTTTTAAAGCCAGCAAAGAAACAGTGCGATCTAGGCAGGATACTTCCTCTAGTCATGTGTGTCTATACCCGCACGCCTGCATGTGCTGTTGTCACGCGCGCTTCTCACTGCACCCGCGCCTTTTAAAATGTCCACACCTGATACTCCAGCATGTTCTCAAAAGCACAAAAAATTTTGCTTGCTAAAAAAAATACCTGAGTGGGAACAGCCCCATCCTTGACTGGACAGCGTCAGTGGAGATGATGAGGGGAACTGTAAGATATGTCGGCGAGTGTTTTCTGTGGCGCACATGGACTGTCACATCAGACATCATCATACATCATGAAAGTAACACTGCAGGCATGTGAGAACCGTGAAGACGACCTTAACGTGAGTGTCCCATCATTTTGTATTTATTTATTTAAAAGGGACAATGCATTTTTAAGCATGTATACATTAAATGTGTACAAGTACAAAATTGCAGGACAGCCTAGGCTAATTTCCATCCTCTGTCCCCCCTGAGCCAAGCCAAGCCCCCCACCCCCATCCCATCATCATCATCATCATCCCCTCATCTCCTGAGACTGAATCAGTCATGACATCACGTCCTGTTCAGGATCAGTTTTTATCTGCTTGTGTTTTTGCCAGAAGATGTCAGAACACGGATAGTCTAGTTTAGGAGACTGGCAGTTTGGTTAGTTGATTGATTGTTTAGGATGTTGACTTTTTAAAGTTGAATGAATGATCATTTATTTCATATATACAGAATCCAAAAGTAGTGGTAGCCAATATAAATATATTATATATGTTCATTTACACAAAAAATCATACTAATGAACTAACAGTTGATAGATAAATAAATATTGTGCATTGGTTTCCATGACCACCGTTATGTGCGTGATGTCATTCATGTTTAACTGAGCATGCGTGTCACTTCAGAAGCATGAGCTGTTCATATTGCAGTCGGCGACAGGCCACATTTAGAAATGTAATGTGAACACCCACACAAAAAGATCGGATCTGACGAAAAAAAAATCGGAATTGAGCATTAAGACCTGCAGTGTGAACGTAGCCAATGTGCCTGGTTCATGAACTCACAGTCCCCATACGATTCTATTGCCACGGACTCCGGTAAATAGACAGAGCCCTGCGAACCAATTAGCAAACTGAACGTTTTCCAGATGTCCAGTTCACCTTACAACGTTTTCGACTTAACTATAAACATAAGCTGACATGCTAACAAGATTCAAAGCCGATAACAATGAGCGTAAACCATTAGCTCAAGAGTGAATAAAATGTTTCAAAATATGTTTAGCAGCTAAAAAGGGAATAAGACAAAAACAAAAAATAAAAAAATACCTAGCTTTCCAGTCGTGTCGTCACCCCACTATAATTTACTGTTGGTAAAGGAAATAAAAGCGCTGTGAAATGACCGATGATATAAAATAGTAATTATAACTGTCAATGTTCAGTTAGAATCCCAGGAAGAATAGCTTTTGGCATGCCACAGCTAATGGGGATCTGAAATAAATCAAATCAAATTCTTGTGGTTTTCAGGGGAAGCGGCATTAGAAGACATCTGTTAACTTTCAGTTTCTGTCGTTGGATTAGGATTTGACGCAAGCATTGACCGTTAAGACCGTTAGGACGCTGACTAATGGGGGGATCCGGCGCATTAATTTAGAGCTCACTTTACCTGGAACTACTTTTTCTCGTTTTGAACACTGCAGGCTGAAATACAGAAACAAATTAGAGCAGCTATACTTCGTCCTCAAAATTATTCATAACCTCTAATTAAAGAAAAGGCTAAATTCACAACAGTAATGCAAATAACACAAAACTAAAGAAACTAATAATACATTTTCTTTTTTTTTTTAAATTACAAAGTTACAATTTAGTGAAATCAAATATTGCTTTTGAATTGTGATTGAAAATAATAATTTTAGAAAACAAACAAAACTGTCTTGGACACATTAGAGCACCTTTCCCATGAACAGTGAACCAACATACCTGTCAACAGGTATAGAAGTCTTTCTGAACATTAGAG
This sequence comes from Atherinomorus stipes, assembly GCA_023101725.1. Lineage (NCBI taxonomy): Eukaryota > Metazoa > Chordata > Actinopteri > Atheriniformes > Atherinidae > Atherinomorus > Atherinomorus stipes. Next base: position 259,537 of record JALJCO010010996.1, on the reverse strand, counting down.
AAAACACCTGATTGCAGTGACTGTCTCAAGTGTTGCTCAACACAATTTTAGCTTTGAAACCCCATCATGCTATTTTACTTGTTTTTTTTTTATGTGTTTGTTTTTAATATTTCTGTTGAACCACAATTCAAAATCAGTGTCATGATTTTCATAGATTTTTTTATTTAATATTACTTTTGTCTGCACGGTGGCGTGGTGGTTAGCACCGCAGCCTCACAGTAAGGAGGTCACTGGTTCAATTCCCGGCTGGGGAGGGGTTCGAACAATTCCAACCGTGGCCTTCCTGTGTGGAGTTTGCATGTTCTCCCCATGTAGGCGTGGGTTCTCTCCGGGTACTCCGGCTTCCTCCCACCACCCAAAGACATGCATGTTAGGTTAATTGATCACTCTAAATTGCCCCTAGGTATGAATGTGAGTGTGAATGGTTGTCTGTCTCTCTGTGTTGGCCCTGCGACAGACTGTCAGGGTGTATCCTGTCTCTCGCCTGATAATAGCTGGGATAGGCTCCAGCAACCCCGCAACACTAACTATAAGCGGTACAGAAAATGACTATCACTTTTGTCAATTTCAACTTATTTCACTGACAGATCATTTTTTTCTGTACGTAATTGGAGGGTATGAATAATTTTGAGGACGACTGTATATACAGTAAGGCTGGGCTAACAACGCTTATTGTCATGTTGATAAATAAATGCTGCTAATCTTGAGCATTAGCTTCTGCTGGCTCTGAATATACAGAATAACAGTGGCCATGCTGAGGTTCTGCTTGGTACCGGCGTTACACAGGACATGCGTGGTACACCCTGTGTCCTTACACAGAAGTGTAAGAACACACTTACTGTGTGTTAAAGTATGGAAACATCTAAAACATGCAGGGTCGGGTCCCCGAAAGTTTACAGTAAACCAGGTAACAGCTGCTGGCTTCAAATCCTATTTTGGCTTGATTGAGGCAGTCTGACCTCCTCTGTATCAAACCTCACCTTCATCCCAGCAGAACACACATCCCTCTTCATCTTCTTCTCGTCCTTCACTGTTAAATGACTCCATCTACACACACTGATGATTCTGACATTCTCATTCCTCTATGGAAAGCCAAGTGATGGACGTGGCTCATTAAATGAGTCCCCATCACAGTAAACACTTCACAGAGCAAGTCAAGTTTGTAGATATTACCGTTGACACATTTCCTTTCATTATCACATCGGCGGTGGTTATTTTTCTTACTATGCTGCATCAGAAATAATGGCAAGAGCATCTAAAGCATGCTAGTTGATCAGTTTGTTACAGCAGGACCAGTATTAACCTGTTTAATTAAATTATTTGAGCTACAAATCCTGTTTTTGTTGTTGTTTTAATCAACTTAAACCCGGTTATAAAACAGAAGCTTATAAAACACAACCTCCACAAAGATGATCTTATGTGATCATCTTTGTGTGCAGGAGCTCCTTAGTACCTTGAAATAACGGTTTTCTGTATGATGTCATCAGCATAACATCTTTAGCTAAGTGAGGCTTGCAGCATTTGCAGCTCTTTGGAAATCCCACAGCATCAGGTTGAGGTCTGGACGTTGACCAGATCATGTCAACACCTTGACTACTTTCTTTTCCAGCCATTCTGTTGTAGATCTGCTGTTTGGGATCATCGTCCTGCTGCGTGCGACAGTTCTAGCCAAGCAGCTGTTGATGGATTCACATCTGACTCTAGAATACTTTGGTATCCAGAGGAGTTCACGGTCCATCCAATGACTGCAAGGTGTCCTGCGGCCCCAGATCATCAGCTCTCCACCCCCCTCTGATATTTCCCAACTATTACTCCAGAAATTTAACACAATTTCCTTCAGAATATGTTCACTGAAATCACTGAGCAATCCATGTTGATGTACGTAGAAATTAGCTAAAAACAGAAAGTTTGCCAGACTTAGCAACTGTAACCATGGGGGGCGGGACTTAGCGAAGGGTCAATTCAAATATTTCTGTTGTAGATCAAGTAGTAGATGTAAAGAAAAAACTTAAGTATCCCGATGTTTACACTTAATGAGCTTTGCAACTTCCTCCAAACGGAGTCGGGCGGACCAGAAAATAGAGGTGATCCGTATTTTTGGTGGAGGCTGGCGGACCTGAGCGGACGTGCCGGAGTGGGGCGGAGCGCTGGCGGAGTAGTGGACTGCTTCTCATTGAGCTGCGTCGTGCGGACGGAGCGGGGCGGAGGCAGTGGACGGAGGGGGTAACCCTCTTAATTCATGTGGATGCAGTAAGGAATGAATTAGTTAGATCAGTGGTCCAGTCCTCGAGAGCTGCTATCCTGCACATTTTGGTTGCATCCCGTCTCCAACACACCTGAATCAAATGAATGGCTCGTTACCAGGCCTCTGCAGAGCTGAATGACATGCGCATGAGGGAATTAGCTGTTTGATTCAGGTGTGTTGGAGAGGGTATGTTATAAAATTTGCAGGATCGTCTTGAGGACCAGACATGGGCACCACAGAAATAAATGAAGGAAAAAATACTTTAATTACATAAGGGAAATAATTCAGTTTAATTCAGCTATATTTGTATAGCGCCAATTCATGACAATGTCATCTCAGAGAACTTCACAGAGAGATTAATTTGAGCCTGACTAGAGGAAATAGTAATAAGGAAATAAGTCTTAAATTTTAAAAAATGGAAGTAGGGAAGTTGTTTTTCATACACTGCTTTCAGCTTTGTTTTTGAATGAATGTGTAATGCATCGGGTGTTAGTCATCTCAGGTTGTATTAGCTAAATTTTAGGATTTAAGTATCACATGCTCTTTATTATCGTCATAAAACCTTCTGTACTGTATAACGTGATGCGTTTTTGAGGAAAAGTCAAAATAATTGAGCAGCTTCTGGAATATTCTGAGTAAGTGTGGGGATGTCTTCGTTACCTGGTAGAGAGCCAGTGAGTGTCCGTATCGATACAGAGGGCCACTGCTGACGGGCACCACCTCCCACGTGCTGGTGTCCAGGTTGTAGCTGCGCAAGACAGAAAGCTTCAACACTGGCATCCAGAAACGCTGCACGCTCAGCTTTATACCCATGATCAGACACGCAGCTTACTTCAGGACCATATGGTAGTTGGAGTAGTTGAAGGAGTAGCCTCCAACCACCCACATCAGTCTGGAGTGCACCAGGGCCCGATGGGATGCTCGACCCAGAGACTGAGCTGATGGTTTAACGCTGGGCAGCACCCAGAATGCTTCAGTGGAGGGAACGGGAAGGGTGCAGTCTGGACCTGATGAGAGAGAGCAACACTGAAATCTGTTCTCCTTCTGCTTTTATCAAACACACCTGAATACGACATGAGAAGAAAAAGAAGAAAGAAAAGCAAGTGGGGGGGTTATCTGATGATACTGGAAACCAGCAAAACAAAGAGCAGATTTCTTCATCGGCTGCTGCTGATGGACGAATAAGCTCATAAATGGAGAACCTCTGATGAGTCAGCCTAATTCCTCTTTGGGAATACTCTATATGTTTCCTCTTAATGGGATGAAGACACAAAGGGTTTTCACAGATTTCAAATCTCATCAGGGCTTTTCTAAAGGCACAGGTGGGTCTGATAAATGATTCAGAATGAGCACAGAAAGGAGGACAAACAGACAAAACCCCCACTGTAATCACAATAAAAACAACGGGTGAGGATACACAAGCGATAGATGGGGGGAACACAAAATATTTTTTTGCAACCAAATTGTGGTTGCTATGGCAACTGTTAGGCGCTGTTAGTGTACGAAGTGGCTCCGTTGAGGCCATCATCAGACTAATAAATACACATCTTTCTGTCCTACTGTGTTCACCTTTTGTTGTATAAAATAAACATAACTTTTAGTCACATGACTTCTGTAAAGTCAGGCACTCCTCATCAGTCAGTTTAGAGCTGAAGAAACCTTCTGGATAAGCAGCAAAACATTTGAGAGACAAGGAATCAGCTGCCTTCAATTCAAGCTCTGAGGATTTCTGATCTTCTGGGATTTTCACATAAGCTTTTCTAAGGTTTATGGAGAATGGTCCAAAAAGAGAGACGACGGTTGGAGATGATAGAAAGGCAACAGGAAGTCAGATAAGCACTAGTTCCGACCAAAGTGTGCAGAAGAGCATCTCTGAACACACAACACGTCCAACCTTGAAGCAGATGGGCTACAGCAGCAGAAGACCACACCGGGCGCCACTGTTGTCAGCTAAGAACAGGAAACTGAGGCTATAATTCACACAGACTCACCAAAACTGGACAATAGAAGATGGAGAAACGTTGCTGGTCGGATGAGTCTCCATTTCAGCTCCACATTCAGATGTAGGCTCAGAATTAGCTGGAAACATCATGAAAGCATGGATCCATCTTGTCTTGGATCAAGGCTTCAGGCTGCTGCTGGTGTAATGGTGGGGGGGGAGATTTTCTTGGCCCACTTTGGGCCCCTTAGTACCAACATGGCGGTTTAACCACCACAGCCTACCTGATTATTGTTGCTGACCATGTCCATCCCTTTATGACCACAGTGCAGCATCTTCTGATGCTGCTTCCAGCAGGATAACACACCATGTCACAAAGCTCACATCATCTCCAGCTGCTTTCTGGAACATGACGATGAGTTCACTGAACTCCAACAGCTTCCACTGTCACCAGATCTCAATCCAATGAAGCACCGGTGACCGGGTTCAAATTACAGAGCGGCTTTTAAGCGGGGGCTTTATGGGTGGGCCCTGTACAGGCTCTTGGTAAATGCATTGAGGAGATTGTATTTACCTCAACTTACTTCAGCTTAACAAGAACAAATCTGAGGGGATTTTTTTTTGGAGCCAAAGAGAAACAACTGCAGGTCGCCACAGAACTTCAGTCCATACACCTAAAAACCACCAACCAGGCCAGAAATCTGGGTGTAGTGATGGACTCAGACCTGAACTTTGAAAAACATATGAAGGCGATCAGTAAATCAGCCTACTATCACCTGAAGAACATCTTAAGGATAAAAGATCTGATGTCTCAGCAAAATCTGGAAAACCTAGTCCATGCATTCATCTTCAGTCGGCTTGACTACTGTAACAGCGTCTTTACTGGTCTACCTAAAAATCAGTTAAACAGCTGCAGCTCATTCAGAACTCTGCTGCCCGAGTTTTCACTAAGACCAGAAAAGTGGACCACATCAGTCCAGTTCTGAGGTCTTTACACTGGCTGCCGGTCCATCAGAGGATAGACTTTTCTGCTGCTGGACTACAAAACTCTGAATGGCTTAGGACCTCCTGACCCAGTATGAACCCACCAGACTCCTCAGGTCATCTCCAGCTTTATCAGTTCCCAGAGTCAGAACCAGACATGGAGAAGCTGCATTCAGCTTCTATGCTCCACATGTCTGGAACAAACTCCCAGAAAGTCTCAGATCAGCTGAAACACTGAGATTATATAAATCCAGGTTGAAGACCCACCTGTTCTCAGCTGCATTTACATAAAGTTTTATTCAGGAGTCAGAATCGGCACAGCCTCTTGTAAGACTCTTTTTAATGTTCTCTCTTTGTAATTCATTTTAAATTATGCTTTTATTATTCTACTTTTTAATGCTCTTTTCTTCTGATGTAAAGCACTCTGAATTGCTGTGTACATGAAATGTACAATACAAATAAACTTGCTTGGCCTTATATATGGGCAATATAACTTTCAAATAACGTGCCTGCACATATAAGTGCAGGGCAGCGCGATCAAAAACTGGTCTACTTCCAAAAACATTCAACTGGTTCTGTATGCCACTAATCCAGACAGAAACGTCTCATATAGGGACGATGACATCGTTAAAGGTCAGTCATTTTTTAACAACCACAAAAATGAAGGAAATCAAACAGTCACAACTTGGACACAGAGCTGAAACAACTGCTGCTGCGAGTCAGTGTCACTATGATAGAATGGACCAACTGCATCTTAGTTCAGAAACTCAATTACACCATCATCACCATCATCTAATAAATAAACAGGACCAGTCCAGGTTTGCCTATCTTAAGTTAGTACCACAGTAGCTACAGTGGTCTGATAAAGTTTTCCTTCAGCAACAAACTTGTTGCCTGATGTGTTTAAACACACCGTGAGTGGTATGGGTGGCTTCATAAATACAATAACCAGAGTGCAGTGCTGCAGTGCAAAAAAGACAGAAAGTTCAGCAAATTTGATGTAAAAGAGGATTAAAAAGGAAACTGACAAATTAATGTTATGACCTTTGGGATGTGGTGTCTAAAATGTCTATTTATTAACTTATTGTCTCTTCAAAAACTCTGATATTTTATCAAACAAACATTTTAATGAGGGAACACAGTTTCACTTGGGTCACATCATTTTTTACTTGTGCTTGCAGCATCTGTCCAGCAGGGGGCAGCCCTTCACCATCTATCCCAGCAGTTCAACCACTTGAACATTTGGTGGAGTTAAAATAAATATACTTTGTAATGCTTCATCATCATCATCATCATTATATCTCAAGGTCAAAAGAGCAAGAAAAAACTTTTCAGGTAGTTTAAATAAACAGCTTTAAATTTATTTTTTTTAAAAAAAGCTTCAACTAAATGCTTCAAAAAACTTTAGAAAACACTTGAAAATGAGTGTAATTGATGTTGTTGAGGACTTAAAGATCATTTTAAAGATTATGTATTAATCATTAATCCATAACTTCAACTCAAGTGGATATTTATCAGGATATTTTACTGAAATACAGAAACAAGTTAGAGCAGCTTTTCCAGTACAGACTTACAGTTGTCCTCAAAATCATTCATTCCTTCCAATTAAAGAAAAAGCTCAATTCACAATAGTAACTTTTAAAAAGAAACTAAAGGAACTAATAATAAGCAAAAATTTACAAAATTATAATTTAAAGAAATAAATTATTGCTTTTAAATTGTGGTTGGTATTATAAATAAATAAATAAATAAATAAATAAATAAGCAAAACTGTCCCAGACACATCACAACACCTTTCCCGTGAACAGTGGACCAAAATACCTGTCAACAGGTGCAGAAGTCTTTCTGAACATTAGAGAAAACACCTGATTGCAGTGATTGCCTCAAAGTGTTGCTCAACACAATTTTAGCTTCAGAGCCCCATCATGCTTGTTTACTTGTTTTATTTTCTGTGTGTTTGTTTTTGATTTTTTTTTGTTGAACTACAATTCAAAATCAGTGTCATGATTTTCATAAAATTTTTATTTATGATTACTTTTTTTCAATTTAATCTTATTTCACTGACAGCTGATCCTTTTCCTTCTTTAATTTGACGGTATGAATAACTTTAAGGACGACTGTATTTTCAGTCAGTGTTGTCATGGAGACGTCAAGTATGCTGCTGAAAACAAAAACTGGAACAATAATAGAAATAATATTCAATGATATGAAAATAAGAACTTGCAGAAAAGGATGTTTAGGTGGCTGCTGTATTTTTTTTTATCTTTTTTTATTTCCTGTTTATTTATGATTAATCTAAAAAGTGAATGAAGCATAAAAAGATAATCTTCATGCATCATATCAGCAGCAAGCAGAGCTTTTATGGACCTAATCTGCCATCTGCAGGCGTCGCTTTCCTCCTGGCTGTTTACCTTGCCAGCTGTCGTTGCAGACGCACAGCTTTTCCCCGGTCAGGTCGCAGTAGCCGTGATCCGGGCTGCCACAGTTGTCCCTGCAGTAAGGAATGTCGCAGGCCTCCCCTTTCCAGTACTTGTCACACTCGCAGTACACGCGACCTGTGACCGAGTTTGCAGCGCTGCATCTGCCGTGGCCTGAACAGTTGTTGGGACAAGAGTTTATCCTGGGGGAGACAGAGAGGTTACACTGCAGACTGCCAACACACGTTTTTTTCACTAATAAAAACATTCTAAACTGACCGACCGGCTTCGGTTCTTGGCTGGTGCTGAGATGTGAGAGCATGTTAAGTGTTTGAATAAAACCAGAAAGAAACGTCATGATCTGTTTCTGTTGATCACAGAAATCAAGATGCTGAAATTGGAGGTCTTCAGGGGAAAAATGGAGACGAGCCAATAAAGAAGCACTTTTGTTAATACAAAAAGCTGGCTCACTAGTCCAACAGGGTCGCCATGACAACCTTTATCTCCTCTCTGTGCATGTGTGCGACTGTACACAACTGTCTTTACTTCTCCCGCATGTCATTGGATTTTCCATCACCGTGGTCATTATTACACCTGCTTTGTGTGTGTGGGTGAAACGTGGCAAGGCGGCGCGGACAGTGTGGTGATGGACAGGATAAATGTGTCCTCTGAATGGACCATTTTTCTTTTTAAACTTTAAAAAGCTGTTTTATGCTGCACATACCCCAGCACACAGTTTAAAGGTCCCTTCACACTCAATATGAAGCAGTTTTAAAGCTGAACTCTGGTTGTTCCTGATGTGGAACATACTGTAGGAGATAAAAGGAACTAGTCTGTACTTGTGAAGCTACCATATTTATACAGTCCTGTACGAAAGCCTTTCCCTTTTACCACTGCCAACATAATTTCACCGTATTATCCTACCAGTACAATGACAATAAAGTTTCTTTTTATTCTTCTAATCTTTTAAAGTGGTCCTGATCAATACTTCTCATGATTTCTGGGGATCTGTCTAAGTTTTCTTTGGACATTTTCCATTTTTTTAAAAACTCCTTTAAGTGCAATCCTTGATTCCCAAAGAGCTATCAGCTGAAAACTTGGCATATCTCAGCATGATGTGCAGGATCTGGACCAGTGGAGGACAAAAGAAGAACATTCAGAACTAAAAACAAGTTACAGTAAATGGAAAGGATCAGAAAGTGACATCCTTAAGAAATATTAATGTTCGTTTACTACATTGTACATACAGTTGTGCTCAAAAGTTTATGTACCTTTCATGAGTAAGATGAAACTGACAGTATAAGTATTTTTCTAATGGTAAAATCATGATGACTTTGAACTGTGGTTCAACAGAAATATTAAAAACAAACAAACAAACAAAAAGCTAAACAACTAAACAAGCATGATGGGGCTCCTGAACTAAAATTTTGTTGAGCAACACTTTGAGGCAATCACTGCAATCATGTGTTTTCTGTAACATCCAATCAGACGTCTGCACCTGTTGACAGGTACTTTGGCCCACTGTTCATGAACAAGGTTTGTTTATTTTTTTAAATAATATTTTTAAACCACAATTCAAAATCAATATTTTAATTCGCTAAATTATAATTTAGTAAATTTTATTTTATTATTACTTATTTCAGTTTCTAGTTATTTGAATTTCTATTATGAATTTAGCATTTTCTTTAATGAGAGTCGATGTAAACTTTCAAGCACAACTGTCCATTTGAAATACCTGATGGTGTGTAAATTATCGTCCACTGCAGTTACATTTATGACGGTTATTTATTTATTGCCTTTAATGTATCAAATCAGAGTAAAACTTATTAACGTCATCCCAAACCAGTACTGAAATAAACTAGGTGGGGTTTGTGTTGTGATAGTCTTTTTTTTCTCCATGTTAAGACAATTAAAAATTGTTTTCAAGAAAAGACTAAATAAATTTGGGACTTTCATCTGTAGATTGATGGTCTGACTGTGGGGCAGGAAGGCAGACGTGTGGAGGAAAACAGTGAAACAGGACGTACGAGTATGCGATGGTGAAACCGGTCAGGTTGTAGGCAGCGTCGCTGAAGAAGTGGAGCAGAGCGTAGCCCGACGTCGTCACCACCTCCGGTACCGTTTCGCTCCCCCTGGTCTCAGGTACCACCAGACCACTAAACCAGAGACGGAATAAGACACATGAAAGCAGAGAGTCCGCCAAAGAAAAGCAATAATAATAAAATGTTTGCATTTTCATTTCCAATGCTGTTCTGTTTTATAGGCTCTTTTTTACAGCAGTCCCTGGAGAGGTTTGGATGAAAAGAATATACAGTAATCTCAGAAATTGCAGTCCACAGTGGATATATGACCGTGATTGGCTTTAAAGTAGGACTGTACGACACCACAGAGGCATATTGCATTTTTATTTTGTATGAGGATGTGTTTCAGCGCGGGTGGGGGCTTCTTATTTCCTCGGTCCGTCACATTTAATACATGCAACACTGCAAATGTTCCCCTTCCTACACAGAGAGCAGCCTCCCTGCAGCATCCACTGCTTTATTTTCTCCCAATGCAAAGTCAATCTGGCCTTACTTAATGGGGTAATAATATTGCAAAGCTTTGTATAATCAAGCAGCAGATTTTTCTAGTCCTTGTAATAGTTTAAATTGCCTCCTTCACGGATGCAAAGAACTTTTAACAAGAGATAAGCTCCAGCGAGTCAGAGCAGAAACTATTGTGGTGTTAGTGTTATTAATAAACGTGTGAAATGAAGGAGTGCAGCCCACATTCTCCCAGAGAGGGTCGAAAAATAAGCAAAATATGCAATGAAGCACTATAAAAAGAAGTGTTATTCATGAATAATTGCAATATTTTCTCTCTATTATCGCTGCATTGTGGAACGACTGTAATTACGAGGCCTATTGTTTGGGTATATGCAGTCATTTGCCTGCAGAAGTGCACATTTATTGGAGCTTTTGAAGAAGAGGCAAAGGCTACCAAAGCCATTTCCATACTTGTTCCCTCACACACATCATCTATTCAGAGTATCAAGCGCTCACCTGAAGACGGCAATCAAGGGCGCATAGATGGAGTCTCCGTCGTAGACGTACATGTGATCCCAGCTGCACTCTGTGGCGAAGTGATTGAAGCGCAGCCGGAGCGCTGTACTCGGACTGGGAGAGGACAGAATGGACAAGCATTACTACAACACGTAATACTGACATTTCCAGTAGGGGTAGGTATTGGCAAAGACTTCACGATACAATACGTATCACGATACATGGGCCATGATAAAAGATTGCGAAATTGTGACACCGCAATACAGAAAAATTCTAAATGCAGCTTGAAATAAAAGTTGCACCTTCAGTCGTCCTCAAAATTATTCATACCTTCCAATTAAAGAAAATGCTAAATTCACAACAGTAATTCAAATAACACAAAACTAAAGAAACTAATAATAAATAAAAATTTGAAAAATTATAATTTAGTGAAATAAAATAGTTTTCAGTATTAGTTGAAAATAATGACAAACAAACAAACAAAACTGTCTCAGACACATTGAGCACCTTTCCCATGAACAGTGGACCAAAATACCTGTCAACAGGTGCAGACGTCTGATTGGATGTTACAGAAACACCTGATCGCAGTGATTGCTTCAAAGTGTTGCTCAATAAATTTTAGCTTTGGAGCCCTATCATGCTTGTCTACTTGTTTTATTTTTTGTGTGTTTGTTTTTAATATTTCTGTTAAAACAAAATTAAAAATCAATGTCATTGTTTTCATAGATTTTTATTTATTATTATTTTTGTCAATTTCAACTTGTTCCCCTGACAGCTGATTTTTAGTCTTTAATTGGAGGGTATGAATAATTTTGAGCACAACTGCACGTACATACACAGATGACTGAAACAACAAAAGGAATCTAAATAAATCAAATTCAGTTTATCCATGTCCCATTTAGTAAACTTGGACTTATATACTGTAATTTTCCCCCTGAACATAAATATTTCTCACTTTGGGAAAACACAACTGAATAGATGTTCAATTAAATCAAAAAAGTGCTTTTGAAAACAACATTACCACAGCTGAGCTGGAATAGCATAAATGTACATGAATTCATGGGAAATGAGTAAAACAGTAAAAAAAAGTAGTATATGAGTATATAAAAACACATATGAGACATAAACTAGTAAAATAGATCGATTGCAGTTTTTTAAAAATATCAATATATCGACTTATAAAATATTGCGATATTTCAGTGTATCGATATTTTGTCCCACCCTTAGTTTCCAATCTTACTTTTTAAGCATTCGTGCTCTTTATAACATGTGTGGATGCCCCAGGGGCTCTCCAACCTTGTTCTGGTGTTATATTGAGGTCTTTGTGAAGTGTGACCTTTCCTTAATACAAATCTCCTCCAAGCTGCTGTTGACAGGTGTTTACACTCATTCTGTTGCATGTTTACAGATCACATCCTGCTTTCAGAAGCCTGAAATAAGCTCTCCTCCCAGGTCTGACAAACATGTTAAACAGAGAGGTAAACACCAGGGATCTGAACACCGTGTGCCAGATGTGGAGGCTCAGCTCGAGCTGCATCTGCAGTAAAAGTAAACCACGCGATACAGATCTGGACATGAAAATGAAGGTGAATCCACAGCATACATGTGCTGGGAGCACTCTTCTTCTTTCTGTGCTGTGATCAGAGGAATGGAGACAGGTGTGCAGGAGGTCTGGCCACCAGCTGTTACTCATCACTTGCTGTTATTAAAGTCTGGTACAGCCACAGCTCCCTGCCATGTACACTCCAACCATCATTTACCCTCTGCCCCAGTTCCTTGCAAACCTGAGTCTCCAGGATTCCCAGCCTGATTCATTTCAGCTGAATCCTGTGACTGTGAATCTGCCCCATGCTGAAATCTCTAGAGGGAGGGAATTCTCCTGGAACTGCTCGGCCAGTTTCCCATCAGTGTCACATATGGATTTCAGATCCTACTGCTTGTTAAAGAAAGCCTGAAAGTCCAATCAGAAGAGAACATTTCTTGTCCTCCTTCCACAGAAGTTTATTTCACTCATTTTGGGTTTTTCTGAATCCACAAGACACACGAATCACAAAAAGGGATGTTTGGCTTTTCGTATGTAAACCTAAAATCCACTAAAAACCTTTCCAGGTGAACTTACTGTAATTGGGTCATTAAATTAATATGAAAATAATTTCATTTTGGACATTTCAAAATAGTTATCGATTCGGGAGGTGTATAATTGCGATCGATTTAATAATGAATTGGTACACTCCTATTGTAATAGTTCTTGTTGTTATTACGATCTCAGTAAATAGTTAAACAGGTAAACAGCTGTGAGACTTTAAATATGGCGGTGTCATGCAGCGGTGAGGTCTTGTCTGGTTTTTGGGTTTCGGTCTTGTCACTTCCTGTTTTATTTTGAAGTAACTCTCCTCTTGTTTCAGGTCACTTGCCCTTCCTCATGTAATCAGTCAGTCTTCCCTGATTACCTGATTGTATCCACCTGTTTCCCTTTGCCCTCATGTGTTCTAATAGTCTGTGTCTCCCTTGTCTTGTGCCAGAGTGTTTTTTGTCTGTGCCTTTGCCTGACCATCTCCACAGATCTTGCAGCCTTCACCATGCTCGGTCTGGGGGTAACGGCTGTGGTGGATGCCCTTTTCTTGGTGTCTAGGGGCCTGCACTGCAGCCCTGCGGCTGTGGTGTGGACCCTGGCCTGTCATGATCTGGGGGTCCCTGCAGCTGGGCCTTATGTGGCTAGGGGGGGCTGGCTCCTGGTGCGAATGGATCCCCAAGATATCGTTTCCTCACAGCAGTGTCATGCCAGATGGTTTTTACAGTTACTGTTTTTATACCTGTTCACTTAGAAGAGAGGAGTTGGGGGTTTGTAGCTAGGTGTGGAATTGGGAGGGGGTTGGGTGTGTGCATGTGTGTGTTTTGTGTTGAATCTGGATGTGTGAAGGCTTGTTTTTATTTGAATTCACATTTTGTTTTTACTATGTCAAGCACTTTGTGTTGCTTTTTAATGGTATGAAAAGTGCTTTATAAATAAAGCTTGATTTGATTTGATTTGATAAATAAAACCTGTGAACTGTGCCCTGATCTCTGCGTCTGAGTCCTGTCTGAGGTCTGGGCCTGACAGGCGGGGCTGGAAGAAGCAGAGATCATGCAAGGGGCGCTGCTTGCCAGTTCTACCAATCACCAAGTATATACGTATCAACTCCGAAAAGACCCTGCCTCGGAGTAGGAGCTAAAAAGGTTGTAGGAACTGAGGTCCGAGGTCCAGAGTTCCTATATGACTGAATGCGCAAATACACAACCTGGTTCCCAAAAAGGTTTTGGGAACTCTAAAAGGTTCCCACAGTCCAAAAGCGCCTTCAGTTTGACTTTCTCTAAACGTCTGAATGCACATCTACAACTGTTTAATGTTTAGTTATTTATTGCCTATCATACTCTTCTCTAATAAGATGGTTAGAGAAAAAAATAACCATCTTATAACAAAAAATAAGTGTCTTAACATGAATAGACCTCTAAAAGATCTGGTTCAATGACAACTTGTATCTGAACAGAAATTTTTATAACCCTGATCACATTTAGACACCATCAGACCAACATTACACACTAAGAACTCCTGGGTCAAAATAACCATTAAAATGACCGTTATTTTTGACCCAATGCGAGGTTAAAACCCAGAAAAATTGTGGGGGTTTTTTTTGTTGTTTTTTTTACCCAACTTTCAGGTTGAATATTTGCCCCAGAAGTTGAGTTATATTGACTGCAATGTCCCATTTCTAATCCATAGGGTTCCATATGACGCTGGTCCATCTTTGCTGCTAGAACAGCTTCAAATCTTCTGGTAAGGCTGTCCACAGGGTTTAGGAGTGTGTTTATGTTTTTTTTTAAACTTTTCTTCCAGAAGCACATTTGTGAGGTCACACACTGACGTTGGATGAGAAGGCCTGGCTCTCAGTCTCCGCTCTAATTCATCCCAAAGGTGTTTTGTTGGGTTGAGGTCAGGACTCTGCGCAGGCCACTCCGGTTCCTCCACACCAGACTCTGCATCCATGTCTACAGCCATTATGAACCATTATGGACCTGCTTTGTGCACTGGTGCACAGTCATGCTGGAAGAGGAAGGGGCCAGCTCCAAACTGTTCCCACAAAGTTGGGAGCATGGAATTGTCCAGAATGTCTTGGTATGCTGAAGCATTCAGAGTTCCTTTCACTGGAACTAAGGGGCCAAGCCCAGCTCCTGAAAAACAACCCCACATCATAATCCTCCCTCCACCAAACTTTGTACTTGGCAGTACCGTTGTCATGGCAATCGCCAAACCCAGACTCCTCCATCAGATTGCCAGATGATAAAGCGTGATTCATCCCTCCAGAGAACACCTCCACTGCTCTAGAGTCCAATGGCGGCTGCTTTCCACCACTGCATCCAACGCTTTGCATTGCACTTGGTGATATATGGATGGATCCAGCTGCTCCACCATGGAAACCCATTCCATGAAGCTCTTTGCACACTGTTCTTGAGCTGATCTGAAGGCCACATGATGTTTGGAAGTCTGTATTGATTGTCTCTGCAGACAATTGGCAACCTGTTCACACTATGCGCTTCAGCATCTGCTGACCCCGCTCCGTCAGTTTACGTGGCTGACCACTTCACGGCTGAGTTGCTTTTGTTCCTAAACATTTCCATTTTCTAACAATAGACAAATTAAACATAAAAGGTAAAAAAAAAATCCCGGTTTTGATTTATAAAGTGTTATTAAAGTCAACATTTTTTTCTAATAAAACTATAGGGAATAAACAAATTAGAATACCAACAAAACATGTGGAATCATGTGTTGCTGTAGAGCTCTTTAATATTGCATTGTGTCCAATCCAAGCAATAGTGCAATACACTTGAGGCAAATCCTGGTGTGTAAATAAAAGGAGACCATTGTTTTCACTGAAACACTCTACAAATATATTACTGAGTCAGAGCTGTCCCTTATTATTTCCCAAGGAGATCATGAACATGTTTAGTGCTTTGCTTAAAGCCAGTCTAACATCCCAGAGGAAACAGAACATTAAAATGTATAACACCAGACAGGGAATGCATTGTTTCCAGACGTGTTAGAAAATAATGCTCACAGTTGTCATTCTGACTCCTACATGAAGCTGTGGACCATTTACTGCAAGAATGTCATAAAGAATGTAAAACAAATACAGCATTTTCTGTATAAATGCATGTGTGTGTGCGTTCAGTTGGTGCAGCACGCCTCTCCCAGTAAATGGAAACAAAGAAATTCAGCAGCTACACTGATAGAGGATCTCCCTGTTTACTCAGTAATAATGCTCCCCTTATCTGGAGCCCTTAAGTCAGATATAAACAGAGGTTTAATCCAAATAGAGGCAGTAAGATTCATGTTGATAAGTGGAAGATAAAAACACGGGTACTTACTATCCCTCTATTAGCCAAGTGCATTTGGTCTTGTACTTATAGTTAACTGGACCATCTGTGAGGGAGCCTGACAGGTCTGTTAACCTGCAGAGAGACATACAGGAAGAAAAAAGACACATGTTAGTGGTTTATTAGTGATGATGCACTTAGAATCGCAGTCAAAATGAAAGGTCAGGGGTTTTATAGGCTGTGCTCTGCCCTCCACATGAAAAAACAACTCATCCCATGACCCCCGGAAAAACAAAGAGGTTCATTCTTACATCTGGGATGCTCTCCATCAGTCAGATCATGGGACATCTGATAGTAACTGGACTTAATGCTTGATTTACAACTGCCGGATTAAATATATCACAGCCTTACAGTGTCTGCATCCAGGCAGAGGAGGTCATGAGGGTGTCAAACATTTCCGAAGCCCTTTCTCACTCCTAGCTTATCACATACAGATGCACAGTCACAATAAAGCATCATGGATGCAAAAGCAACAATACAGTGTGAAGGATAGGCTGACAAACTTCATTGGAAGTCCCTTCCTCAGCATCACAAATAGAAGAAACAACCATTTTTAAATCTTTTTTTTTCTGGTGGCATCATAACTGCAGGACTCATTAGAGCCAACCTAGGAAATTAAAAACAAGTAAACAGCCTAACATGTAGCCAAGATGTATATTGTAACTGACTAAATAAAGGTTTTGATGGTGCCAACTGAATCATTTCTAAAAAAAAAAAAAAAAAAAAAAAAAAATAATAATAATGTAATAAAAACTATTGTAAGTTTAGTTTTAATGAAAGGACTCAAAAGAAGTGAGTTTCATCGTGAAAACTGAGATTCAACTCTGCATGAACTCTGCACCTGCATGAAATTTAGGTGTCCATGCTTTTTATTCTTCAACTTCAAAGCAACTCTACATGAGATTCTCACTGTAAAAAGTTGTGTTTCTAACTCATTTTGATGGCACGTTGACATTTGTTATGCACATTCCCGGAGCCATGCATACCATGGCTGAGAAATCACACTTCATGATTTCTTTTTTCAGCCTGGAGAATCATGTTGCAGCTGCATTTTGCTTTACAGCATTGCATCACATGCCAGCAACCAACACACAGGCTTTTTAAATGTACACTTCTGGCAAAGAAACCCAGAAGGTATTCCCAAAGGAAGAGAAAAAAGAAAGGGAAAATAATGATTTTCTTTTTTAAACTTTTGTTTTAATCACAATGGGCTATATGCACGGTTCCACTACTTCCTGAACTTCAGACAGCACCTTTGCTTCCTGTCTTTCATTATTGGATGAACTGATTAATCCAGGTGTGTTTGGCCAGTTATTGAGATCAGACACACCTGGATTAATCAGTTTGTCCAACAATGAAAGACAGGAACCAAAGGTGCTGTCTGAAGTTCAGGAAGTAGTGGAACCATGCATATAGCCCATTAGGAAATTTGGCTCTGCATTTAACCCATCTCTAGATTGACTAAAGAGCAGTAGGCAACCACATCATGCCACCTGGGGAGCAGCTGGTGAGGGTTAAGGACCTTACTCAAGGGACTCTTAGGCCCAATCACAATTCTCCCCCTTACCCCTTCTCCTTAGCCCCTCCCCTCCATTTTGCACATTCACAAGTAGGGGTAGGGGTGTCCCAACCCTGTTAGGAAAGAGGGGTGGGGGTATATAGGCTACCCCTTCTGATGCACACGTATAATGAAGGGATATATGACAATCACCGGCAAGATGGCTGCTACCGAGTCCTACCGAGAAAAAAACCCACAAATGTAAATGTTGTCTCCAAAGATAAAGTTTTAAAAGTATGAAAACCATTGTATTGTCTAGTTTAATGCTGTTTAAATGTTTAACGATCATTTTCTTTGTAAAATGCACATGAAAAAAAAATTGCTAGTACTACATTGGCGCTTCAGTTACATAAACGCAACCAGGCTGAAAACCAGCGGTGCTCTGTAGCCCTGATAATCTACAGTGATAGATGATCAAGAAAAACCTTCGGCAACATCGCTTCTGGTCTTCATTTACATGGAGGTCCTTCGTGGGATACAACACAAGCAGGAATGTCATCATGCACAAATCTAACTTGCTCGCTAACATTAACCCACAGCTGTAGACGGCTTGATTTCTCCAGATTTGCGCAGACAGTTCAGCGCACATCAGCTTATACACAAGCCGGCGGCATCACTGATGACGTATGTGGTTGTTGAAGGGGTGTCCCAGTTTGTAGAGGTTGACTTTCAGTCCTACCCCTCGTAGCTTCGTTTTAAGTGGCAAGGCCAAGGGGAAGGAGTAAAAAAGAATTGGGATTGGGCCTAACAGTGCGTTCAGACTAAATGCGATTTTGGCGTCGAAAACATGCCTAAAGCCTAAAGTTGGACGCTGATCCAGACCCTTGACATTCAGAAACAAAAACGCCTGAGACACACGTCAGAGCAAAATGCTGAACCCAGCTGTTTTCCTTGCCTGTGTCTTTGTTTAATGGCAGATTAAACTAAACAAGCTGCTTGACTTTGTTTGCTCCACGAGGCCAGAGAACAACGTTTTGGGGTGTCCCTGCACCATGTCTAGATTCATCAGATTGTTCAGAGGCGTTCTGAGTTTGGTGAATTTTACCATTTATTCCAGGATCTACGCGCTGACGATGGACGCTTTGAGCGCTACCTTCGTCTGATCAAGGGCCAATTTGAAGAGCTGCTGTCCGGCGTGGTGCAGCAACAGGGCTTGACTTTAACACCCGCCAACCCGCCAAATGCAGGTGAATTTCAGCAGTGGGGGGTCACAAGGCCACTCCAACTAGCCACTTTGGTGGGTTGAATTCTATTTACATTGTAATTGTAGTTTTCTCAAATGGCATAAACAAACTTAAATGTTAGACTAAAAGACTACAACTCCCATGAGCACTGCCTGCGCACAGTGTTTGCTCATTGGTCCATTTGTGGCCGACGTCACTAGAGGCGGTTCCTGTGGAGAGCGCAGTTGTGAAGCGGGGCGCTGCTACTAGCTGAGATCGGCTTTCCAAAGGGGACTCCTAACTTTCCTTCTGCACGTCCGATCTTCACAGTTCTACCTGCAGCGCTTAGTTCATGTTCAACATGAGAAAACAGGAGTTGTCTGAATGTGGCTCAGAGTCAGACCGTGAAGCAGCATCTTTTCTGTTTTTAGTTTTCTCCCGAATGTGTCAAATCCAGATCCCTCATACATCAGCTGTTTTAACGCTGGTTGTGGGCAGTGATGATGAAGATTTAACGTGTCGGACTTGAGCACTATGGGAGGCATCATAACAAGGATTAAGTGATTTTCCGCTGGTTTTCTTTACCGGGAGACGTGGTCTACCTGTGTGATGAGGCTGAGCCATGCCCAAAATGATTGCTGCAGGCCGGCGGAGATCCGCCCAAGCACCGGTGTGCTCATAGAGCTGCGCACAAGTTTGGGATGTAAACATCCTGAACGTGCATGGTAGCATGTTTTTTTAAACCATTCCGAAAGATGCAGCAATGTATTCACAGAGCTGCAGCATCCACAATTACTGAGGAGTGAACACATGATGGTCCAATGTGTCCAGCAGCGAAAGCACAATATATATCGAATCCATTATTATTATTATTATTATTATTATTATTAACCAGACAGCGACTGTAGGATGAAGGCTGTGGGGGTGAGAAGATTTAGCAGTCTCTTTTGTTTCGATTTTTTCTTCTCTGCAGTTGCTTATTTAGTCTAGTCAGTAAATAAATACTGAAACAGACAGGGATTCTTTTCAGATTTTTTCCAGTTCAGTTTTTTACTCCCCTGCACAATTTTTAAGCAAAAAGAAACCACATTTTTTTTATTACTTTGTACAGTACGCTGCATATTTTCAAATAAAAGGAGCTTTACACAGAACCCTATCAGAGCTGAATGACTGATAATGACCTGGAGTGTTAAACATTTTATGTAGCCTTCATATGAATGTGGACAAGAGTCATTTACGTTTAAAAAGTTTGTAAATCTAGTTTAAGTAAACTTTAGCAGGCCATAGTCGGCTTTAATCCTATTAAACATCTTTTCTCAACAACAAAATTGTGGCTAGCGAAAATGTTGAGTGGCTAGTAACTTTGGAAAACCACTGTCCACAGTGGCTGGTGAGCAAAAAAGTTAATGTCAAGCCCTGGGCAGCAGGTCTTCAAACCACCATGCAGATCACAATTAACCCTACATTGTCTTAGTAAAGGGAGAGATTCCCTGTGTTCTTCTTGGTATTTCCCATCCTGTCAGAAAATATGTCCGTGTCATGAGTTCTGATTGGGTGATGCCCTGCGTCAAGCTGCAAAAGTTCAGTTTTTCCAACTCTGGCATCCACTGTCTTGGACGCTCGTCACACATGGTGGATGATCAAAAGCTTAAAAAGTGCCGCACCAGACACCCAAAACGCGCCACTGACACACTCCTATGATGCTCTTTCACATAGACTTTCCTGATGCCCAAATCACGTTTGGTCTGAACTCACTGTTCGCGCCACGCTGGGGACTTGAACCTTTGTTGCCCAGACCAAAGCCCACTAGGCCTTGGTCCGGTAATAACTAGGCAACCACTCCCCCCAAAAGGTGACAGAGCAAGAAATAAGATAAGAGTAAACATCAGAGTGACTTCTGGTGGCTGGAGAGAGCTCAGAGAAGAGACCGGATGAAAGACGGAGAGTGAAAGTCTGCCAGAGTTCAGTACTGTTGCTTTAAGAACTATTCTGTGTGTTATTGGTTTACATGTATATTAAACATAAAACATTTTTGGCTCATGTGGAGTTTTTTTTTCCCCCAAACTAGTAAATTAATTTGTGACAAGCGAGGGTGCCAGGATTGGATATAAAAGCAACATCCACCAAGGGCTTGGTTTTTCCAAATGAGGATAGGTTGTTACACACCACTTTGCCAAACTCCATCAGAGAATCATCAATAACTTTAAAGAAATATATTTAATTGGCAGATTGAACAGAACTTTGGCGATTTAGCATCTATAGAGCAAAATATTTGTGAAGATATTCCGGGAATCTGGGGAAATCTCAGTGTGTTGAAAGACCTGGATAAAAACTGTTATTAGATGGTCGTGACCTTCAACCAGTCAAGCAGCACTGCAGGAGAAACCGTCATCTCACCATGATTAGTAAAGCCACATGGGCTCAGGAGGACTGTGGAAACTATTTTCAGTCAACACACTCTCATCTACATCCAGAAATGAAACCTGGAACTGGATTACATGAGGAGAAAGCTAACTCTGTGCACCTCGTTCTCTGGACAGCAGCTCATCTCAGATGGACAGAAAGATAGCAGACATGTCTTCTGGAGTCAGCAGGTTCCCCGTTTTAACTGTTTTTGGGGGGAGAAAAGTAACATCTGCTATTATATGCAAAAGATGAGAAACCGCTGTCAGAGAAGGATCTGATTCAAACCCAGACGTGCAGGGTTTGATGTCAAGTTCTGCACAAATTACCCACTGATTTGAGTCAGGTGTGCTGCTGCAGGGGAACTTCTAAATCCTGCAGGACACCAACACTCAAGAACCAGGACCAGGGATTCCTGGTATCCCTGGTAACAGCAGTGTGTGTGACATGGCTGACTCCATGTGTGTGAAGTTCCCGCTGATGCGGAGGTGGAGATTGAAATTCTGGAGAAATTCATGCTACCATCAAAGTGACTTCATTTCCCAGGAGGTCTGTAGATATTTTTGCAGGACTGTGTCAGACCTCATTTTGCACAACTTCAAACAGCGTTTTGAAAATCTATGTGTGACAGTGTGGGGTCGTGCCTCTATGCCTCCTATAGATGATGAGCCCTAGTTACTTAGTCACAGGGATGTCCCTTTGGCTGTAAGCAAGCATGACTCTCACCCAGGAGTCTGGGGATCAAATCCTGCCTGGGCCTTCATTGCGTACTTTGCCACATATGGATCATCACGATAATCAGACAAGAACCCTGGGCTGGTGAACAGCTGGAATCTTGGATTGGAGTCAGAATGAACACAAAAACCAGAGAGAAAAAAAAAAGTATTTTTAAAAGGAAGCTGATGGAGCACGGTCCTGACAAGGTCACACTCCCATCATGGCACATATAAGCTGGCCTAAATCACCCTGGGCAGCTGTAAAACTAAGGGTGCATTCACACCAGGATAGTCCGGGGACTCGGTCTGATTGGGTGGGATTTCACGAGAGTTTCACACCTTTCTTTGCTTTGGTTTGCAATCAAACTGCAGTAACTGCAGTGGACCAAACCACCTGGTTAAACCACCATAGTTAAAACAACTGCTCGCTAGAGGGCAATACAACCACTGATCAAAAATGAAAAAGCAGGAAGAAGAAAACCAGACTCCGTATTTAAAGTGTAACACTTTCCACTTCTTATTATTTCTTCATCTCTGTCAACACATTTTCCAGCTGTTTTTCATTGTTGTTTTGACCTCAGATTCTTCAAAGACACGCTGTTTGCTTCTAGTTTTCTCTTACCCAAATGACAATCTTCTCCACTTCCTCCTTCTTCTTCTTCTTGATGCTTTATTGCGGTCGACAAATGTCACTTCCTTTAGGTGCGCTGGATGTCTACGCTGGATAATCCGTTTGCAAGTGAACCGAGACCAGAGTCCACTTCTTTGATGCGCACCAGGATGCGGTTGGTGTTAAGACTGCACCAAATGAAACGGACTATCCGTGGAATCAGACCATGGTCCGTTTGAATCGGATTAAACAGCCAGAGTGTGAATGCGCCTAAAACCCCACATTTTCAGGTAAAACTGGTATGGATGTGTGGAAGAGTCATTCATGATATGAAACCAAGGGGCAAACTACGCTGGAAAAGTGTGAAACGAGGACGTTAAGATTAATAATTGTAGTTCTTTCTTCATCTGATGGGGCTGGCTCCAAAACAGAGCAAATCCCCATAGACTCCCATGTTAAAAAGATCAACTTCACAGCAGAAATAAACATGTTTACAGCGTGGTTCAAAAAATCCTTTTAGGTTTAATAGGTCAAGTTTACCTTCATATCAACTGTGAGGGAGTGAACTTTATCATAACTCATCCGTTTAGATGTTATTAAATTTGAAACTACACATAATTAGGGGCGAATCCTTCTGATTGACATGTGGCAGACTGGATGCTGGCCTGCTGTCCAGTGGCTAGCAATTAGCTCCTTGTTTGCTCTCTGGTTTTTAAAATTCCTCCTTTTTCCCCCTCGTATTTTATTACTCTGTTAGTTTCAAGTAAGCTCGGTTAGCATTTAGCCCAGAGTATGTTTGCAGTCAATCATTTGCCCAGCTTTGGCTTTGGCCATTTTAGTATTTTCCAAGAGTGACGACACACGCAACACGGCAAGATGGCGACGATGGGACACGCCCCACTGGCCTCACTTTCCCTTATTAAGACGTGACCAGATACTACGTCCATTTTTTTACAGTCTTTGGATGAAACTCGTGGTCCAGCTTCCCCCATCTGCAGACCAGCAGCTCTAGCTCCTCTGCTCTCCCGCCTGCTGTGATACCGTTAACGAGCACATGGATTCTACCTCAATCTTTCTTTGCTTTGTGTTTCTCTTCTTTTTTTAACCTTGAATCTGCTTTTGTGAACTTCCTTTTCACAGCCCTCCTTTTCTGTCCTTCGTGTCTCCACAAAGTCAGTATTTTCTACGAAGACATTTAGCTTGAA
This sequence comes from Atherinomorus stipes, assembly GCA_023101725.1. Classification (NCBI taxonomy): domain Eukaryota; kingdom Metazoa; phylum Chordata; class Actinopteri; order Atheriniformes; family Atherinidae; genus Atherinomorus; species Atherinomorus stipes. Next base: position 235,844 of record JALJCO010010996.1, on the reverse strand, counting down.
CTTAATTTTCATCACAATGTTGCTCATCTACATCAACGAACTTTCTTTTCCTCTCTGCAGGAAGTATCACTGCACCGTTACTCCCACCACCTGCCTCTCTTGGATCATCACCTGATACTGATGCTTACTTCATCTCATGCTCCTCTTTCAACGTCTCAGCAGAACATGCAGCTTACAGCCTCATTCATGCTCTTTAATTCAGTTTAATGTAATCTACCTTTTCTTTAGCATGATAAGAATAAACCTTTCAAGTCACAGTTCTTGCCTCCTCCCTTGCCGAGTGTCACACGTCGAGATAAATGTATCAATACATTATTGATCATCATTTTCTCAGCCGGCAGGAAAAATAAATGTCTCTGACTGAGCTGTAACTGAAGGCGCCACCATGATTCCTGGCAGACAAGTCTTATGCCTGTGAACACATAAATCATGACATCCCACCAATGTCAAGGTAAGACGTGCCACTGTTGCTATAGCGATCCCAGCATGGCATATTCACGTGACAACAGTGATAACCACAAAGAGAAGTGTGCGCATCAGGGAGAGGTCACAGTTGTCAGTCAAAGCAATCCTGCTTTGTGGGGAAGAAGAAGGTGGAAATGAACACAAATGTTCACGTGTTACATCACAGACAGTGAAGACGTCGCTGCCTGCCTCCAGTTGGACAGTGTGTTATTGTAAGAGTGTGTGTTTGTCATCTTTGCCTACAGTGAAGACACAGACAAAAGAAAGAAGAGAGAGTAAAACTCATTTTTTGAAGGAAAAATGAACAAAGAACTCTAAACGAAACAAATAGATCTTAGATTTATGAATATACCGAATATCCTAGACAAAACTGTGGCATTACTAATTTGCTAATTTAATAGACAAATATAAATCCCAGACATAAAATAAAGTGGCTTAATGTATTAGCTTGAAAATAAAAGAATTTCAAACAGTTGAACAATTATTGCTCCCCCCCCCCCCCCCCCCCCCCCCACACAAATAACATTAAAAATATGGAACTGTATAGAAATCATGGTTGGTTTTATGCCTCATCAGCTGCTTGAAACCATAAATTATGCATCATGGCTGACTCTGTTACTTTAATAAACTTCAAGGTAACTACCAACATATAACCTTCCCTTTTTTTCTATCAAAGCAAGGATGCGCTATCTGCACTGTGGCATTTCTCAGGCACATCTCATAAATGAAATGGTGCAAAGTGTTTTCATACTCCCAGAACACTGGTTCCAAGTCAGTGAAGCACACAAATTATAAAAAAAACAAACAGACTTGAACAAATAAACCTCACTTGTCTCTGTGTGGACACGGTGGGTTGGATGATGTTTTCCAGGAGCATTTTTTACACACTTCGACACAAAAAATGAACAGAAAGGACTGAAAAAACCCATCTGATCATCTTGACTGGCCCATTAAGGACAATTGAATGATACGTCAATCAAACCCAATTGCCGTTTGGTCCCTCCACACTCCACGTGCACCTTTCTGTGTACATAGCTGGTCCCACATTTTAGCTGGTGCTTTAGCTGGTCAAGATTTTTTTTTCCTTTTAATCATCAGGGCCGACAGACCGCTCGCTGCTGCCTTTATCTGCTCAGCTCACAAAAAGTAAAAACCAAATGTGGATCATGTCGTGGAGGTGGCAACGTTTGCAGTGTGGACTGTTCACACCACAGAAGCAGATGGAGATGAGTAAATTAATATTTTTAGAAATGCAGTTCACTAGTTAGCCAACAAGCTATCCACTCAGCTGTGTTTAGTTCTCTTCATAAACCTGCTCATGAACCACTGGCGCACAAATTTCTGCACTTTGGAAGTGTGGCTTCGAGTGGGAGTTTTCCTGTGTGTTTTTTCAAAATGTAGTTTGCGCAAAATGTTTTTTCCAAGATCCCCTGCCTCACCTTTAAATCACACTGGCTCTGAATGGTTAAAGCCTAGGGGACCGCCTTGGGGATTCAGGGACCCCAGGTTGGGAACCCCTGCCCAACACCATTACACCAGTAGCAGCAAAAAGCACCGTCACTGTCCTGGGGGCCTCACCCCACCAGGAATAGGAACTGTGTAACCTTGTCGAGGTGTGACAGCTTACCTTACCTGGTGTCTGCCTGGGCTCAGTGCACGTGGAGCCTGTTACCTTTGACGGGTGCACCGCACCAGGATGGTACAAATGAGCAGTTCCACCCGAAACCACCGGTCTTCGCCAAGGTTTCGTAGCTCGTCATCGTGCTGCAAGGTGGCAGCCCCACCAGCTGACTAGCCATCGCAGGGCCAACTACGCAGCATGGTGAAACTTAATAGTTACGAACCCAATTGAAACAACCCCCAGCGTCCCGCCTCGCAGCAATGAGGCGCGTGTGCTGGTACGGCCACATCACCAGCTTGCCTGCAAAACATTCAACCTGCATCATCCTGGATTTTAACCTCATCAAGCTGGATGGAGGCACCCCAGAAGTGCCCCCCTGGCTTAATGTGATAGCTCAGGACCTTGCAGCCTGGAACGTGACTCTGGCCCAAGCACAACATCTTGCTCATGATAGACCCAGATGGAGATACCTGGTTGCCTTGGTTGGCTCTACGCGCCATGGAGTGCAAGAGGCCAAATGAATGATAATGAATGAGCCAAAAGCACTTATACAAGGCAGTATGGGTCCATATATGATTAGATGGGTTTTTTCACTTCACTTTTTTCACACTTTTTTGTGTCAAAAAGTGTAAACAATGCTCCTGGAAAACATTATCCAACCCACCTTTAAATTAGTGAGGTTTATTTGCTCAAGTTGATTTGTTTTTTATAATTTGGGTGCTTTCTTGACATGGAACCAGTGTTCGATGAATAGTCCTCAAAACTATTCATACCCTATAATTGTACAATTGAAGAAGGAAAAAAAAAGAATCAGCCGTCAGTGAAATAAGTTGAAGGGACTCCTGAGCTAAAATGTTGTTAAGTAATTCAATCACTGCAATCAGGTGTTTTCTCTAATGTTCAAAAAGACTTCTACACCTGTTGACAGGTATCTTGGTCCACTGTTCATGGGAAAGGTGCTCTAGTGTGTTTGGAAAAGATTTGTTGGTATGTTTTTTAAAAGTTATTATTTCCAAACAAAACTCAAAATCAATAATCTTTAAAAATCTTCCATTCCTTCGGTTATTTTCTCTACCGCTTATCCAGTTCAGGGTCGTGGGGGTTGCTGGAGCCTATACCAGCTATTATCAGGCAAGGGCCCGGGACAAGATGAGAGAAGATGGGCCCCCCACGCCTAGATCTTTCCTTTCCTTTCCTTTCCTTTCCTCATCTCTCTCTCCAGCGACAAAGTTGCAATGTTGCAATTGTAACTATCAAAACAAACACAAAGGGGTGGCATATATGCCATAAGCAATCCCTAATTTTTCACATTGACAGGAAAACATGGTTTGTTGCTTGAATAATTTGTCTTTGGTTGTTGGTTTGGTTGTTAATATTTGAAATTGCAACATTGCAACTTTCTGGAGGGACTGAATAATAGTTGACATTAAGAAACCACATCAGCTGCAAGTCTTCTCTTCATATATCAGGAAATAAATTAATATTTACATTGTTTGTCAGGCTACTCTCAGGTTGTCTCATTCAGAACAGATTATTCTTTAAAGAAAGAAATGAAAGAGGAATAAATGTTCAGATCCATTATTTAGCCACCTTTTCATCATTGTTTACTGTTTTTCAGCTTTCAGTAGCTCCTGCTTGTAATTAGCCTGTTGTAGCAGTTGTACTGCTCTCCCTGTATCATGCTGAGCTGTGAGTTAAGTGTATATGATCCGTGATATTCTCCTAGTGACGCATCATCAGAGTGATGTGGCGACTACTGTCGATAATCTACTGAATTCAACAAGATTACTGAAAACTTACATTATTAAGACCATTACAAAGTCACCATGGACCGTTCTCATATACAACCCGTCATGCTCGCTACGTGTCGGACGGAAAGAGTCAGATCCTTCAAAATAAGATACAAATGTAACGCACTCTTACATCAATCTTCGTCGCGGCTCGCTGTAATTTTGGTTAATATTGCCAGTGGGATTTGAAATCTGATGCAATCCGGACCCAGTTCTGGGCCCCCCTCCTACCCTGGGCCCGGGACAACAGACCCGTTTGTCCCCCCCATTGCTGGGCCTGGGCGAGAGACAGGGTACACCCTGGAGGTCGCCAGTTGCAGGGCCAACAAAATCAATATCTTATTTTTACTAAATTATAACTTTGTAAATTGTTATTATTTGTTTTTTTGTTATTTGTTTCTAGTTTATTTCTTTTACCTTCAACATCACTGTTTTCGCCTGCAGAGAGTTTGTTTTAATCTCTTTTAGAAATCTTTATTTGGTTCAACATATGAACCAAAGTCAAGTTTAGAAACTAAAGACCTGGTTTAGGTGAGGACATTAAATATCCTGTTGAAGACAAAAAAGAGAGAAGACTCTGGCATTAGATTCCAGCCCAGTCACCTGGAATAAAGACACTGCTTTCCAGAAATAGAAAACAGAGACTGAGCTATCAATATTTGGCCATCCTGCTCAACTCTGGCTCAGCAAGTAAAACAACAAGACTGCTTTTTACCAAATTAGAAAAGCACTTTAAAGGAAAGGAAACTTTCCTGTGAGTTGCTGGGACACACACACACACACACACACACACACACACACACACACACATACGGTACAATAATCACAAATCAGCACAAGAGATTAAGAGCATTTCAGCCAAATTGTGCTGTTTCAGAGGATGAGAGCAAACAGACTGCTACACAGCAGGACTCAGGGTGTAGAAAATACTCAGATCCTGCCAATAAAACACAAACACACTGAACACATACACGCATGAGATTTAAAGCAGGTGACAAAGAAAGATGCATTAAGCCAGGACCCTCTGATCCGCCTCTCCCTCCTCTCTCTACTTCCCTCCATCATTCCATCAGTCCCTGCTGATCACAGATAGATCCTCTAGCTATAATCCCAGATTAGATTAGAGAACAAATATTCATGTTATGCTGATGTAAAATCTGACTTAAAGGGAGGAAAGAAAAACGAAACCCCCCACGCCCGCTCGGCGCCTCGGCCGCCGCCCCCCAACCGCCGCGCGGCGCGACATGTGCTCTCCCCTCCTCTCTCTCCTTTTTTTTTTTTTTTTCTTATCTTTTTTTCGTGAGAACATTCTCTTCGTTTTTTCCCCCCTCCTCTTCGGTGACGCCCCCCCGAGATATTTTTTTCTCTTCTCCCTATACTTTTTTTTTCTTTCTCTTTCTCTTTCGAATATCTCTCTCCTTTTTTTTTTTTCCCCTTCCCCTACTTCCTTCTTTTTCCCCCCCCCGCGGCGTATCCCCCCTTCCACCCCTTCGGGATGGTGACGTTTTTTTTGTTTTTTTTTCCTCCCCCTTTAAAAGGGATTTTTTTTGTTTTTTTCTTTCCCCTCAGCCTTGGTGAGGATATCGGCGATGAGAAGTCCGAAACTGCTGATGAAATACGAATTAAATCACATTCAGGAGATGTTTCGTCTTTTTGTTCCACAGGAAAAGACACTTCACACACCATCTTTTGAAAAGTTGATGTAGAAATGATGTAGAATGCGAATAAAACACAAGATTAGTGCTCTATATTGTCCCCTTAACTCCAGCAAAATCTGCCGTTGCTGCAGTTTGACGATGAGAAATGAAAATGAAGACATAATAAGAAGGAGACAGGTGGAAATATGAGAGGCTGTAAAAATTGCCTCCAGGCTTTTTTTTTAAAACACTCTATCCTGCCGTTATTGTTCTGCAGAGAGAAACACACGACGGAGCCAAGAATGAGTTTGTATAAAAGACACTGTGTAAGCTGAACAAGTTATTGACAAGTTATTATTCTCAACTCTGAATATCTACTGTAGTTTATGTCTTTTTTCCAGGAGGACTGAGATGAATAATTCAGACCATAAACTTTGCAAACCTCTTAAAAATGAACCATTTAATTTGAAAATTAACCAAACAAACCCTCTTAATAGACACAAATGGAAGCAGAATAATCTCCTGCACTTTGTCCAAATTCATAATTAATATCAGCAGTGACATTTTGGCAGCTTGTTAAAATACATATAAAATTATATGAATCATGCCATTTATTTAAGGAAAGTAGCAAGAATATGTCAAACACATCGAATTGAATAATTTTCTATCAGTGTGCGCTCATTTTGAATGTGCAGAAGGTTCCTGGTTTGCATTTTTCTCCATGTCTGAGTTTTTGCAGAAGCGTGCTGCATTCAGGACCACTTTTTTCCCAGGGACTTTTTGATGCAAAACCACATTACATGCACGTTACAGCAGCACAGGTGCGGGTCCTGGACTGGCATTCCTGCTGGCTTGTCCATAATAGAGAATATTGGAGAATTCAGAAACAACAATGACCCCCCCAGCTGCACTGTTTAACACGTTTTACAGGAGTAATGGGGCAGAGAAGAGCTGGACTTGTCACCACTCTGTATTCTAGATCACTGTAAATTCAAACTAGTTGACTTTACTTTAAAAAAATTACGCAAACTTGCTGCCTCAGAAAAATTAAGTATATCAGAAATAAGAGTGATTAAATAGAGCAAACTAAAATGGTTTAAGGTTGTAGAACTTTTTTGAACTTGATAAATCTGATTTTAAGCAATAAGTGAATGAGGTTGTGGAGGAAACTTGACGTGATTAATTTCACATATGAAATGCTTCACACAATCTTTATTTTATGTTTTTTTACCAACATGATGATTTCAAGTTCATCTGACCTGAAGTGATTGTTAAACTCCAAATTATTCTTCCTATGTAGCAAGAACTTGGTCTGAGTGGGTTTTAGCCAAACTAATGTCAGACCACAGACGTCTCTGTCGCGGTGCATCAGCTGCTGGATGGTAGATAGTATATACAGGAATAAACCAACAAGTTGAGAGCAGCCACCTGACACTACTAACATTATTTCTAAATCCCTCATTTGTGAATTATCTCCAATTCATTGTTAAAAGAAGTGAACTGAGTTGTGGGAAACCTGCTCCCTCACCATCACTTTTTTTTTAGGACGAACCCCCCCCCCCCCCGCCCCCGCCCCCCCCCCCCCCCCCCCCCCCCCCCCCCCCCCCCCCCCCCCCCCCCCCCCCCCCCCCCCCCCCCCCCCCCCCCCCCCCCCCCCCCCCCCCCCCCCCCCCCCCCCCCCCCCCCCCCCCCCCCCCCCCCCCCCCCCCCCCCCCCCCTCCCCCTTCTCCCCCTCCCCCCCCCTCCCCCCCCCTCTCCCCCCTCTCCTCCCCCTTCCCCCACCATCACTAATTTCCCAAGTAAGGTCTATCTGCGGCTCGCAAGACAGAGGCGTGTCCTAAAGTGTGTCGTTGAGTGACGTCACTCCCACTATAGGACACGCCCCTTGGTTGCAAGCCGCAGATAGATACACTTGAATTTGCCTGAACTCATTTTAATTAAAGTGATTCAACTTAGGTAATTTAAGTTATCTAGCATGTTCCCCTCCAGAGTTCTTACAACTTATTTAAAATTAGTATTACTAAGTTAAAATTAAGTTTCATCTAGATTCTATTAAAACCAATATTACAGTTTGAAGTGATGCAGGATGTCTTAACTGCTGTGAGAAAGGATGGATGGGAGTCTCATAAAAAGGCAAAAGTTTTATATCCCTATCTTTGTACCATATTTGAGGTTAAATTTGAAAAATTTTTTGTTAATCAATTAATAAAATCACGTTAATTAGAGAAAAAATTAAAGGTACAGTGTGTAACAATGTCAAAGGTCAATGGCAGAAAAATGCAATATATAATTCAAAACTTTGTTTCTATTGATGTGAAATTGCTTCACTGGAATAGCTGTTATGTGTTATACATGGAGGCTGCCATATTTGTTGCACCATTTTTACTACGGTGTCCCTGAATGGACAAAACAATGTGTATGAAGTGAGAACTTTCTGAACTTTAAAACTGCTGTACCAGCTTTATCTAATGGGAGTTAGAGCACTGTTTGGGATCAGTAATGCCTTAAAAGACATTAAAAGTAGTTACTCATAGTCCAGTCACAGCTACACCTAAGACCACTGGATCCACTCACAGATGAAATCATCTTTATGATTGGGGGAATTTTGGCCACTAACGGCCACCGTAAATTCATAACAGTGCTTGGAATATTTGAAAGAAAACACCTTTTCCTTCAAATACCCATCTTTACCACTAGATGTCAGTAATTCTTACATACTGTACCTTTAAACATTTTGGTTTAAAAGTTAAAGTAGGGGTGAAAACTAAAAATCACCATCCCATTTTTCCAGTCATGGGTTGCATGGTGAACAGTTAAAGCAGCACTGCTAAAAACAAGCATCACTCTGTTGTTTAAATCAGTGCACTGATGTTTATCTTGTAAAATTTTAAACAATTTTCAAGTTTAAATGATTCATTCTTGCTTTATTTACACTTTCCACACAGCAGCCAGGTGTCTTAGGAAAGGAGGTTGTAGAATTACGGGGCAGAATCTGCTCTCCGCCTGGATTTCCTGGTTAAGTGAAAAACTGTAAGAACAGGGATGAGACTCAGCGCATCTATGGGAACATGCAGGAGGTAGATCGCATTCATTCTTAATGTGAAGCCGACTGAAGCCTCCTACAGACCCAACAAAGCGCCACTCCAGACGCCTCTATTGCTTCCAGAGAAGCCTGGCAGAAAGGAACACACACATGTGGGCCGGAAGCTATCACACACACTCGCGGTCAGCTGAGGTGATGAATGGTGGCCAGAAACAGCCAGCTATCCATGACTTAAATCACGTCTTTCACCAAAAATCATAGTATGGTGATGTGTGTGAATATATCCGGACAGATCTGTGAGAGGATGATGGAGGTGGAGGAAGAGGAAGCACGGTGGGGGGGCAGACTGTGCAGGGAGATAAAGCAGAGACGGAGACGAGAGCGTGAGGTATGGAGGAAGAGAGTCCGGCACCCTTTGAAATATTCATCTGCTCCTGGTGAATAATTGATGGCGTACAGAAGACCGATGCATGAGGGATAGACGGATAAATGGATGGAAAAAGAGCGAGAGGGGCAGACGGAGAGAGAATCCAATATCTTCAGGTAGTGTTGAGACAAATCTCCAGTTTCATTCACTCTGTCACCCTCCCCACTCCTCCTCCAGACGTGGCACCTCCACCTCCTGATCCTCCTCCTGTCACTCACTTCATCGTCTATTCAAATAAAAATGATTATACAGCAGTTTCAGTCTAATTTCCAGCAGCAACTAACTGTCTCAGTCTATAAGAAATATTCTCAATGCAAAACCAAAAAAAAAAGTTGCACTGGATCTGCAGGATTGTGCATCTGCAGCTTTGTTGAATTAGTCAATTACCATTCAGCATGATCTCATGCTGCCACCTTACATGTCGTTTCTTTGCATTTTAAGCTTTTCACATTTTTTTTTAGCGTGAGAACGCTTTACCACATGTTTTGGATAAGGAATGTTCTCCTGTCACAGTCATTAAATTTTTTTCTTTTTTTCTTTTTTTTTTCCTTTTCTCCCTCTTTTTTTCTTTCCTCCCCCCTCCTCCCTTTTCCTCTTCCTTTTTTTTCCCTCTTTTTTTTTTTTTTCCCTTTTTTCTTGGCTTTTTTTTGGGGGGGTCCTGGCCGTTAACAACAAACACCAAAGGATGGATGATCATAAAACGCAGCATGACCCGATGTGTTTCAAGAACTGCACATAGGGCGAAACTGAAACTTCAGGGAAATACTTATGAAGACCTTTGCAATTTCTGCAGAAAATATCAAACCAACAATACAAACATACGCATTTTTGGTATGTCCTGCTTTGCCAACTTTTGCACTGCAAAAACTCAAATCTTACCAAATATAATTTTCGAATTTCTGGTCATAATATCTCATCACACTCAATATAAGACTCAGTTACCTACAGAGAAACATTTCAGTGAGATAAAGGAACTTGATTTAAGACAAATGCATCTTATTACAAGAAATCTTATCAAGATTCACTTGTTCTATTGGCAGTATTTTTTATTTTTTGCTTTTAACATGCAAAAATTATTATTTTTTTTACTAATTTCAAGAGTAGCCAAGATTTTTTTGCTTGTAATCAGCAAAATATTCTTCCATTAGAACAAGTGAAATTTTCTTAAGATTTTTTTAAATAAGATGCATTGTCTTAAATTTTTTTTTTTTTTTTTTTTTTTTTTTTTCTTTTTTTCTTTTTTTAGCTTCCTCTTTTTCTTTCTCTCCCTTCCCCCCCCCTTTTTCTTTCTTTATTCTTCCCCCTTTTTCCCCTTTTTTTTTTTTTTGGGGGGGTTCCTTCTTCCTATACCCCCGGTCTTTTTTTTTTTATGGGTTTCCCTTCCCCTTTTTTTTTTTTTTTTTTTTTTTTAGGAAGCCCCGGGGGACGCAACCTAAATCTTGTAAGTAAAAAGGAAACCCCCCCTTTTTTCAAGGAGAATTTAAATGGTTTTTTTGAAGAGTTTACAAGTTCTTATATCTCACTGAAATGTTTCTCTTTAGGTGATTTTGTCTTATTTTGAGTGTGATGACTAGAAATTAGAAAAATGTACTAAAAAAATTTGCCAGTAATGAAACATCCCAGGAATGACAAACTCTGAAGATGGACTCCTTAAAGGTACAGTATTTGTTCCACCATTTTTTACTACAGTGTCCCTGAATGGACAAAACAATGCATGTGAATTCAGAACCCTCTGAACTTTAAACTGCTGTACCAGCTTTGTTTAATGGGAGTTAGAGACTGTTTGGGATCAGTAATGCCTTAAAAGACATTAAATGTAGTTATTCATCATACAGTCATAGCTACACCTGAGACCGCTGGATCCACTGACAGATAAAAACAAAATTATGTCTGGGAGAACTTTGGCCACTAACAGCCACCATACATTCACAACAGTGCTTGGAATATGAAGTAATTTGAAACAAAACATCTTTTCTTGCAATACCCATCTATACCACTCGATGTCAGTAACTCTTATACACTGTACCTTTAAAATCAATCTTACTTTCTGTATAATAAAAAGCTGCAACTCTTCCAGTTCCCTCATTTGAGAAGTGGACAGGCTGAGTATCAAATACATGAGATGAGGAATCAGACATACTTTTTTAGATTGTGCCCAGAGAGAAGTATCAGCATTTGATCTATGTGGCTGGATTATATTGAACCAAAGATGGGAAAGAAAATGTATGAAAAATGGAAAATCTGTGTTTTTTCCAGACAGGATAGTTACTTTTGATGGAAAAGTCTCCAGGCATTAAGGCTACGTTGATGCTGCAGGCAAAAGTGGCCTATATCCAACTATTTTGCCCATATGTGATCCCTATCTGGTTTATTTATGACAATCTCATCCACAGCTACTGTAGAATGCCGGGCCACCGTCTTAAATCTATACCTGATCTTTTTCAAAGCAACCTCATTTGACGCCGTGGCGTTGAAGTGAGAGGGACATCTGGAGGAGATCAAACGCAGCAAAATTTAACGTTAATGCACAAAACATTATGCCAGAATGTGTCCAGGTGATAAATACATCATAAAAGTAATAGAACTGATCACTAAAACAAGTTGGGGAAAATAGTTAAATATTTTAAATCTGTGATAAAAAAGACATAAAATAGTTCAAACTGATTTAGATGAGTAAAATAGGGCAGAAACGGTTTATCTCATGGAGGTGGGTTTAAAGCCTTGAAATACTTTCAGTGTTTGGCACCAAGACTGGCAACTAAAAACTGAAAGCTCTGCCTTCCAGACCAGACCGACAGATTCCAGGAACAAGTAAACCGGAGGCTCATGAGCCCAAAGCTCTGATGGGATGTAGAGAGAAAATCTTTTATATAAAAGGGAGCAATGCCATCAAAAAGATACTCAGGGAGGTATTTGTATACTGTAGCAGGCTAAAGTAGCATTACTGTAGTCCAGTCTAGAAGATATAAAAGCATGGAGTCAGTATTTCCCCACCACTGTGAGAGAGGATTCTTTTTACAGCAACTTCAGCATTTAAACATGTGCAGCATCCATATTTACCCCCATCACAGCGTGATGCGTGACTTCGCATCATCTTCTGCTTATGTGGGTCACATCAGGGCTATTCTGGAGTCTGATGACGGTCGAGTTTAAATCATAATGTGAACAACCACAGGAAGAAAATCTGATCTCAGGAAAAAGAGTCTAAAGCTGTCCTGATCCCACTTTTCACCTCTGATACCGATACCAATACCACAGGTCAAGTATCGGCCGATGCCCGACATAGACTTAGCTGGGTTTTGAGCCAAAGATTATGCATATTGTTCTGATATTGATTTTATTCTTGGCATATGTTAGGTATTTCTGCTTTGTGGGACCCCACCTCTAAAAACCCTGATTTAACAGGTTAATGAAATAAGTTCATAACAGTAAGTATGAAGAAAAGCTGACCCATTTATTATTTACCAAAGGGTATGATGAATTTTAAACTTACAAACAAAATCATGTATAAAATGATTTCAAATAAATTAAGACCCAGTCAGGAAGAAGTGCTTGAAAGAAAAGCTGGAATGGACTTCCTGGATCGGTGCGCCTGGATCTGCAAATTTTGATGCTTTCTGATACAATCCACGTTTTTTAACCAATATCAGACCGATAGCCGCTACTGGTATCGGATCAGGACAGCCCTAAAAGAGTCGGGGTTGAGCATCAAGACCTGCAGTATGATAACACACAACTGAGGGATTGTTAAATTTTGCAGTTACTATACTGATAGACAGTTGTATTGTTCGATAATACGAATTGTATCAACCAACAGAATGAAAAAAGAAATATTAAAAAAAATAATATGTGAGAAAAAAACTGATCAAGAGATGTGATGAAGATCAGATGAAGTGTCTACACACATCAACATCATCATCCATCCATCCATCCATCCATCCATCCCTTCTTCACTGGCTCTGGAAGTAAATTCTGTTCACGCACGCTCATTGCCAACAGTCCTGGCTTAACTTCGTACATGCTTGATTTCCACTGAGAAATTAGTGCACAAAAAATGTAATGTTGGAAGCCACTTCCAGAATTAACACCAAACTGAAGAGAACAAAAAGAAATAATTTCAGATATTCTGTGAGAAGCTACAGTAACAGTGCAAACATGCTTTAAAGGAGTGGATCGAGTCCCCTAACTCAACAACTGTTGCAGGTCTAGTGGTAACCCCGGAAACAACGAGGCCGTTAACAAATAAAGAAACAGTTAAAATATCAGAGCTTCTATTCTTAGACTAAAAGGCAAATGTGAAATTGCTCAGAAAATGATGCATATGTGTTTGTCCACAAAGATGTTTAGGGACAGGACCATTAACATGGTAAACATCACAATCCAGCAAACTGATTGAGCTCAAGCCAACTCAGTCATTTGTGATGCGCTGAGTGATGTTGATGATACTGAGCAAAGAGCTCTGTTCTGAACTCTGATGGTGCACAGGTCTCACATCTTTTGTCACAACACAAAAAAAAAAACAATAAAATGTTCAGAATTTAGTTTATTCTAAATAATTTGTAAGAGCCAAACAGGTTTTATGGTTCTAAACTAGTGGTTTTCAAACTGGCCTATACTGACTTATTCCAATGCAGGGTTGGGGGAGGGGCTATTGCAGTGACCATTTAGACAAAGGCAGGTACGCCCCGAACAGGTCACCAGTTCATCAAAGGCTCCAACAAAACACGGTCATGTGATATAGAAAGTCTGTTCTTTGCCACAGCATACAATATATACAATAGCCTGACAAGAGTAAACATCACATCATTATAGCTGCATGAACTACAAGGCATATCACACTGGCAAACATCAGACATTTCAGATCATTTAGAATGAGGAAATATCATGACAGCATGGATGAGCTGGGATTTTCTACTGGAGATCATGCAGAAGTTCTTGTTTGTTCTTTGGCCTCCACATTAAAACTGTGAAGTAGTTTTACCAGACGAGAGTGACCAGGATTTGTCATTTAACTAACATTAAACACACATCTGAAGTACAATTCTTTCACTTATGTCATATTGCCAAACTATGGATCACTTTCTAAAAGTGATGATGACAAACTGGTCCATGTGTTATTGCCACCACTAGGGATGTAATGATATGAAAATTGCATATCACGGTTATTGTGACCTAAATGATCATGGTTGCAGTATTATTAAAATATCCCCCAGCATTTTTAAAAAGATCCAAAATGGGTCTAGCTGTCTACTTTGTCCTTTTTTAAAGGGAGAAAAATCTCCAAAGCACTGTCCACGTGGGTGCCTTGGTTACCTTCAGCCATGTTTTCAAAAATTAAACATTGCAAACTGGAATTGCTGCTGCTTTTCCAGGCAATGAGCAGCATTACTGTGAGTTTTTTTTAAGTTTAGTCATCACTCACGTTTTCAGCGACAGTTAAAATTTGAAATGGTATTACTAGTCATTGAGAATTTTATCATAGTTAATATTTTTACCAGTAATCGTTACATTTCTAGCCACCAAAGACCAGACTGCTTCAATGTCCTTTTAGCCAGTTGTCCAAATATTTTGCTGTGCGATTGAACCTTCAATCAATCAATCAATCGACTTTATTTATATAGCCCTTTACAGCACACAAGGTGACCAAAGAGCTTTCCATAAAATCAACATTGTAAAAGAGAATAAGATCAGAATAAAAGAAAATGATACTAATTTCATCCTTCTGAAGACTACCACCAGTGGGCATTGGTGGGAGCGCCCTGGAGTGGTTTAGGTCCTAACAGACAGGACTATGTGTGTGGGTCTTGGGGCTTGTGAATCCTCCACCGCTCCGCTCTTATGCGGGGTCCCACAGGGTTCAATTTTGGGGCCTCTGCTTTTCTCCCTATACCTGCTCCCCCTCGAGTCTATCCATAGAAAACATGGTGTTTATTTCCATTGTTACAACAGCAGATTTATGTCCCCTTGAAGAAAAGTGAGGCCTCTTCTCTCCAACCCCTGCTGGCCTGTCTTGATGACGTGGAAGCGTGGATGGCCCTTAATTTCCTCAGCTTCAACAAGGATAAAACTGAAGTGATTGTTTTTAGCCCCAGTGGCTCCTGTGAAGCCGGTCCTGTTGACTTGGCTCCTTTAGCAGCTCATACAAAGTCAACTGTCACCAATCTGGGTTTTAAAATGGACAGTGATTTTAAATTGGACCACCAAATCAGTGCAGTTGTTAGTTCATGTTTCTTTCACTTCAGGCAGCTCTCAAAGGTGAAACCTTTTCTTGCACACGAGCACTTTGAGACAGTGATCCCCGCTTCTATTATTTCTTGACTGGATAACAGCAATTCACTTTATCTTAGAGTTAGCCAGTTCTCCCTCGCCCATCTCCAGTTAGTTCAGAACGCTGCCGCCCGTCTCCTAACTGGAGCACGTAATAACGACGGCGGGAGCACTTTTTTCCCCCCCCCCCCCCCCCCCGCGGGGGGCCGGCGCCGCCGAAATTTTCCCACTCAAGAGAGCGTAGGAAAAAGGCTTTAAAATGGGTGGAAAAACCCCCCCCCTTCCTTTTTTAGGCCCCCCCCCTTTTCTCCCCTTTTTTCTCCTCCTCCTTAAAAATTTTTTTTGGGGGGATTTCCTAAAGCGTGCTGTGGAGAAAACACTTCCTGTCTGTCCTTAGCAACCGTGCCTTTTTTTCCCCCCTTTTTCTCCCCCCCATCCCCCCTCCCCCCCGACCCAAAAAACGCGTCCTATCTAAAGGGCCTTAAGAGGGAGCACATCACTCCAACCCTGGCCTCCCTCTGCTGGCTGCCCGTGCACTTTAGGGTCCATTTTAAGATTCTTTTATTTGTTTTTAAGTCTTTGAATGGCCTGGCCCTGTCCTACCTCTCTGAGCTCCTCCACCCCTACGCCCCTGCACGGTACCTTCAGTCGGCTGATCAGCTGCTCCTTGAGGAACCGAGGTCCAGGCGTAAGCTCCGAAGGGACCGGGCTTTCTCTGTTGGTGCCCCCAGGACGTGGAACAGTTTACCATTCCACATCAGGCAGGCCTCCTCACTGGCTGTTTTTATAACAAATCTTAAAACCCACTTTTATTGTTTGGCTTTTAACTCAACATGAGAATTTGCTCTCTTTTAATTGTTTAAGTTTGTTCTTTAATGGTTTTAAAAGTAATTGAAACCCACTTTTACCACTGGCCTTTACCCAGCATGAGACCTCGCTTTGTTTTTAGTTGTTTTTATTTTTTAGTTGATTTGTTATTTGACATTTGCATTTTTTCGGTGCTGCCATGTTTAGCACTTTGTGTTAGCTGTGGCTGTTTTAAAGTACAAATAAAGTTGTATTGTACTGTATTGTGTAATAAGCAAATACAAATAGATACAAATAAAATACAAAAATATTTCACTGAATTACTGTGTGCTAAAAGCGACCTAGCGACCGAGAACGCCATGCTTGTACCTGGCTCTAACTTTCAACAAGAGCTGGTTTGCTGACCTTAAAGCTCTAATTGGGTTCCAAACATGCAAAAGTTTGGACAGGTTAGGAGGGGCAAGACCATTAAGCACTCTCAAAACAAATGGTATCATTTTCATATCAATCCAAAAGAAACGGGAAGCCAGTAAAGAGAAAACAGACATTAGGGCGTGCTGGTCAGAAAGCCAGCAGCTGCATTCTGAACTAACTGAAGATGGTTGATGGATGATTGAGAAATTCTAACACAGAGTGCATTACAATAGTTGAGTTTTGAACTTATAAAAGCATGAATAGCTTTTCCAAGATCATTACGATTTAAAAAAGGTTTTACCTTTGTTAAAAGGCATAAAGCTCCCCCTGACTACACTGTCAATTTGCTTCCTAAATCCGAAACTGCTGTCAAAGATAACTCCAAGGTTCTTGAGTTTTCAGTTTAGAGGATAGAAAATTAAAATCAAAATGGGAACAATCACCAAATAAAATAAAGCCTTGCTCCATTTGTCTGTTTTGTTTAAAAAGAGTTGCTTATTTTGGAAAACTGAAGGCGACGGGTAAAAAAAGGACACTGAAAGCTGTAGGGTGGAAAAAAAGAGGGTTGAACTTGTGCTTTCTCCATGGTGTCACACTGTACAGCTCTGCCACAGCTAATGCATCAGCATCTTTAAGATTTAATGGTTTTTGATCGCCCAAGTAAGGAAATCAAATTACACTGGTGGCTGCTTTTAAGGAGTAACAGCAGTAATGTGTGCGGTGACACCCCGGCTGTCTCCCCGCCAGACTGAGGCTCGGCAGACCGTCTGTGGCCTTCAAAGATGAAAAGAAAATAAAGTCATGGGCTGAAGTGACAGTTATAGGGTGCTCAGAGGCTGTTCTTCTTTCTTCTGCAGCTACACAATGAAAACAAAAGATTTCCCGACTGCTGGGCTGCACAACAACACGGTGACGCGTTCGCAGAAGAAACATCTAATCATCCACACAGACAAAGATTAGAAGTGACACATCTTGGTCAGCTGAGGGTTACATAGATGCGAGTAACAAGATGACTCACACATGTTTTGGTTTAGCTGGACTCCGAGGGAGCTCCGCTGATTGTTTTCATTCCTAACCCTTTAATCATCCCACTACACGCCTGCTCTCCAACTCTACCATAAACTGGCCTTTTAAAGAAGAGAGAGTTATGATAAAGTGACCTAACTTCACAAAAATGTAATCCCACAGGAGGAAAAACATATACATGCATAAATGCACGCTTGAAAGAAAGAAAGAAAAAATCCTCCAACGCTCACTCCTTCACTGTGCTGTGAAAGATAACCATAATTAGAAAACACAGATCAGTGTACCGACTCGGTCAAATGAAACATATTAATCCACAAACAGTGAAACTCCCTGCCAGGGCAGTCAAAACACTCCTTAACTCTCCTCCTCCTCCTTCTGCAGCGACCTCATCTCACAGAAATGAGAAAAACTTTGTCAAAACTGCATCACAAGTGCTGAAACTACATTCTGGCCTCGTGCAGTGGAATGAAATACTTGTGCTTCCTTTAAAACATTTATTCCTACGAAGTTTTCTTTGTGCATTTTGCAGAGGAGGTCAGATTGACCACAGAGCAAGGCAGAAAGAAAACTGCTCCAAACCAAAGGAAAAGCTAAAGTAGCCTTTGAGAACATCTGGAGCTCTGGAGTGCAAGACAAAACAGAGTAACAGAGTAAAATCTGGATCTTTTGACTCCAGGGCGGATTCTGTGCTGATGACAAAGACATTCATCCAAACATGCCTGAAGAGAATCCCCAACGTCGACTTGTAGAGGAAGACGAAGCAGCAGTCAGCAGAAAGATTCATAGTAGAAGAAAAGCAAGAAATGCTACATCAGAGTTTCCCATCCTAAAAAGCTACCATTCTTGTCCAAAAAAGCTTTATTCAAGCAGGTATGAAATATTTTTAGTATAACAAGACTTTGATAAAAAAAAAAAAATAAAAGTATTGATTCAACTTATTTTCTCAGGTAAAAGTCAAATGTTCAGGATCTGAATGAAAAGAAACCTTTAACTATTGAGAACGGGGCTGTCTCGTTTCCTTACTTAGAAAAGAGCTGATCCTGCAGCAGACATTTGTCTACTGGTTTATTAAAGCAAGAATAATAAAAGAAAGATTTAATGTTCACTTGATGCACCATTTTTGTGGGGGTAGAGGTACGTTTTATAAGCCATAGCCGAGCAGAAAATCTGGCTTCTAGTGAGGTTCTCTTCAGTGTTACTGAGTTGAACGACTGAATTACAGAGTCCACAGTTGTCCCTGAATGCAGCATCACATGAGCCAAATCTTTAAAAAACCACTGTCCCATTCACAGCCTGAAAATAAGCTTGGTCTGGAGAAATCAGAAAGATGTTTTAAAGAAATAAAGCATACTCATCAGTTTCATAAAAACAAAAGCAACAAGCCTCATTTGAAAATCTAAGTGATAGAAAGTACAGATATTTTCCTGAAATGTAGGAAATTAAAGAAAAAAGTACAAGTGAAAAAAAAAACCCTCAAAGTTTTAGATTGAAATAGAGCTGAAATGCAAAATGCCAAAATATCTGTAAAGTTGGAGCTTTGTTCATATGCAGAAACTTTATTTATTCATTAAATAAAAGAAAAGAAAATTTGAATAAAATCATTTATAAATCCTTGAAAGAAAATGATCATTTGTCCGGTAGACATGGACTTTTTCCTGTTGTTTCAACAAGACCAACATCAGAAGACTTGAGTTTTCTTGTCCATTTCTGCTGTTTCTACATTTTCTTTGGATTTTAACCAGCTAACAGTAACTTTCATTCACTGTTTGGTCACAGAGGAGCCTACAAGCGAAACTCACTTATAAAAAGTAAGGAAATTTTTGTTTAGTGGATTGTTTTTTTTTCTGCAACAATGATTCTTTGCAATAAATTTTCTGGAGGGAGAGGGCATTTGAGATTTGAGCAGCAAAGTTGAAGATGAGGGTTGTGCTCATGTCATTTATCAAAGACCATCTCAGGGTAAGATGGAACGGCCTAGCTCAAGATCAGGGGTCTGCAACTGAAAAATGGCTCTTTGGATTGTGATCCAGATCAGGACTAAAATTTAATCAGTTCTTCCTTGTGCCACTAACATTCCCTATAAATTTCATCCAAATCCGTTCATAACTTTTTGAGTTATTTTGCAAACAGACAAATGCAGGTGATTACTTTATCTCTTTGATGGAGGCAATTACATCCATCAGCACAAAAAATTAATCATTTTTTACCTCTTTTTGTGTTTGCTTTACAATGGGGTCAGGTTGCATCTAAATTCAGTTTAACTTCAGTTGAAGTCATGAAAATCTGAGAAAATTAAAGAGTTAAGCTTGGAAACATCAACGTTTTATTTCTGATCTGTGCAGAATATTAGGAACTAAGATAACCTCCCTGTCAACCTTTCTTTCATCATCAACTGTTTATATGCTGCCTGTTCAAAGTCAGACTGTTGCACATTCCTGTTCGCTTGCCGTCACAGAAGCAGAATAAGGAGTTGGTTTGCCACTGATGCACCTCCGAGTCTTTAGCAAGCAGGATGAAACATCCATCCATCCATTTTCTTGCCACATATCCAGGATCGGGTCGCAGGGGCAGCTGTCTAAGCAGGGAAATCCAGACTTCCCTCTCCCCAGCAACATGCACCAGCTCATCCCAGGCCAGCTGAAAGACGTTGTCCCTCCTCGTCCCGGTGGGACGTGCCTGGAACACCTCACCAGGGAGGCGTCCAGGAGGCATCCTGACTAGATGCCCGAGCCACCTCATCTGGTTCAGGCACCTACTTTGAGTCCCTCCTGGATGACCGAACTCCTCACCCCATCTCTAAGGGAGAGCCCGGCCACTAGGGCTGCACCATTAACTTTAACCGCATCGATATTGAAGTTTAAACTACTGTGATAACCTAACCTCATGACCCTGAGGTTTTTGGGTTTTTTTCCTCTCCGACATTTGAGTGACAAACCTGGTCGAGCCCCACGTTCCTGGCTTGCCTGCCAGCCAGTCAGTAATGTTGATGTAAAAAGAGCTTGTATGCACTGCACCGGCTGCAGTCAGCAACTAACAACAAACACTGCAGGTGTACCTCACGTTGCGCTGTGAGCAAAATGTTTTCATGGTGACTGATTATCTACATAAAAATGGCTGAAGGAACTTCGGTAACGGGAGAGGAGCTGATAACGGTGATGCCAACCTGACATATGCGCACGCGTATGAATCCATTTAATAAAACGATGACAAACAAGTGATGACGATGGCTGATGAAGATGAACTGTTAGCAAGCATGACTCGACGTGCGCACCACGCAGCTGAACACAGGTGCACACAACCACACACACACACACACACACCCCCTAGAGACGCAGCAACGGTGACTCAAGAGAAAACGGGAAGAATTATAAACTGGAATCTCAAACTAGAGTTTTCCCTTAGAGATGAAAGACATGAACAACTTGAAATGTTCATTAAAACTACGTGTTTGTACATGTTGGCTGGAAGCCGGTAGAGCTGAAGCTCCTCTCAGACATCCATCGGTCCGACTGTCCAAGATTCTGTTTGTTTATTCTGTTAAGTTTCCGTTTCATTCATTAGTGAGATCTGATATTCACTTTTATCAGGAATAATTCAACACAGAGATTAAAGTTAAGCCAATGGGAATATTAAAAAGTAACGGAATAATTACTTTTCCAAGTAATTATTTTTACAAACCTGAAACTCCATTTTAAAAGCTGTTGCTAATTCCTTCTCCAAACAGTAACTATAATTATTCACTTAAGTAGTTATCACAAAACATTGAACAACCTCAATCACTGCAGTTTTTATTAGACATTTATCAGGTTCAACATCAGACAGAAGCCAGAAGACAATGCTGAACACATAAACAGTTAATAAAGTAGATTATTGTTGTAAAAGTAACGACTTCTTTCATTGATAATTTTAGTTTTATGCATTTAAAAGAATAAATGTAAAAATTGCAAATCGAATCGCAATTGCAATATTTTTCAGAAAAATCGCAATTAGGTTTTTTGTCAAAATCGTGCAGGCCTACCGGCCACCCTGCAGAGGAAACACATTTCGGCCGCGTGTACCAGTGATCTCATTCTTTCGGTCACGACCCACAGCTCATGGCCATAGGTGAGGGTAGGAACGTAGATCGAGCGGTAAATCGAGGGCTTCGCCCTCTATCTCAGCTCCTTCTTCACCATGACGGAGCGATGCAGAGTCTGCATCACATCAGACACCGCACCGATCTGCCCGTCAATCTGCCACTCCATTGTTCCCTCACTCGTGAACAAGACCCCGAGATATTTGAACTCCTCCATCTGGGGCAAGACCTCATGCCCGACCCGGAGAGGACACTCCACCCTTTTCCAGGTGAGGACCATGGTCTCGGATTTGGAGGTGCGGATTCTCACCCTTGGCTGCGAATCGTTCCAGTAATAGTTGTAGATCATTGCCCGATGAAGCCAACAGAACCACATCATCTGCAAAAAGCAGAGACCCGATCCTGAGGCCACCAAACCGGATCCCCTCAACACCACAGCTGCACCTAGAAATCCTGTCCATAGAGGTTATGATCAGGATCAGTGACAAAGGGCAGCCTTGGCAGAGTCCAACCCTCACTGGAAATGAATCCGACTTTCTGCCGGAGTTCAGACCAAGCTCTGGCACCGGTCATACAGGAACCGGAAAGCTCAAACAAGGACGGAAACAACTTTAAATATTTGAGCTTCACTTTAAATCTTTTAAACTGACAGAGTTGCTCATTATCTCATCATTTCCAGATTAACAGGACAACACAATCACAATTTTTTGATGTGATCTGAGACGTTTGGACCCCAAAGGAAACATGTTGATATGCAAATAGTGAATACATACAGAAAAAAACGCAACATTTCCACTGTTACCGCTGCTGGAGGTTAAACTCGCAGTTTATTATCCCGTCCCTGATTTACAACAGTTACAACACAAAGACATGAAATTCCATAAAATATTCCATCTGGTGCTTCAGTGTCCTTGAATAATCTGTTGTTACAGGGAATCTGTAGCTCAAATCCCTCGAGGAAACAGATTATCTGTTTTCCCCACATGACAACAAAGCTTCATATACCGACCGTCCTGCCACAGTCGCCTTTTAGAAGAATCCATACATTATTTCACCTGAACAGCAGCAGAGCATCCAGCTTCCACAGCGTTTATGTTTGTATTAAGCTGCAGCCGTTCTCTGATAAAACTGCATTATAATATTATCTGTGACACCTCTTGAAAGCTGTGGGAAATTCCCTGAGTGGATAAAACACACAGAAGATAGCTGCAGAGCTGCATTTGGCCGGTGATGGATAACCAGACAACCCAGAGATGACAGCTGCATTGTTCACGCTGATAAGCATGTTCACACACACAAACACGAAGGTTCACGGGGTCTTCAAGCCGGGGCCAATAGTGAAGATTGAGAGATATGTGTGTGTTCACTCGTGTGCCTGTGTGTGTGTGTGCGCACCAAGCGAGAAAGAGAGGGGAAAAAAGAGGAGATGAATGACCAACAATTGAATAACCTTGACCTTCTCTGCAGATATCCTTTATTAAAAATCAAGAAAAGCCCTTCTGTGGGGAATAACGAGGGCAAGGAGCGAGCGCTCGTGTGTGTCGGGGTGTGTGTGTGTGAATGCTGAGAGTGTATGATTGATGTTACTGGGTCTCTATCACCTACAGTAAAGTCATGGTCCAACGGCTTTCACACCAGCACATCATTCACCCTCAACCAACACACACACACACACACACGAATCCTTTTCCTTAAATAAGGTCAAGGCAAAGCTAACAGGAACACGGCCTGTTTAGATAAAACACAGTCGACTGAGAGAGACCAAAACAAATAAATAAATAAAACAAGAAGAGAGAGAGAGGAACGCAGCATGAATGAAAGAAAGAGAGTAAAGAAGAAAATTTAAAATATACGGAAGAAATATGGCGAAAAGGAAAAAAAATGAAGAATTTTAAAAAGTAAAAATGGAGACAAACACAAAGAAAAGAAAGTTTTTTTTAAAAAAGGAGGAAAAATAGTTAAATGTAGATCAATGGAAATAAAAGAAAGAGGAATTAATGAGGACATGAAGAGGAAGAAAAGGAGTAAAAAAATATCAATGACAAATAGAGGAGAAGGAAAAAAGGGAGCAAAAAAGAGGAAAAAATAGGACATAAATGGCACCGAGTGAAGAACACTGAATATAACGAGAACAAAGGGAAGAGAATAAAAGGATTAAAGATAAAAGGAACAAAAGAGAAAAGAAAAGAGGGAAAGAAAACTAAAACTAGAGGAGGAGAAAGGCTTTAAAAGGAATATAAGTGTAAGAGATGAAACTATGGAGACATGAGAAACTTAAAAGCTGGACAAAGATAGGAAGACAGGAAGAAAACAACAACACTCCTCCATCATCACACATCAAGCTGCATATCGATGCGGACATCCATACGCATGAGGCGGCTCTGCCGGAACCATCTGCCTCTGTGGGATGTGAAAGTCATATTTAAATATTCTTCTTCTGGTGTTTTAGGCCCCGGGAGAAGCTCCTCCTTCCTTTAAGCTTTCTCTTGAATGCAGCTCAGGTTCTCTAATGACTCTCCAACACTAAAGGTTCATGGACTTCATGAGTCAGTCTATTAACCGATGCCCTGGACCCATTAACCCGAGGAAACGCTCTCCACAGCGGGGACAGTTATTCAGCATTAACACTGCTCCTTTCAAACCACATCACTGAGTCACACTGAGGTAGAGCTGAGGCTTACAGTCCTGTTCAACTCATGCCTCTACTGAGAGTAAAATAGCCACAAAACATGTAGAAATACATTAAAAATTCATTTTCTTTTTTCTTTCATTGTCTTAATTCAGGGAAAAACTTACTTTGGTTCTGCCATATATGTCTTCTCAAATCCTTATGAAATCATGAAGAAACCACTTTCTGTGAAACGTTTAGCAAATCAGAGAACTTAAATTGACGGGAATGTCCAATCAGGAGCAGCCAAAGTTCAACAAGTGATCAGAAAGCTCTATAAGTCTCTGAAAAGAAGAAAAATAATGGTCCTCAATGGCTGGAATAAAGCCAAGACGAGCTTTTCGATGCAGGGTGGAGCCAAAAAAGCGGCTGAGTTGGAGTTGGTTTTGTGTGGATAGTAGGTAAATAACAGCATAAATAACTGGAAATGAGGAAAAAGTGTAAATATGTAAATAGTTTCTGTTGCGTGTGTTTGTTTCAATGCCAATATATTTCCTGTAACACCTTTAAAAGTTGAATATGGAACATTTTTATTAAAAGAAATTCAAAAAAATAATCACAATACCTCCACGAGTCTTTTGGAAAGTTGCAGACTGAACATCATTTCCTTAAAAAATTATATTCAGCCTAAAAATAAATTTAAAATCAATTTTAACAGGTTTGACATTATGCTTACATCTACAAGCCAATACACGCTGCCATTGCAGGTTGCTGAATACGATTGACAATAATATGTTGGGCAAAGTTGAGCTGGTACAGGGGGAAACAGGCAAGTCAAGCAGCTGCTTCAGAGCCCTGGAGATATTGTTACCTCTCTCAGAAGAAGAGTGACATGAGAAGAGCACAAACTGGAGTGAATTTAGGTGAAGACACTAGATGGACCCACATAAATGTTTTCCACAATATTAAAACAAAGAAATGTTGACTTTCCTCCTGGATTGGTAACTTGTTTGCTAACGTGGCTAACGTTAGCTGTCAGTTATAAACTACTCTGCGTTGCTTGTTGGACATGGTGCAGGCTGCTGGTCACTTGCTGTATCGGCAGCGAGCCTGGCATCCCAGCGGCTGGAGTTGTTTTTCTGCCGTTGCAACGACAACCTAGACACACGTGATGTTGCTGTTCTGTCCGTGTTCCATATTCGACCTTTAACACTCTCCCTTCCTCCATTTTCATTGTCTCTTGGCAAAATAACACCTACAGTAGTGCATCATACTGTGACATCAACTTTGACACAACCTGCTGTTTTTAACCTTGTAGCCATCAATGATACAGACTTTAAACTTGTAATATATATAGCAGGGCTGTACGCTTAGCTTTTTCACTAGGAGCACTCGTGCTCCCAAATGAAAAAATTTAGGAGCACAGAAAAAAATTTAGGAGCACTATGAATTTTTTTAAATAGCACATTTAAATAGTAATAATAATAATTAACATTCGCCCAGGCAGTAGGCCCAATGATGCATTACACAGAGAAACAAACAGTTTTAAATACAGAGAACGTCCCTGTCCTACAGTTTTTTGTTGTCCAGTCACCTGGCACACTTGGCTGTGTCCATCCAGCGGTCCACAGCAGGACTTGGTCTGGGTCAGGTGGGCTTTGGTATGGATGTTGATTTTACATTATGCATTGTTGTTAAAAAAAGGGCACCAAACCGGTGTTACAACAAAACCTGTGATCCATAAAAACCTATGACTGTAGGGGGCGATAACACCTGCTCCCTGATTATTCTTCTGCAGATACTTAACCGTCAGCAGCAGGTAACCTCTTCATCTAATCTTTGTTAAACAGTAATATGGCGAGAAGTTGCTGTGTTGTGAACCCCCATATCTGTTCTCATGACTGCAAAGGTTCTCATAAAAACCCAGAAACACATTATTGGTTTCACTACATGGAAGAAAAGCTGCACTAGCCACGCTAACAATGTAAAAAAGACGTCTAATGTTTTAGATTGCAGCTGTAACTAAACATCGCCTTCAATCAGAAAATCTCCCAGATATATTATTATTGATATAATAATGATGATGATGATGATGATAATATTATTATTTAAAGCCTACAAAGATGCTTGCAAAGCTAAGCTTTGACGTCACCGGTTTGGTTGGCGCAGCTCTGAAGAGGAAACCTCTGACTCCTGATCATGTGTGAACATTTTATAGAGAAAATGAGGAAAATGATCTGAAGACTTGGAGTCTGGTAAACTAGAGGACCGCAGATTAAAGCCTGAAGCTGCTCTGAGTGGTTTTAATATCACTGCCGGAGCTGAGCTCTACTAACGGCGGGTCTGCCGTATCGGTCCGTACGAACATCACTGCGTAATTCTCCAACTCCGTTCCTCTTTAAGCCTATTAGAAACACCTCAATCGGCAACACTCATAATTCCCTTTTTTTATAAAGTATACTATAGTATACTATAGGATAGTCTGCAGTATAAACAAAGGGCCCAGTAAACATCTTTGTGGGACACCAGTGCCCAGGGTGAAAGTTGGTTGGTTTTTTCCTCCTCTTTTTTGTAACTGACTTGCTGAGTTCTTTTTGTAAGAAAATCTTGTAGTCTGATGATGAGCTTTTCATTAACTGATTAATGAAGAATATAGGAATTATTGTCACCCAAGTGTGAGCAACACAGTAGTTTTTTTCATATTTTTATGGTACTTAAAGGAGTGATGACATAGCAGTTAAAAACTAGTTTATGTTGTTGGCATTACTGCATATGTAAATACTCCAAAGAAAAAAACGGCATTTTTTACAGCGGAGTATTGTTTTGAAACGCCAGACCTCACTTCCTCAGTAATACAGTTGGGTCTGGTGATGATATGGAGCTTTACCCAGAGACCACGTTGACTTCATTTTGATTGGCTACACCTTATTTGGCTATGACCTTATTTGGAGAATCTAGGTCAAGCTGCGGTCGGAGTTTGCTAAAGGCTAACTGCTAGCAACATGGGCACTTCAGACAGTGTGAGCAACGTTTATCAGACAAGACAGCATTTAGAAAATAAATAAACTTACAGGTAATGACAAGGTTGTGGCCCCCTCCCTCAGTGCATCTGCAGAAGTTTTCTTTTAAATCCATTTGTTTGAAAATCCAGACCTGACTGCACAGAAGTTACTACTAGCTCCATACACGAAGCTGAATCAGACAGGGAGGGGAGCGGAGAGCGGACGGTGCATAAACCGTTAGGAGAGAGAGGGGGGGGGGCGCTGTTTACTTGATAGTGTGCTCTTATTGGAGCAATTAAATTACGTAGAATGATAGAACTACGTAGAATGATAGCCTGCTGTCTGATTCAACCGTTTCTGAGCAGAGAGACAAAGCTGACAGACCATAAACAGGAACTTTGATTCTCACTCTGGACATTCACATGGCCTCATCAGTGCACAATAGATCATATTATACACCCAAAACCCCAGAAAAGTGAAATTTGATGTCATGGCACCTTTAATGAAGTTACTACTCACTTTACTTAGAAGCCAGTCATCTGTCTAACCTAGCAACCAACTGGAATAGCTATTTCTTCTTCTTGTCACCATCACATCAATCAGATCATGTCAGAGGCTACTGGTCAGTCAAGAGGGGCCCCTCAGGGTTGTCTTTTAGGACCTATTCTGTTTTGTTTTTTTTAATCCATAATCCCTCTAAGACAGATTGTTCACCAAATCAGAGCATATTTCATGTACAAGACAATTCAAGACAAGTGTTTTACATAAAAGATTACAGATGGGAAAAAGAAAAAAAATATATAAAAAGAAATATCATATTTATTATGATAAAATACTATAAAATAACTAAGTTAAATAAAAATGACTAAAAAAAAGCTTGATACAGTAAGTTTGAAGATACTGCACATAGTTCATGGATAGGCACACGAGAAGTTTCCAAGAAGAAAATAGCTTTTCCCACATGAAATGTTTTAAAAATGAAGACTGTTGTCAGAACTTGAATTGAAATGATTATTCACCCTTAATGTCTTTATTTTTTACATTATATGACATAATTTAACTTCTTTTTACAGAAAAACTTAAATTCATGTTTTGAATATATCAGGAGTAGACAAGTTTGGCCTTCAAGAGCCTCAATCCTGCAGGTTTTAGATGTTTCCTCACTCCAACACACCTGATTCAAATGAAAAGATCTAGAGGCAGGATTAAGAAATGAGACTTGTGAGTGACGCCACTGGCGCTGCGGGTAACTGAAGCTATGAGCCAAGCCGGAACAGGGGCGCGCACAAACTGATGCTACAACGTTGTTTACTACACTGATAGTCTTTTTCTTCATAGCGCCACCTTTTAGTGGTCTTTGAGTAGATCTGGATTGTTTGCCAATGGCAGAAGATCCATAACTAGTGTTTGAATCCAACGTGACCATCTTTTTCCGGTATCAAAACTGTCAGGGATGCGTATGCAGCATCAGTTAACGTCACATCCGCAGGTCTGCGCGGGAAATTTGGCCACCAAGTTGCAGCGTATTATGTAGCACACAGCCTGTTCAAGGCAACAGAGAGAGACGTGGGTGGGCTCGTTCTGTTTGGTTTTTAACGCTTTATCACCCATTAGTATTAAAAACTGGACATGCATGTGTATTCTTTCACAACTCCTGCCTCTATTCCCTTTAAATGGACAGCTCAAGTTATGCTCTGTGGCTCATTCATTTGAACCAAGTCTAAAACAGGTAAAGGTTAAAAACCTGCCGGACTGCAGCTCTTTAGGACCGAACTTGCCTACCCCTGGATTATACAAAAAGAATACAAGGTTCTGAACATGAAGGAACACAAAAAGTCAATCCTATATTTATTGTCTCCTCACTGTTAAAAGTCAGTTGATTTAATTTCAATAAATAATCAATCCTAAACTCCTCATATTCAATTTTAAGACACCAAATCAGTGTATGTAAATCCTGGTCCTCAAAGACTCCTGTCCTACATGTTTCCGATGTTTCCGACTCCAGCACACTTGATTCAGACTCATTGAACTGTTTCTCTAGTTCTTTGCAAACCTGCTAATAAGCCATTCATTACAGCCAGGAGTGTTTAGATGTGGAAACATCTGATGAAATGAGTAAAATAAGTTGTAAATAAGTTTGAAACAATGGTTTTGAATGTTTATTTTTGGAGCAAATCAAATATTACCAAGTAAAAAGTTTATGTGCAATCAAATTTGATGTTTAAATGTATTTATGTGACCTATCTTCTTTGATACATCAGCTGTTCAGCGATTTGTGCTCCTGCAGTGTTTAAAATACAGTTTTGTAGGCAGGCATTCATTCTGGAAATTTATTGCTGGCATTTCCTGGAAAATAAGACAAAAATATAATGGACCCAGTGAGTGGTCTGTTTTAGCTTTGTGTCTAATAGAGTGGCTTCATGTTCGAGATGAGCTGATGTGAGATGATAAACGGTGCCTGTTCAGGCCAGTGGGTCTGATGTTGGCTTGTCTTGCTTCTGTTTTTACCAGCAGCTCATAAACATGTGTGAGCAGACTGCACTCAGCTGCAATATCAGGGAAACTTACTGTAAGAGAAGACAACAAAAAAACTACAAGACACAATCTATTTTTTCCACACATTGCTGCGTAGCTGTCAGGGCCGACTGAAGTCTACGTTTTACTGTGAGTGAGAAGGCTTTGTTATGAGCCAGATGATGTAAAATGAGCTCTTGCTTGAGGGATGGGGCTGGGCTGTATTTTCTCTCATTGGAGACCGGCCAGCGTAGAGAGGCAACATCGCCAAATCAGACAGAGAATATTTCAAAAGTGGGAAGTAAACAGCGCTCAAGGACGCTGGCAGCAGCGTTCGCGAAAGAAAACGGGTCTGATGTAAAGTTGTTTGCAAGACATACTAATGTTGAGTGGTGTTTCCTTTAATTAGATTTGATGTTGGTTCCTGGGGCCGTAAACAAGCCCGGACGTGATTTAAATTAAACCTGGTGAGGTTTGAAGGTGCAGTTTTGGTTCTTACATCAACTTCAAGCCTCACTCTCATGATGTTCAGCTTTACAGTTTATATTCATTAGAAATTTTGGGTAAGTTGAACCTGTGAAATCTTGGATTACCATTGAGTTATTCATTTTAAAATCATTGCGTTTTTTTCTTTTTTTTTTAACCAGAACAAAATAATAGGTTGCAGACTTCTGATTAACTAACAAGCAGGAACATGCAATTGTATTTACAGGGCGTTTTTATTTGGCTCAGTTTTAGGGATTGAAAGAAAACTTATTTCCAGTGTCTAACAGCAGCTCTCTGTGTTTTCTATGGTGAGATCATACAGGAATAAATGATGATGCTGGCCCTGATCTTCCACGACTATGGATGCACATGTACAGTAGACATGCCAGTATAACTAGAAGAGCAGTTACAGTTATCACATCCTGAAACACAAAGCAGGTTGACGTAGCAATCAGGGCTGAAAATGTCAGGAAAAACATGCTTTTTGTAGAGATGATTAGTCATATTCACACTGTATAATAAAAAATTAATGCAATATTACTGGTTGGATGAGGCTCCCAAGGTCTGACTTTTCTGTTCGCTTACCGAATTTAACATTTTAAAAAAAAGGTGTATTACCTGGCTGCAAAAGATGCACATTTATTTCTTTGTTTATTGATATTTTCTCTCTTATATTTAGCATTTATGCTGCTAAAAGCTCCTGACTGTTCTCTTTGTGATTCTGTACAGTGAAGCACATGTTTTAGCTCAGACACTTCTAATATGCAGTAGGTTATAGGTCTTTTTCTTCATTTAAAGGCAGGGTGGATGATGTTTTCCATGAGCATTTTTTACTTTTTTGTTTAAAGGGACTAGAGGCAGGAATTTAAACAAAAACAAACATGCATGCCAATTTTTTTCATACTAATGGGTGATAAAGTGCTAAATACCAAAAATAATGTTTTCAACCACGTTTCTCTCCGTTGCCTTGAACAGGCTGTGTGCTGCAAAATACGCTGCAATTCGGTGTCTGAATTCCCCGCTGCCTGCAGACGTGACGTCAAATGACGCTACATCCGCAGTTTTGATACAGGAAGAAGACGGGCCAGGTAAATTCAAACACTGTAATAGTTATGGAGTCTTCTGCCGTCAGCAAACGATCTGATTTGCTGATGGCAAATCAGTAAAACGACACTAAAAAGTGTTACTACGAAGAAAAGGTGTAGTAAACAACATTACAGCTTCAGTTTGTGCACAGCTTGGCTCGTGGCTCCAGTTACCTGAAGCGCCAGTCGCAAGTTTCGTTTCTTAATCTTGCCTCAAGTCCCTTTAAAATCTCCTTCACACCCCGTCATCATCAGTCATTTTCTGTACCGCTTATCCAATTCAGGGTCACGGGGGTTGCTGGAGCCTATCCCAGCTATTATCAGGCGAGAGGCGGGGTACACCCTGGACAGGTCGCCAGTCTGTCGCAGGGCCAACACAGAGACAGACAACCATTCACGCTCACATTCATTCCTAGGGGCAATTTAGAGTGATCAATTAACCTAACATGCATATCTTTGGATGGTGGGAGGAAGCCGGAGTACCCGGAGAGAACATGCAAACTCCACACAGGAAGGCCACGGTTGGAATTGTTCGAACCCCCTCCCCAGCCAGGAATCGAACCAGTGACCTTCTTACTGTGAGGCTGCGGTGCTAACCACCACGCCACCGTGCAGCCAATTAATTAAATGCTCTGATACAAAAATGTACAAAATTAGTCACCTGTGGAACAGCCAGGACTAAAAAACCCCATCCAATCATCTTGAACGGCCTGCTCTTAACGATTGAATGATATGTCCATCAAACTCAACTGCCTTTGTCTCTCCCACCACCTAACACCCCCCCCCCCCCCGCATTCACACTGCTCTATGTACATCTCACGGTGTGAACAAGCATGGCTGCTCACTGCTGTTATCTGTGCAACTGTTTGCTTTTACAATCCACTGAAAAGGAAAAAAACAGATGTGGATCAAGTCATGTAGGTGTTTACTTTTGCAGTGTGAATGTTTCACACCGCAGAAGGAGGTGGAGGTGAGCAAATTAGTACTTTTAGAAATGCGATAAATCAACTGTTTACTAGCTAGCTAGCAAGCTAGCCGTTTGGCTGTTTTCGGTTATCTTTGGCGACCCACTTTTGAGCAATCAGGGTGCATGTTCCCGTGCACTGGAGGTGTGGCTTTAGGCGGGTGTAACTTTTAAAAATATAGCTTGCTCGAACCCTTTTTTCCAGGATCCCCTACCCTGCCTTTAAAGCTTGTTTTCACTGGTTTTCTCTGTAGTTGGAGATATTTAAAGTAGTCTTTATATCCTTTTTAGGTTTTAGCTCTTTTTTTTTACAAGTTCTAACAGTCCTATACAGGGCTTTACAGTGCAAGCATTTTACTCGCATATGAAAATATGCCTGAAAATAGATTGGTGCGGGTAGAAGAAAAAATGCGAGCATGCGTTCGAGTACAGATTTCACCCCTCTAATTTACACTCTGCTCCTAAAATAAGTCAGGATTGATTGAAAGTGGAAATGAAACTGCCAACCAAACTAAATTTATCAATTTGATAGTTGAAAAATACATGAAAAATATTAGCATATAAGAGAAAAACGTAGTGACGTTTTGTTTTTATGGTCAGAACACCGCCATGCGGCAGCTTTGAAGTCACCTGGTTGCATTTCAGCTCCACATTGAACCATCGGTATCACCAGCTACACAACAACTAACAAGCTGTAACTCAATTTAGAAGATGGACATAATGAAAGGCGAAGCTGAAAGGCCAGTCCAGCATCCAAATCCTGTTGCAGATGATTTCCAGCCCATAGGCCGCGTGACTAGAGAGGAAGCCGGGCTGATCTGTAGCGGAGCAGGTTGGATGCACCTGTGGGAGCAGCTGCTGTTCAGCGCTGCTGGAGGCTGTCTGCTGTCAGGAGTTTCACGTTGACCAGGTCATGCGTGGAGAATTTCATATAACAATTTGGATTCCACATATGGATTACTGTACTGGAAGGTAGATGTTTTGGAGGCAGCATGCCGTCTCTAAACGTGATCGGAGCGGAGATGCTGGACCGTAAACAGCAGGTAGGCTAACTGTTAGCCAAGCTAACATTAGTAATTGCTGGTGATTGAATATAAAACAAAGTAAGTGTTTAGCGCAGTGGTTCTCAAACTTTTTTGCAGGGCCCCCCTTTCATTGGAAATTGTAATGTCAACCCCCCCCACCCCCCCCATCCCACCACCGCTACCACATGCACCCAAACATTTACCATGAGATACATGAAAAAATGCACTGCATTTGGGGGCGGGCAATACTTTTTGAGTCATCATCATTTGCTCATTAGTACTTTGAAGAATATGCCCATTTTTTGTTAGAAGTACAAAAACTATAGGCCTGGCTGGGCCCCCCTGACACAGCCCTGAGCCCCCCTTGGGGGGCCCGCCCCCCAGTTTGAGAACCACTGCTTTATATAATATACATACTATAGTATGATAACTAATAGTACATGAAGTTTACTATATAAACTCATAACTATACTCATGACTGCATTCCAATTAACACTGCCAGCAAAATGGTCATGTTTGCAGATGACACCCTGGCATCATCATCATCAACAACTATGATTAGATCTATAGATAAAAGGCTAAACACAACCTGGATGTCAATGCAGGAACAGCAAATGTCGTCAGCATGGACTCTTGGAAGGTAAAAAGCACAACAAACACCCACATCTGCGTACTGTCACCGGCTTCAAACTCCTGGATGTCAACATTTCTGAGGATTTCCCTTGATGTCTGAGCATCTCCATCCTGAGTAAGAGAGCTCACCCACATTTCATCTTAAGGAAACAAATAAAAAGGCCATTTTCCCCCCAGATTGAGCAGCTGGTGTACTGATGGGTCTATCCCAACATCATCAGAGTGTGGCATGGAAACAGCTAAACAGCTTAACGCTCCAACACATCACCAGCATTCCACAACTGATTTAAGCCGTTTGCCCTCCCGATGCTTCAGGAGTGCCCTGTTCAGAATCTGCTAAATCAAAATTAGTTTTACCCGGTCCTGCTCCGGCAGCCCCTCCATAAACTAGCTCACTGAATGCACGTTTTCATCCTTTGGCCTGAAGGGCCCTCGTGTAGTAGAGGGGCATATTGTTGATAGTGACGACTCGACAATGAACTTTTGCGTCTGTGGTCTGTGTTTTATGGTGTTTACTGTTTTATAGTTGTATGAATGGCTCAGCTGCAAACCAAATTTACCTGCGAGTGCTGATAAAGTCAACTGAACTGAACTGATAAACGGAAAACACAAAATTGTATTTTATCTGTGTACAACAATGTAAATATACTCCTTAAAGTGTGCGCTTTGCTGTTATCATGATTCGTCTGTCTTAAAAAAAAGAAATAATCATAAACTAATGGACAGACAATAAGAAAAACAAAAATGAAGCATGAACTGAAAACTCCATATTCAGTCTACTGTACAGATCTGAAAAGAAGAGGGAAGTACAAAGTTATTTTATCACACTCCTTCTCAGGAAATCAATATAATTCAATCATTCAGCTTCCTATCAAGACAATAATACTACAGTGTTTTATTTTATGGCCTTTCATATTATTTATGTTTACAATTACACATTTTTCCTTGCCTCAGTAAACTGTGTAAAATCACAATAGAGTTGAATCTAAGTAGAACAGAGTCAAATTTTTCAAAGTTGACTCATCCATAGCCAGAACAGTAGTTGATTTTGGCAAGGTTTCAGACTCTGTCTGCTTCTCAGTAGTCTTAATTTGTCCCTTTTACTGCCCCATAATTTGGTAGGGAGGGCTTATTATTATAAAACCATT
Organism: Atherinomorus stipes; assembly: GCA_023101725.1. Lineage (NCBI taxonomy): Eukaryota > Metazoa > Chordata > Actinopteri > Atheriniformes > Atherinidae > Atherinomorus > Atherinomorus stipes. Next base: position 200,807 of record JALJCO010010996.1, on the reverse strand, counting down.
TGAACAGTTAAGTTTATGTATAGATATGTAGGCTGATATATGAGTCGTATAAGGTATATCTGAAAGGTTTTGCTCAGTTTTGTTGCAGAAACACTAAATAATCAGCTGGTTTATGACGTCAAGCGTGAGTATGAGTGTTGTGTTTAACTCTTCTGCTTTCCATGTCCTGACGCAGCGATCTGCACATGTATGTGCTGGACACATGCATGTGATGTGAGCAGAAATAGAGCCTTTATTACAGTCTGACAACGGGATTCTGTATTATTACAGTTTGCACCCAGCCCAGTCGGACCACAAGCTGATTATACACTATGTCATCCAGCCGACACAAGCGTGTGTGTGCGTTTGTGTGTGTGTGTGTCCGCCCTTATGGCGAGCCCCATCACATGTGGTCTGCATTAAAATGCTATTGTGTGTTATGGGTCTGCAAAGCGTTGCCATGCTGACTGAAATCACAACGCTGTCAGCCTTTCACTCGTATTATGGGATGGTTTCCTGTACTCTGCATGTACACACAAAATCCCCACAACCCACCCACCGAAATACACTCCACACACTGTCTCAAAAAAAGAAAGGGTAGAAAACATCAGACATCAAGAATAATAAATATAAAGGGCAGTAAAGTTCGCTCTTAATGATGACGTCTGAATCTGTGCCGAGGCCAAGGATTTAAAGAAAGAACATGGATGCAAAGGTGTTGAAATATTGCCCATTGTATGTACAGGATGTTTTTTTTTTTTTTTTTTTAATGTGTAAGACATCTTTTCCTAAATTGTTTTTATCTTGTTGGACTTCCTGTGTATGCATTTAGGGTAATATATGTTTCTTGCTTATATCAACTGGACACAAAGGTTTCAGGTGTGTTTTGCTCTGTTTACACTAAGACTACATAACTTTCCAACCCTTAAAGGTGCCATGACATCAAATTTCACTTTTCTGGGGTTTTGGGTGTATAATATGATCTATTGTGCACTGATGAGGCCATGTGAATGTCCAGAGTGAGAATCAAAGTTCCTGTTTATGGTCTGTCAGCTTTGTCTCTCTGCTCAGAAACAGTTGAATCAGACAGCAGGCTATCTTTCTACGTAATTTATTTGCTCCAATAAGAGCACACTATCAAGTAAACAGCCCCCCCCCCCCTCTCTCTCTCTCTCCTAACGGTTTATGCACCGTCCGCTCCCCCCTCCCCTCCCTGTCTGATTCAGCTGCGTGTATGGAGCTAGTAGTAACTTCTCTGCAGTCAGGTCTGGGTTTTCAAACAAATGGATTTAAAAGCAAACTTCTGCAGCAACACTGAGGGAGGGGGCCACAACCTTGTCATTACCTGTAAGTTTATTTATTTTCTAAATGCTGTCTTGTCTGATAAACGTAGCTTACTATCTGAACTGCCCATGTTGCTAGCAGTTAGCCTTTAGCAAACTCCGACCGCAGCTTGACCTAGATTCTCCAAATAAGGTCATAGAGAAATAAGGTGTAGCCAATCAAAATGAAGTCAACGTGGTCTCCGGGTAAAGCTCCATATCATCACCGGACCCAACTGTATTACTGAGGAAGTGAGGTCTGGCGTTTCAAAACAATACTCCGCTGTAAAAAATGCCGTTTTTTTCTTTGGAGTATTTACATATGCAGTAATGCCAACAACTTAAACTAGTTTTTAACTGTTATGTCATCACTCCTTTAAACTCTGCTTCTGACTCATTGTAATGTCACAGTGACTTTCATTTTGTACAATCCCAGAGCTGTTGTTGCTCTGTAGCATCCTGAGGCTGGAAAAACAACACGAAACAGCAATTTGCAGCATCATTTTGCTTTACGACATACTAGCAACTGAAAACACACTGGCTGTTTTGAACCATTGCTGATTCAGCAAAGTCACCCGGGAGGGGTGACTAGAGGAGAAGAGGAAAAGAAAGAAAAAGAGACAGAAATAAAAAAGCAGACTCTGGACTGACTTTTTCTGTCTGGACAGATCTCGGAGAAGAGACAGGATGCAAGACGGATGCTGGCTTAAGCATCAGTGAGGGCGGCTCTGGGAAAGTTTAGTCATCTGACAAGATGTGTTGCTGTTTCAGTCTTGGGAGAGTAGAATGCTTTAATCCCAAGTTTAATTTTTAGTTGTTAATCATGATAAACTCTTGATGTCACAGATAATAAAATATTGTGAGAAAGTTTAGAGGATAACGGATATGAAAAATAAGAAGCTGATGCCACATGTCAGTTTCTTTTTGACATCTTATTGTATTCCCACTTGTTCTGAAGTGGTATTAATTCTCAGAAATCAGATTTCAGGACAGAGGTTCAATGTTAAAACTGTAGATTGCCACACTCTGTGCTATTTTAGGGTCATGAGAGGTTTGCTCGTGCAAAACCACGACCAAACTGCACAGTTTTAAGGAACACACATGACTATGGAGGATGAATGCTGTTTTTTTTTTATACTGGGTGGGGAATAATATATTTATCTGTGATGTGAAAAACAAATCGCTCGCTCAGATATAAACTCGACAGACTCAATCATTTCTGCAGTGGCGTCAAAACCATAAAGAGCGCTCAGTCCTGTAGCAGTGTGTCATTCCCGCTGTGGTGACATTCGCTGGTGTCAGCTGTTCCTGAACAATATGCTGCTCGCATTTCAACACCACTTCACAGGATTCGCCTGATATCGATTCTTCACTCATGGCTTGTGATTTGATCTAAACGTCAGAATTGGTGAATGCTTTACATGCTAATCTATATTAATGTGTAAATATTTACTGAGCATGAGTCATCGGCTGGTTATTGATGAAACAACCTGAACATGCCAACGATGGCATTTGAAGCTAAAATCAACTTAAGGACACACAACGTAACTTTTAGACCTTAAAAATATGCGTCTCTGACTCGTTTTGATGTCGCACCAAAGATTCATTATGTACATTTTCGAGCCGTCTCTGCCCAGAGGCGTCCCGGGGCTCAGAAACAGCAGTATGTAGATTTCCCATCCGGGACGCAATTGTGACGTTACAGCCGACTATTGGTTGTTCACTGTGCCACTTACTAGCAAATGGATATAAACCAGATTTGAACAAGAGGTGTTTCGAACGCCGATCATGTCGGATTCTGTAAAAAAAAAACGCAAGGAAACATTACCGGAGAAAGAGAGGAAAAGAAAGAGAGGAAGGGACAGAACAAGAGTCAAGATAAAACTGTCTTTTACTGGCTGGAGTGAATCACAGTACCAGTACGATGCAAGATGGATGCTAGTTTAGCCGCCGATAGGGAGCAAGTCACTGAGAAAACTGCTTAAAGTTCCGCAATTTGTCTTTAAATATGGGCATCTGCATGGACAAGCAAGGAAGATAGAAACTTTTATTTATCAGAGAAACATAAAGAATAGTTCTATTTTAGTTTGAGCTGAATTTCAGGTGAACACAAAATAAAAATATTACTACAGGTAGTACCCAAAAAAATCAGAATATCCTGAAAAAGTTCATTTATTTCTGTAATTCATCTTAAAAGGTGCAATTTACAATTTATTGTACAGATAAATAATATACAAATCAATTTATTTCAAGCCTTTATTTGTTTGGATGTTGCTGATTAGGACTTGCAGCTTAAGAAAACTTCAAATTGAAAAACTACAAAAATTAGAATACTATGAAAAGCTCCAGTATTGTAGCTCAGACTGTCACATTCTAATCAGGTAAGTAATCCAAAACATTTGCATAATTTCCCTGAGCCTTTTCTAAAGTCCCTGTCTTGGTTAAGAAGAATTCACAACCATGGGGAAGACTGCTGATCTGACTGTTGTGCAGAAAACCATCATTGACTCCCTGCACAAGGTGAGAAAGACACAAAAAGTGGTAGCAAAAGAAACTGTGTCTTCTCTGAGTGCTGTCTCAAAGCACATTAATGGACAGTTAAGTGGAAGGAAGAAGTGTGGAAGAAAACGGTGTACAAGCCAGAGGGCTGACAGCAGCCTGGAGAAGATGGTCAGTGTTAAGTTTCCCAGTCTATAATGACCTGGGATCCATGTCAGCTGCTGGTGTTGGTCCTGTGCTTCATTAAGTCCAGCATAAATGCAGCCGTCTACCAGGACATTTTGGAGCACTTCATGCTTGCTTCAGTGGACCAGCTGTATGAGGATGCAGACTTCAACTTGCAGCAAGACTTGGCACCTGCACACATTGCCAAAACTACAAATCTTGGTTCAACAACCATGCTTATTGGCCTGCAAACTCACCTGACCTGAACCCCATCGAAAACTGTGGGGCATTGTCAAGAAAAAGCTGAACGGGAAGAGACCAAACAAAAAGAAGAGCTCAAGGCTGTCATTGAAGCATGTTCATCTTCCATAACACATGAGATATGCCAGAAGCTGGTTGCATCCATGCCACGCCGGGTCAAGTCAGTCATTCATGCAAAAGGGCCCAAACCAAGTACTAAGACAGATGCAAGATTTTATTTTAGGAGGCCTGGCTTTTTGCTTTTAAAATCCTTTTATAATTGATTTCATGCAATATTTTAATTTTTTGAGTTTTTGAATTTGAGGTTTTCTTAAGCTGCAAGCCCTAATCGGCAACATCCACACAAAAAAGTAAAAGCTTGAAATATATTGATTTGCATATTGTTTATCTAAATGTAAATTGCACCTTTTAATTTGAATTACAGAATTACATGAATCCTGCCTTGGATCAAGGCTTCAGGCTGCTGCTGGTGTAATGGTGTGAAGGAGATTTTCTTGGTCCACTTTGGGCAGCTTTGTACCAATGTGACGGTTTAACCACCACAGCTTACCTGAGTATTGCTGCTGACCATGTCCATCCCTTCATGACCACAGTGGAGCATCTTCTGATGCTACTTCCGAGGTGTATCCGCCAACTTCTTTCTTAAATCATTTGCATGTTGTATCCACACGGAACCAGGAGAGCCTAAAAACTTTTGAAACTGATCCCTAATTGAATAAATGTGGCTCATTAAAATCGTACCAACATGTTGAAACAGATATCCTTAGTCAAATTTTAAAAAAAACTACTCGGTGCATCAGTCGGTTTTGGTCAATGTCCTGTGGTTTAGTGAGGTCAGTGAGCTGGTGGAGTTCATGTCTGCCCCAGTAACCTGGATTTTCTTCTGCACCATTTTGTTAATGAAACATATCAGTAAAATGTCATGGAGCAGATGCTCCAATCTATCTTTTAAAAAGGAAAGCCATATGTTGCTTGTTACCTTTGTTTTTCAATCACAGAACAGGACTGAGCCAGAATGCATTATTTATAGTAAGAAGCAGCTGATGAAAGCATAAAGCCCAGCATGGTTTCAGCATGGGGAGGGAGAGTCCACCACTGTTTGATAGCTGTATGAAGAGGCTTTTCAAGGGAAGTAGAGAAGTAAGTTGGGAACCAATAAAACAGAGCAGCTATGGGATGTGGTGGAACGGGAGATTCTCATTATGGATGTGCAGCAACTGTGTGATGCTATCACGTCAATATGGAGCAAAATCTCTGAGGAATGTTTCCAACACCTTGTTGGAACAGTGCCATCAAGAGTTAAGGCAGTTCTGGAGGTAAAATATCTCATAAATCTCATACTGTATTACCTGTTGGAGGCAGGCCAGTGGATCTGCTCTCAGAACTCCTCAGAATTACTATATAAACAAGCTATAAAAATCCTTGATAAAAAAAAAAGACATCCCAGCGCTAACATTGCAGGACCTTGTATGGTATTTGTATGATTTTTATTGTTCCCTACCAGGGGATGGCAGATGTAAATTAGCCTAAGGTTTACTCTGGTGCAATGCATTAAATGGAAATATTCATGTTTGAAATTATACATGGTCCATGATAGATAAGATGAAAAAGGAAAAACAGGATTCAAACCTGGAGCTAGTTAGGTGTACTAGATGAAGTGGCCAGTCAAGCTTAATTTAATCTGAATATGAACACATTGAAAGATACTGGTTTTAGTTGGCGGCTTGTTAGTTAAATGATTTTGTGTCCTCTGTTTTCTTTTTTATTGCCAGAAGCAGATGTAAAGAAGCTGTTCAGCCTGAAAACAGCCTCGAGGGATGCTGAGTCTCCGCACAGCAAGCAGAAAGTGACAGCGTACAACATGACTGCTCGCCCTCAGGCGGAGAAGATACATACAGTACCTTTACAACTTCCCCTCACAAAGCTTTTCCTCTGCTTCTCACACATTCACAAAAACACACAACCACAATCCTCACAGGAGAGAAAGTCTGAACATCACGCCAGAGATGAAAAGAGAAAACAAAATCGAAGAGTTGGAGGAGAACAAGGCCAAACAAGCAGACATGAACGCAAACAGTCCAGCCTCGGCACTCACTGTAAACAAACCCACCCAGCTCGTGCTGACACTCACACAGAGACAGACAAACACACCGAGAAACACACAGGAAGGCGGTGATAGCGCGGGCTTGAGCGATGAAATCATTTGTGAGAAAATGCAGGTTGGGGTCCAGGGGAGATTGTGTTTTGTTTTGCTTTCTGGAAGGGCTTGGTGGAGGGAAAATCCTGTGTGCATGTGTGCATCTACTGGAACAGACAGGAAGATTCAGCGATGGAGCAATGAGAGGAGGAGTGAAAGAAACAGAGTGGAAGGTCTGAATCTAATGCACCCTGCCAGGAAATAACTCCAGTGTCAGCACAGAGCCAGAGGATCATCTACACACAGTCAGCAACCCTGAACTGACCACACACACATCATACAAAGGCCGCCATCGATAATAAAACTGGACATTTATCTGTGTGGCTGCTGCTGGGAAACCGACCCGTCCTTCCTCACGTTTCAGCTTAAACTTCCAGCACAAACTTAATACTTCCTGTGACCTCTTGCCACAGTAAAGCGTCATAGGGGAGATTTCTCTTGGCATGATGTGTAAGAAGGCAATTTACAGAGCAGATAACTTTGTTTATCGTGTCCTAGTACATAAAATCTTTTTTTATTGCTTTGCATAGATGTGCAGACGTTGTGAAAAATAAGACTGTCTGGAGGAAAATTGCCAGAATTGAATTTAATTCCCAGTTTGACCCCAACCGGCACCAAAGGACAAACTGCACCTATCTCAGAGATACCACCTGATTTCACCAACCAGCAGGGTTTGATAGCCTAGAAATGGGAATGAAAACAGGTTGGTAAACACCTCAAATTGTACCATAGCATAACATATACACCACCACTGTAAATAACTTTCAGGCCAAGGGTAAGAGACACAGAAAAACACAAATGAAAGAAATAATAAAAGCAGAGAACATCTCACCCCACTTGTATATTGCAGACTGTTTTTAATTATCTATAGGAAAAATGTGCTGCTCATTTGTGGCTCAGTCTCATCTCTGAGATCAGTTTGAGCTTCTCATACTGGTATCACTCTGTGATCATGTGTTTCTGAATTACTTCTCCTACTGTAAGGGTTCCTTATTAGCAAGAGGTGAGCTAAAAAAGAGAAAAGACATCACTGAGACTATCACTGCGTTTACGTACAGCCAGTAACTCTTTTATAACCGGAATATTAGCAATAACCCGGTTGCGCACAACCATGTAAACACTGGCAAAAACCCGAATATGCCATTTTCTTTTTTTAAGCCGAATATTACCCCTGGGTTTCTCCTTTTCTAACCGGAATATTTGGTCATGTAAACGCTAATTGGAAAATCTCCATTGAAAGGAATATTTAATTGTGTCCTGCGCATGTTCTATCTGCAAGGATTCTTGGTCTTTTGATTAAACTACAGGGAGTATTTTGTACCAGCGATCAGACAGTGCTCTGCACAGCTTGCTAGTTTATATATCTCCATGGCAACACGCATCCCCAGAGGAGCTGGTGTGCAAACAGTTACTTCGTGGGGCTCCATCACTCATCTGATAAAGTTTGGTGAAGGCGTGACAGGAAAATTCACTTACTCCAGCACTTCATCATTACAACCGTTCCCACCAGTCCTGACGGCGCAACTTCATCTGTCCGGGGGACTCTGCTGGAAACCGGAAGCGTGGATGTACACAGCTCCAGCTCCGAGCACACGTTCTCTCCTTCTATGACCCGTCAAGTAGCTACTGCTGGTGGGTCAGTACCAGCACTCCGGATTGCAGTCAAGCCAGCCGCCTCTCGCGGATCCGCGGTCAAGCCAGCTGGCGTTATTTTGGCTGTAACTCTGAAACTTGGCTGGCTTGACCGCAGTGGCCCCGGATGGTTCATTATCCCCCATCATCACGTCGTTTTCCGTGCGTCGCGGTTTGGATCGGGATATTCCAATTGATTTCAGTAATCATGTAAACAGGAGTAACTCTGTCTGCTCATGCATGTAAACGGCTTTTTCCTAATCTTTCAGAAACCGGAATATTGACCGTAACCCGAATTTTGCTGGCATGTAAACGTAGTCAATGACAGTTCAGTTGAGATACTTGAGCCATACTTGAGAAGTGGGATAAACAGAAGAGATCTCACAATTGTCTGCCCCTGATCTCAAATATATCTCAACTAAGAAATACTTAATTGAGATCAGGGGCATCTCTGCCAAGGAGTGGTGGAGGTAATTATATAAAAACAAAATAAGTTTTAAAAAAAAAATCTGGAAAAAAGTAGCAAAAAGAAAAAGGCTATAATAGCATAAAACACAAACATTAAATCAATGAACATCAACAATAAACAGAAAACTAATTATAAATTATATAAAATAAATGCTTGAATAAAGATGAATAAAATCAAATGAATAAATAACATTAATTAATTAGATAAAAATGAATAAAACATTTTTTAAAAAAAGGCCAGTAGTATTTTCTTGCAAATTTGCGACAAGTCATTTGGTTCTATTTGCTTTCACACTGGAGCAAACCGCCTGGACAACATTGTGTGTCTCAACAACTGTTTGCTAAAGGCCACATTCCCAAAAACAACCACTGTTCAAGACGGGGAGCAGGAAGACAAAGAAAACCCAGCTCATCGGTACGTCAGGACCAAAACCAGCCCACCCAGCCAAAGATGACTATTAGACGTCTTGTCTAAGTTTAAACTGAATTTCACCCGACTATAATCGGTCTATATTTCGGCCCAAATATAGGCGTTATAATTTAATCCATTCTTATTAAATATCACATAAAAATAAATAAATGTATAAAAGATGGCCAAATGTTGGATGAAAACATTTGGCCAGTCATTGATCAGTGTACAGTGTAGTTTAGATTTGATCTGAGCTTAGATGACTAAAAAAAAAACTTTCATTTTTAGACCAGTGGGAGACCAATTTTAGCCTAGACGTCTAAGGACCAATTACACCAAAAAAATCCTCAGTGGGAGCTTGTTCACTGCAAGTAAACAAAGAAGCAACACCAAGTTTCCACAGTTTCAGGGTTTGTGTTTTACCTTAGTGTTCAAACCCGGTACAGTTTTCACAAGAAGCTGCCAAGTATGAGCAGCTGGAGAAGCAGCAAACTTTCTATCTTGTGCTGCGACTTGCTCTATGTCACTTCCTCTCTTTGGTTCATTCGTCTGTTTGCTTTCACACTGTAAGGGTGCATACAAACCAGAATAGTCTGTGGACTTGGTCTGATTGGGTAGGGATTTCTGAAAAAAAAATCACTCCTTTCTTTGGTCTGGTTTGTGTTCAAACTGCATGTAACCAAAGCAGACCACTGCCTCTGCTCGCTAGGGGGGCGGTACTCCCCAAAACAGCCACTGATCAATGATGAAAACGAAGGAGGAAGAAAACGTGGCTCCGTGATTGGTCAGGACTGAAAGTGAAAATCTTTCTGCTTCTCTGTCTGCAGGACATTTTCCAATTGCTTTTCATTGTTGTTTTGACCTCAGCTTTTTCTAACACGGCTGTTAGCTGTATTTTCTCCTCCTACCCAAACGATGCTCAGTCACTTTCTTTGCTTCTACTTCTTGATGCCTTTGGTCAGGGGTGGGCAACTCCAGTCCTCGAGGGCCGGCATCCTGCAGGTATTAAGAGTTTCCCTGTCATAACACACCTTGTGACTTGTTCAGAGGTAGAAATCAAGCTCTGCACAATTACCCATTGATTGGAGTCAGGTGTGTTGAAAGGGGGGAAACTCCTAATACCTGCCGGCCCTCGAGGACCAGGACCACCCCTGCTTTTGGTTTACCGCTAGTTGGCTTTGTCACTTCCTTTTTGGTCCACTGGATAGGGCCGATAGTGTTTGTAAGTCTTTTAGAGAGTCTGCTTCTTTGGTGCGCACCAGGATGCGGTTGGTGTTCACACTGCACCAAATGAAGCGGACTGTCCGTTTAAAGCGGAACAAACAGCAAGTGTGACCGCACCCGAAATAAACTGCACCAGGTTTCACTTGCAAGTGACCCAAAACTCACAGTTTTGAAGCGTTTGTTTTCAGGGTTCATTAAAAGTGGACCAAATCACGCCAGAATGAATGAGCCCGCAGACTTCGAAGAGCAAATACTGTCCCATGATGATGATGATGCCTCTACGAAGCTGCTACAGCCTCAGGGAGGAACACATGGGGGACATTATTCATGCAACACACCTACAATGCTGATCAAACTGTGTGTGAGCATGTGTGTGTGAGTTGACCTTGCTCTCACTCATCATCATAGCAGGATTAACTCACACAGGACAGATGGCAGTGTGATGCTCCTCCCTCCCACACACTCACATGCTCCCACAGACACACACCAACACACACTGCAACTCAGCAGTGTGGTGGCGACTTCAGTACACGAGCTGTGTCATCGTCTGCACACTGCTGGAGGCTTAAACGCGCACACACGCTGAAACACGCGGGATGAAGCCCGTGTCAGCAGATGATGACTCTGATGTCAGAATAGCACTCTATTCTGTCTCCACTCAGCCCGTCTCTCACTGAAACACTCCTGTGGTTGTTTTTGTCCTTCAATGGCTCCATTCTCTTTATCCCCTGGCATCACTGTGCAGACGGGATTTATTCTTCACGTTCCTCTGTGTTTGCAATTATCTCTGTGTAATTAAGCCTGTAATTTACTTTTAAAATAACTGTTTTGAGTGGAAGATCATATCAGGGACTTGAAGTTTTATTCTTCACTCCGATTCTTTGAAAATATCAGCCTCAGGACCAGAACTTCAACACACCATCCCACAATAAAGAACCTCAAACTAAATCTTGAGTGGGGAATTCTTGCTATCTTGAAGAGAAAAAAAAAGGACAAAATTTTGGCTTTGTTTGTATGTTTAAAATTATGGATGTGCAGTATTGGCTTTTTTACCGATATCTGATATTGTCAAACTCTTAATTTCTGATATCAACCGATACCTATACAGTATAGAAAACTGTGAGTTTGTTTCTCTCATATTTTGATAACGAAAACTATACTCTGCTATGAGAGCAAAGATCTCAAAATAGTCTTAACTCAGCCAGAGGAGTTCATTTTGGACATCTGGCTGCCATATATCAGATGCTAGCAGGTGTTAGCCAACATGTGGCTGATCATAATGTTTCTCACAACTTGGTAACTTAACCAACAACTTAAAACCAGACATATTATAAGCAGCTTCAAAGCAAGTCAGTCTGTAGCAGCAGCAACTGCATCGTAGTCACATGACTCTGAAAGGAATGCTGGGATATGGAGTTCGTTCACATTAACAAGAATATTTCTACCTGGGCTCATTGGAATGAAATCTCACGAGTTTTTATTAGTAAAAATATCGGTGACAGAAAAATCTGAAGGTCCGTCAGTCATTTTGACAGATTCAGCAATTTACACTCCTGACCACTATGGTGAGTTAGCATATTGTCTCTCTTGATGCATGGCCTGTTGGGTTCACATGGAAAAAAAGTGTTTATGGCAGCGTGAATGTTTCCCCCCCTCCCGAAGCTTCTTCAAGCGAAAAACAACTTTGCCTGCGCCGACCGAGTAGAACTTGGACAACAGAAACCACTGTAAGGACTCAGGTCCCCTATCTACCGAGCTGATTCAGCGCTGATTTGAACCAGACTACCAGCGACTAATTCGAAGAAATCAGTCTTTAGCTTCCCACCAACTAAACAACGCTCCAAGCATTTAATGGAAAAATCTTTGCAGGACCGAGTGATGTCATTACTTTCATGTATATATTTTAGGCTCAATAAAGTTGTCACGGCCGTAAGAAATAAAGAAAGAGTTCGGATTTTTATGACCCTGCTAGTCGCCAAAATGACGGAAAAATAAAAAGTCTACGCGCATATTTACTGGCTGGGATATGAAGTTCCGTTTCAGAATAATAAGGACTTTTCTGAGCATGCTGGAGCGAGGTGCTGCTAAACGAATGAAATAGCATCACGAGATATTAAAAGCTTAGAAATATATCCAGCGATCAAAATAGAGGAAAGACAGATAGTGCCAACCGTCTGTGTGCAGTGGGGGTGTAATGCGGGTTGAATATCAGCCAATAATATCGCCTAGGGGGAGCCCGAGCTAAGTATCGGACTTCTGTATTTAAAATAAAAACATGCTACTAAAACTTTTACTTTTTTGACTTTTATCACAAATATCTGAGGCAGTTAGGGTCTGGAGGGAGTCTCATTCACAGATTTCTGGGTTGTGTCCCTGCTTTTTGCAGATGATGTGGTTCTGTTGGCTTCCCAAGACCAAGATCTCCAACAAGCACTGGTGCTGTTCACAGCTACGTTTCTAGTCTGAGACAACGGTTCTTAAGCAGAAGAAAGGTGGAGTGCTCCTTCAAGGATAATAATAAGACTCCACCATAGACAGGGGAGTTTGAGTATCTTGGGATTTTGTTCATGAGTGATGGTCGGATGGAGCAGCGGACCAACAGATTGGGGCTTTGTCAGCAGTAATGAGGGCACCGCATCATTATAGTGGAGGGAGGAGGCTTTCCAGGCACATCCTAATGGGAGGAGACCCCAGGGACCTGCTGGGGGGATTACATCCCCTCTGACCTTGTATCACCTTGAATCCACCAGGAGGAGCGAAACAGAGTTGCAGGAGGAAAGGGTGTCTGGTCTGAACCCCATCGCCTCCTCGACCTGACCTTAGCAAAGCAGTGGAAAATGGATGGATGCACCAACACAACAAAAACTCATTCTGAAATGCTTAACGTAAAAAACAGCTTCATCTGAGCAAATAGGTGGTGAGACTTTTAGATGCATCTGCAAACATTGATTTAATAGACAATCTCTGGCTGAATATGTGACTGACAGTTGCCTGAGGCAACTCCGAACCATAAATACACCATGTTTCATAAGTTCTTTTCCTCTAAAATGGATTTTTTTTTCTGTAGCACATTTTCTTAGCTGAATGCTCGTGTAGAAAAAAATGGAAGGCTGTTTTGTGCTTTTTTTTTGTTTGTTTGTGTTTGTTTTTTACAGTGTGCTTGGATGCTTTGATAAGATGCCATTCAAATAAAATGAATAATAGTAATAATAGTAATAATAATAATATGGGAACAAATTGCATGATGGGAAAAATGCTGCAAGAATTCAGTTGTAGTCTTGTAAGTAGTGACCCTGCAAGATTCACAGACTTTGTAAAATCTCAGTCTGAGACTAAAAACTGTCTTTAGATGTGAGCTGGTGTGAGATGGTGGTCTTCCAAGAGTCTTCTCCAAGTCTTCTAATGTAAGGGAGTCATTACACTCTGACATATGGTCCTGGAAGAGTGTAAAGAGAAACCAGGCAGAACATAACAGAGGTGTTAATGACCATCAAAACCCATGTGTGCAGCAATCAGCAACCTCCGGGTATGAATCACAATGGGAAGCAAAAGTGAACACAATGCACAAGGGAGGCAACTTCAGCTAAATTCAATATGAAACATGCAAGTAACATTCTGTATGACTGGGAAATGATTAAAAATAAAGGAAAAATTAAGCAGACTGGATTATAGACTGGAACTAACGCCAGGCTCACACCACAAGATTTCTGGTCCAAGTTTTACAATGCAGACAAATGCTGGAGGTCACAGACGAATGGCCCAGATTTGAAGCAAGTCAGAGTTCAAACAATGGCCATCCATCACTATGCGTGAACACCGATGTGATTTGAGAGGCTTAAGAAAATGTCTAAGTCCTCGACCAATTATCTGGCATGTTGATTTTCTATATCAGTCAGCAAGGGAGGACTGGGTGACATGAGGTCAGTAGAATACCTAGAAAAGGAAAAAAATCTAATATAATAAAGACAATGCTATAGGAACTATGTCATCATAAGGAAACTGAGCAATTTAAAACTAGAAAGACCCATCACTCATTGATATCTGCAACATACAACATCATGACAGACTTGAGAGAAAAGCTGAAAGTTTTCCCAGTTTATTTCTCTTCTCAACCCGGAGAGTGTACAGTAACAGATACAGAACCACCAGAAGCAACTGGTACCATTAACAGGAATAACATGGAGAGACTTGTCTGCATGGCAGCTTGAACTGTTGCATAAAGATCAAACATGTCAGATTTTATGTCTGCAGAAAGATCTTGTAGTATCAGAAGCTTTACACAAGAAATCTATTCTCACCAGCAACCTCATTAGTCTGCCTGTACTGTATATGTGCTTCACACAAATATCTAAACCAGCCAATCACAGGGCAACAGCTCAACACATCTCGTCATGTAGACATCATGAGGACGACTTGCTGAAGAGCTTCAGAACGAGGAAGAAAGGGGATTTAAGAGACTTTGAATGTGGCATGGTTGCTGGTGTGAGTATTTCTGAAACCGCTGATTTACTGGGACTTTTACACACAACCAGAGAATGGCTCATAGTCCTGCTGCTGCTGGTGTAACGGGGTGGGGGAGATTTTCTTGGCCCTCTTTGGGCCCCTTAGTACCAACGTGGCCTACCTGAGTATTGCTGCTGACCATGTCCATCCCTTCATGACCACAGTACTACCATGAGTTAGAGCACGGGTGTCCAGCTTTGGTCCTCGAGGGCCACAATCCTGCAGGTTTTCCATGTCTCCCTTCTCCAACACACACCTGACTCAAATTCATAGGCTTTTAGATTCATTTAATTTGAGTCAGCTGTGCTGGTGCAAGGAGGCATGGAAAACCATCAGGACAGCAGCCCTTGAGGACCGACTTTGGACACCACTGAGTTAGAAGGACAGCACAGATAAGTAAACCAACAACACCATTCTTTATGGACTAGGGAAGGGCAACACCGAAATCTTTCATGTCGATACAATACCAGTAGTTTATGGTACTTTTTTATCGATACAGATTCTTTTGGTCCCTTTAAAGAAAACCACATGATTGTACAGTTTGCATTAATAAACTTAAATGCAAGGGCAATATTAGATATAAGTAAAACTGGAGAACAGAAGTAAAGAAATGCTTTTAAAACAATAATTAATTACAATGGTGATCAAATTAAATAAAAATAAGATTAAAAAAACTTCTATCAATTATCAAATAAGTTAAGTAATAAGTACAGGTTAAGATTTAAATTTATTCAGTGGAAAATGTTTAAATATAAAATGTAAATGTAATATTTTAAATTTACCAAAACATAAATAACCTGCAATAAAGTAATGAAAGATACCAAAACATCATTATCATCACTAACAGTAGCAGCATCATGACATCTGATAGGCTACCACCATCATGTGACACACAAGCTAGAATCCGGCTGCTTTCACACATCATTTCATCTAAAACTCTTAGAAGTGAAAATAAATTGCATATTTTCTGTACAGGAGGGCTGGGATACCGATGTTTTGTCTGACTGGTATTGAAGTATCAACTCCAGGGTATCTATATGCCCATCCCTATTATGGGCAATTCTACCCCTGTCAAAGAAAATAGGTTTATAGTTATTCAACTCTGTTTGATATTTTATCTACATGTTGTGACTAGTTTGTTAGTCTGTTCCAAAGAGGTTATCAAAGAATACTATCTTATGTTATTTATTGAGATTATCAGCTTGATACAAACTAAGTTTAAGTAGAACTTTCTCATCATGACAAAGTAAAATTCAGTGGCAAAGTTGATAAATACAAGTAAAGGTTACTCGAGTTACTCCTGTAGGAATAACTTGAGTAACTTGCTGATTAGGACTTGCAGCTTAAGAAAACCTCAAATTCAAAAACTCAAAAAATTAGAATGCTGTATTGTAGGCTCAGACTGTCACATTCTAATCAGGTAAGTAATGCAAAACATCTGCAAAAGTGCCCTGATTCTTTAAAAAAAGTCCCTGTCTTGGTTTAGAAGAATTCACAATCATGGGGAAGACTGCTGATCTGACAGTTGTGCAGAAAACCATCATCGACTCCCTGCACAAGGTGGGAAAGACACAAAAAGTGATAGCAAAAGAAGCTGGTCGTTCTCAGAGTGCTGTCTCAAACAGTGGCCTGCAAACTCGCCTGACCTGAACCCCATTGAAAATCTGTGGGGCATTGTCAAGAGAAAGCTGAACGGGAAGAGACCAAACAATAAAGAAGAGCTCAGGGCTGTGATTGAAGCATGTTCGTCTTCCACAACACCTGAGATATGCCACAAGCTGGTAGCATCCATGCCACGCTGGGTTAAGGCAGTCATTCATTCAAAAGGGCCCAAACCAAGTACTAAGTGCAGATGCAAGATTTTATTTTAGGAGGCCTGATTTTTTGCTTGTTAAAATCCTTTTATAACTGATTTCAAGCAATTTTCTAATTTTTTGAGTTTTTGAATTTGAGGTTTTCTTAAGCTGCAAGTCCTAATCAGCAACATTCACACAATTGAAAGCTTGAAATATATTGATT
This sequence comes from Atherinomorus stipes, assembly GCA_023101725.1. Classification (NCBI taxonomy): domain Eukaryota; kingdom Metazoa; phylum Chordata; class Actinopteri; order Atheriniformes; family Atherinidae; genus Atherinomorus; species Atherinomorus stipes. The sequence goes on along the minus strand of JALJCO010010996.1, from coordinate 184,129 downwards.
TGCATATTATTTGTCTATACAATATGTAAAATGCACCTTTTAAGTTGAATTAAAGAAATACATGAACTTTTTCCGGATATTCTAATTTTTTGGGTACTACCTGTATGCAAGTAAAGTTTACTTGAAAATAACCCTGATAAAATTTACTCAACATTTCTGCATGCAAATATTTACCAAGGGTTTTATAAGTAAATTATACCCCAAATATTTTTTCAGTGTGCAGCCGAGAAATCTGCAGCAGCTGTGTGATGCTATCATGTTTGGAGTTTGGAGGAAAAGATGGGCCCAACTAGTGAGAGGAACCCATAAAATGACTGGTGAGGGTGCATAAGAAGCTTAAAATGACCATTTATCATAAATATTGTAAGACAGGAAAGGAGTGTTTGCTGGTTCAGTGGGCAGGAATGAGCTTTTAGGAATTAAATCAACATTTTAAAAAGGAACCGACTAATAAACTACAGTAGTTTTTGCACACAATAACACCAAATCATAAAAGATGCCAAATTCCTTCAACTTTATAAAACAGATACTTCCTAAATCTTTTGTATCTGGTGTTTTACGACCTTCTCTACACAACCGCTAATTCTAATGAGGAAATCTGCAGCATTCAGACTCGGTATTCAGATTTCTCACATCTAACCCAGTTTCAGCAGCACAGGCCAGTCTAAGTTTAAAGCCGAGGATTCAGACCAACTGGGGAACTACTCGACACATTTCATGCCGCTGCCACACTGAAGTGAAGCGGCGAGCAGAACGGGAGCCATAATGGACTCCAACGTCATGTAAAAGGGATTTTCTGTCCCACCATAACATCAAAGCTGCGCTCACAGTATTAGTAGCAGATTAAATCAGACATGAAGTGGACGGGTTTAATCCGAAACTGTAATCCCATTTTGGAAATAAAAATAACATTTTCTGTATTTATCTATCTATTTCTTTTTGATTTAGACAGAATATTATTTTCATGGCAGCAACTCTGGCTGATCTCAGGTTTAAACTTTTCAAATCATACCTGACAGACTCAACTTGGAGTCCCTTTGCTTCATTTTCAGGTTCTTCAGTGATGAACAGTTTATTCTGCTGTATGTCTCTGAGGTAAAAACCTCAAAAATTCTAACTTAATGTCTTTTTCTCCTCCATTGATAAGGATAATGAGCATCCTTCTCCAGGACCCCGTTCTGCATCTCTGTTGGGAGATAATGATTCAAAATATTTGATCAGTGCGGATTCATTTCTCTGTGGCCTCCAGTCTTTCTGGCTGTCTGCACCGAGCGTTCGTGAGACAAAGTGAGATTAATGCATTCGTTCGTTCAAGCAAAACATTCAGCGAACAGATTTACTTAGATGTGCCGCGTTTGACGTTTTTCTGCTGAAGCTGCCAGAAGCCAACGTTACGTCAGCTGAAAAGTGTCTCACCACCTGCTTCTCGTAACCAGGAGGGTAATTGAGGATAAAAAAGTATCTACCTGAGTGTCACTTTGCTGCTTAAATAGGAGGGTGAGTGAGAGTACAGACGTTTGTCATCTGTTTCTGCTGATTCTGCACCGCACATTAACAAAACTCATGAATCTGCATAAAACAGTCGAATATATCGGCTGGAAATTCAAGAAACAAAAGAGAACCAGATGCAGGTAAATATTTCATACATCAGGTCAAATGTGTAAATTAGGAATAGAAGTAACATCGAGCACTGTGTAGAGTTAAGCGATTAAGTAGCAATACTCAACATTGTTTCTGGATTATCTGCTGCCCTGGAGCCATTCTTTATTGGGTGCATGCTCAGAGAGGACAGAGCAGGTGATGACGTTTTATGTTACTGCACCGTGCATTGAGAGGGCTGTTGTCTTACAATGTGCAGCTTATTGTTGATTTCATGATGGAACTATGGATGAGCCCCTGAAGTCTGCAGCACCCCTACAAACACCACAATAAAGACCAAGAAGTTCTCCATACAGGTCTGGGGCAAAGTTTGGTGAAAGTACAGCTTACGGTTGGAATATTAAACTAATTAAAAAGACTGATGAACAAGGCCGACACAAAATGGTCCCCATACAACTAATCAATGTTTTTAACTGCAGATGTGTTTGAAATTGGCTTTTTTACTGATATAAAATACCAATATCAGAGATGGAGATTGTGGAGCCAACAAGTCTTCTCCTGCCACGTATTTGGGCCCTGTCCCAATACCCGCTTTTCCACCCTTGCGCCCCTAGAATATGCGCTCCAGAGGGGTTGAAGTGTGTAGTGTGTCCCAATTTTCCAGGGTGGAAGTCTTACACTCCTTTTGCATCCTCAATCCACACTTCAGTGAAATCCATATCCATGCGGACTTCACCGAAGCAAATTGCCCATAATTCATTGCTGCATGTGAGGTTTTGAACCATAAAGGTGGAACATGTCCATGTTTGGTGATAGAGCTCCTGTCTGTGGTGAAAAAAATGCCATTTCAGATGTAAATATTGAAAGATTTCATCTTTGATGCTGCAGGTGAAATAATTATTTAAGTTTGCCCTGTTGCTTAGAAATATACTTTGAATATTAAAATTCAAAGCATTTGAATAATAAAAGTTATCAGTTTACTGATAAAATTAGCTAAATTTAATTTTTATTTAAACTTAATTTACACAGGTAAGTCCCATTGAGACACTCCTCTTTAACAAGGGAAACCTGTTTACCTGACATACATGTTTTTATGGGCATGTGGACATTTATGGACATTCTATGCTAACAGTAACAGTCACAGAGCGACAATTTGATCATTATTATACATTCAGTTTAGAATGTAACAATTATTTAACTCTGCACTGATGAAATTATACAGCCACCCACATAAATTAGTTCAGTAATTTATTTATTTAATAATTAAACATGTGTGGATTTTATTACATATATTTTACAAGAACAGATTAAATTAACTTCATTCTATTTATGTCAGAAAATGACATCTCTTCACCAGAAAAAGAGATGAGGCTGAGTTTGGAAGCAATGATGTTGTGGTGCAGGGTGATGGAGGAACCATCACTGTCCCAATTCTGCCATTTTCCCGCACTTGCACACTGCACACTCCAACCTTAATGTGCACTTCTGCCAAGTGCACACTTCATACAGGGGTGTAAGGTTTGGGACAGGGCCTTGTTCTGCACAGCCACTGAAGCAGGTGAGTCCAATCAGCAGTGATCAGACTCACCTGGTTCAGTAGCTGGGCAGAACAAATACATAGCAGGAGTTTTTGTGGACTCCCGAGTCCTTTCCTCAATCTCTATCTCTGACCGATAATGTCCATGTCTTCAATGTCAAGATCCAATATCACTGATACCAAACTATGCTGTGAAGCTGTCTCTTAGATTTTGAGATTCAACTACAGTCGTCCTCAAAATTATTCACACCCTCGAATGACAAGGCTAAATTCACAATAGTAGTTCAAATAACAAGAAACCAAAGAAATTAATAATAAGCAAAAATTTACAAAATTATAATTTATTGAAATGAAAGATTGCTTTTGCATTGTGGTTCGAAATAATAATTTTAAAAAAACAAAAACAAAACTGTCCCAAAGACATTAGAGCACTTTTCCCATGAACCTTGGGTTAAAATACCTGTCAACAGGTGAAGATGTCTTTCAGAACATTACAGAAAACACCTGATTGCATTGATTGCCCGAAAGTGTTGCTCAACAAAATTAAAGCTTTGGAGCCCCATCATGCTTGTTTATTTGTTTTATTCTTTGTTTCTTTTTTTTAATTTTTATTTTGAACCACAATTCAAGATCAATGTCATGATTTTCATTGAGTTTTTATTTATTGTCTCAACATACTGTATTTCACTGACAGATGATTTTTTACTTCTTCAACTGGAGGTATGAATAATTTTGAGGACGATAGGCTTTATGCACATCTCCAGTACTTCCTGAACTTAGTACTGAACCTTGTTTCCTGTCTTTCATGATTGGATAACTGATTAATCTAGGTGTGTCTGATCTCAGCAAGTGGTCAGACACACCTGGATCAGTCCATCCAATCTTGAAAGACAGGAAACAAAGGTGCAGTATTAAGTTCAGGAAGTAGTGGAACTGTGCATACAGTAAAGCCCATTGTATATTCTGCTCCGAGAGCAAAGATCCCAAAGTATCCTTAAAGGTGTCATCACCCGGAAATCCCACTTTTTCACGTTAAAACATGTGTATTAACGGGACCTCAGTTAAAACGTGCCAGAAACTCCGGAGAGTGAAAGTGACTTCGTCTTTGAGTGCGGGCTCTCCCTTCTCACCAGAATCAGCCACAAGCACGCGCTCTCCACAGTACGCGATTTGGATTATTTTCTCTGAATGACGTGAACTACAGAGGCTGCTAGCTGCTAAGCTAGCCTCTTTAGCGCCACCTGAAAGCGGCTTATTACCTGCCGCAGAGCAGCGTTATGACCAGCTTTGTTAGAGAGCAGGACGAGGAGGAGGAGGAGGAGGGGGGGGTGCCGTGCTGAGCTGCCACAGCAGAAATTCAGCAGTTTTCAGAGCTCTAACAGGAGGGACAGCACTACCAGGGACCAGTGGATTATATTTATCATTGAGGATGTGCAGTCGGTAAGTGCTGCTGCTTTTGTAACTTATTATTTTTTGTGTCAGAGACCAGTAAATGATGGTAGACGAACGGTGACAAGCTGCTAATGTAGCTACAAAAGCGAACACTGTTTGGTTAACTTCACGTCAGACGTCCGCTCTTTATATTCATCCGAGTCCAGCCGTTTTACTCCGCGGATCCTCTCTATCAACAGTACCGTTACATTTTATCACGTTTTTCTCTGTTGGGACATCATTTTCCTTCACTTGGTCTGTCCTGATAAAACTTTGTTTTAGTTTTGACACTTGCCTCATGAACGCGCTTACAGACAGGTCTAATTCTCCTGCATATACTCGCGACAAAAGTTGGGGATAAAAAGAGGTTAAAATTAGCTCATTACATTTTCCTCCCACCCAACTATAATTAAAAATTCATTTGAAGATAATTTAAGAAGGATTGTGTATGCAAAACACTAACTTATGACACCTTTAAAGGTAAACGACTGTTCAGGTCAACAGTGTTTGGGACTGATGGCCTGTGGTTGCGTTACCATCTTATCTGATCTAGGATTAAAAAAAAGTAAGAAAAAGCAGGACAGAAATAAGAAGAAAAGCTTCTATGATAAAACAACACAGACCAATAAAATAACACACAAAACCAATATTCAAACCAATAGACAAACAGAGTGTGCTCCCTGCTTCTTTATTGGATCTGTCTGTGTGGATATGAGACACAGAGCATGTTTGTGTGTCCTGATCATCCCAAGTGCAACACAAAAACCACTAAAGCTTTGCTACTGAGCGTTTCCAAGACTCAGCAGGGATATTAAAGTCTCTTTCTCTGCAGCCTCGCTATAGATTGAGCAGATGAAGCCACAATGCTGTGGATCCCAGAGATAACAACTATTCTGACATTTTTCTGGCCAGCTCCTTGTGGAGAGGAGATTTAGCTTGTTCACAATCACCCAAAGAAACAACCTCGAGGGGTTTTATGATGGGATACTATTAGTTTTACACTGAGCTGAAGATAAAGCCATATTTTCATTTTGACTCAGCTCATGAGTCCATTTTAAAGTTCATTTTCATGCTAAATGTAATTCGCTTAGCAAATATGATTACATTTACTCTCCTTTCAAACTGACAGTGAGAAGAAGAGAGGAAAACCGGATGAAGTTTTTCAGTAATCCCGTCCTTTCAAAGGGAAAATGACGGTTCTGCCACATCCTTGACATAACGGGTGGATGGTAGAGGAGAGGAAACAATAATCTGTTGATGTAAGTGTTCTCCACGCCCACTCATGACAGCCGGGTAACGGACAGCTTGCACACCAAAGGGTGCCTGGGCAAAGGCATGCAGAAAGCTGCAGACCTCGGCTGTGGACCATCTTTCCGCTTGTCTTCAGGCTTCATCTGTGTCTACCTGCTTTGCATGTTTTTGTAATGTGGTTGCTTCGGTCTCTCAGTGATATTTAGTCATTTTCATCTCCTTCTGGCTGTTGAATGTCCTCTTTGTTTTAAGAGGTTGACAAGACCACATGAAAAATTAGGAAATGATATTTTTCTATAAAGAATCTCAGTTACACAGTTTAAATTTGACTTAGAAGAAGAAATAGAAGCTATTCGGGACCAGGCAGTGATGAGAGAAAACGTTCAGAGACCGAACAAATGTGTTTCCAGAAGTTCAGCTCAGGATCCAAAGTCACACCTCAGGTTTGACGTCTCACATGTTTAACCAACAGAGAAGTCAACAACAAGCCAAGCTGATGTCTCACAGACTTCAGCCCTACGAAAAACATCTGTTTCCTCTTCATTTAACTGGAATAAATCTCTTGAAACCTGGGCAAAATCCGCAAAAATATATTGTTGTGAAACATATGTCACTATCTTCTCAATATTTTGGGGGACTGCTCTCATCTTCAAACAGCACGAGTATTAATCAAATCAAATTTATTTGTATAGCACATTTAAAAAACAACCGAAGTTGACCAAAGCGCTTGACACAAAATCATAATAAAAGCAGATAATAAACATAAACAAACATCAAAAATAAAATAACATTTAAGAACCCCTCGTAAGCTTTAACATGTAAATGAGTCTTCAGTTTTATTTTAAAAGTAGCTCTGTCAGTGGCATCATTCATCAAGCAGGAGGAAAAACTTAACTGTTGGGTTACTTTCTGTAGTTTACAAACATGAATAAGAAAAAATTAAAAAGGGATTTGTGTCACTTAGGTCTCACACTTGTGAGCATGTCTGACCACAGGTGTGTGCACCCGAGTCCTGCAACAGTTCGGATACCCGACGGTAACCCGCAAAAATGTTATCAGACAGAAATGACAAAGATTAATATCACGGTTCAGGCGTGGGCGGATATTTATGTAGTTCGGGCGGGTCCAGGTGAGAATAAGTTTCTTTTTCGTTGGACATGACGTGTTTTAAATATCAGGCACTGGGATCATTTCCAACGCAGGCAGAGGCAGAGACACTGCTGGTGACGTGAACCAGGAACGGAGGACACAGTTACAGCCAGGGATGATGACCTTTTCTGCAGCAATCTGTGAATTTAGGAAATTAATGTGCGACGCGCAGGTCAGGTTTGACAGGGACGTGGCTAGTGAGTCTCGGTTCAGGCGGATGCGGGCTGGTAAACCTGCAGAACTCTGATGTGCACGCGGCTGCATGCCGCTAAGTGATGGTCGGCGTGCCCAAACAAGAAGAGGATGCAATTACTTTTTAATCTTTTGACAGACAGATTAATGCAAAATAGGAAGACATTTCCTGCATTTTGAACGTCTGACAAACCAGAGATTCACATTTTCATCCAGTCTCGTCTATGAAAATTTATACACGTCTCGTCATGTTTTAGTCATCACAGAGACACGTTTAGCTCGTCATCGTCTCATTATCGTCATGAAAAAAAGGGGCGTCAAAGAAATGATTTCGTCATCGTCAACGAAAACAACACTGGTCGGCCGCTATTGTTCTAAAAGAGGAAATACTCGCCAAAGCTGAAGCAAACCATCGAGGTGAAAAAAAAACTCTGCATTCTTTAGTTCCCTAGCCAATAAAAGCCCTACTGTAACCTGCAGATCTGGAAAAGAAACTGCAACATGACACCATGACGCTACGCTCGCGTAAAAGCACACACTGCCTCTGCATCAGGCCCGACTGCACACAGACGCTGCGTGAGTAGTAAACATCCAGCTTGATGCTGTTAGAATGTTCTGTACCAATTCTGTGGGTTTAGAAAGGGCTGTAGTACTAAAGATTGCTGTAAGGACTTGAGATTTAAGTTCAAGACGGGTTCAAACTGAGCATCAGAATGAGGGAAAAAGGGGGATTTAAGTGACTTTGAACGTGGCATGGTTGTTGGTCTGAGTGTTTACTGGGATTTCCACACACAACCGTCTCTAGAGTTTCCAGAAAATTATCTGAAGAATAGAAAATATCCAGTGAGCAGCAGCTGTCTGGAGTAGAATGAGAACAGGAGAATGGGCAGACTGGGAGTTAAATAATCACTGGTTCCAACCAAAGTATCCAGAATAGTATCTCTCATACAACACATCCAACACTGAAGCAGATGGGCTGCAGCAGCAGAAGACCACACCAGGTGCCACTCCTGTCAGCTAAGAGCAGGAAACTGAGGCTACAATTCACACAGACTCACCAGAACTGGACAATAGAAGATGGAGAAACGTTGCTGGTCTGATGAGTCTCCGTTTCAGCTCCACATTCAGATGCTCGGCTCAGAATTAGCTGGAAGCATCATGAAATTATGGATCCATCCTGCCTTGGATCAAGGCTTCAGACTGCTGCAGCTGTAATGGCTTGGGGCAGCGGTTCCCAACCCAGCTTGAGCACCCACTTCATGCAACTGCCAAAAAGCTGTGGACCTCTGCGTGGCTTTATGTTTTCATTCTTACCACAAGTGATGCATTCTGACTGAGCCTTTTCTTCTCCTTTGATACAACAAAGTTGTTGTTTTCTTCTTTTTTTTAAATAGGGACAAATAATCTGCCCTGTGCTGTTTCTTAGACAAGTTTCATGAATAAATTGGTGGGGGAAAAAGATCAATGTTACGTGGTTGGACATGAACTACTCCATGTTTGACAAAGGATATGTTCAAACCCCTTTAAGACCTAGTTTCAAAAGTTGTGTGTTCAGGCTTCTAAAATGCCAGTTCCATGTCAACAAATCATCAAACTGATTTAAAAAACAAAAGGTTGCTGGACACACCGAGTGAGCATGGCCTTAACAACAACAATCACACATGGTCTGGACAGTCACAGCCGCGTGGAACCCTGTGCTCTTTGGGGACCCCTTGGGAGTCAGGGACAGCAGTTAAGTAATGAATAGAGCACCAAACGGGAGATCCTCATCATGAATGTGTGATGCTATCATGTCAATATGGAGCAAAATCTCTAAAGAATGTTTCCAAAACTGTGTTGGATCCATGACACCAGGAACTAAGACAAGTCTGGAGGAAAAATCAGTCCAAGTCAGTACTGATGAAGTGGCCAGTGAGTTTATAACAATGCATCAGATTTCATTTAAAGGGCAATGAAACCAGATAGTAATGAATTAGACTGAGAACTGTCAGATATAAAAGCAGTTAAGACATTAGAGGACGTCTGGTAACCAGAAACACATTAAAGGAAATTCCAAGCAGAGTTTTTTGGGGCTTGGCGTTATTTTTCCTGCAAACATTAAATTTACTGCCTACAGATTCAAAGCTTTCCCCATATGATGTCCATTTAACTGCACAGCGGTACCTTTCAGAGAGCTCAGTGCATATTTATGAACCACTCCATTTTAACAGACACTAACTGGCCTCTAAGCAGCCGCAAGAAGAAAAGTGCCTGCCTGTTGTATCGACTGTTGCCCAGCCTACAGCTGTTGTCTGTTGTCTACCTCCCTCACAACAATCACATTGACCGAGAAATCAATAGATCCTCCAGAGAGAAAAGACCAGACTGAAGTGCTGCCATTTCTTCCTCCACATGAGCAGGCTGTAGGTGACGAGGTAACCTCCTCCTCCCTGGAGGACGCCAGGGCGAACGAGGCCACAGAGCGAGAAACAGGCAGAGAGGGTTTCATTATTTGAGCTGTTCTCTTAGGAAGCACTAAATTTCTGCTCCTGCCTCCTTTTTCCAGCAGCTACAGCAGCTTTTCCTGCAACATCAAAAGCTGAACATGAAATACTGCCGTTCCAGCAGAATGTGATCCTGACAGTTCAGTTACTTGTGTGTTTGTCACATTAGCCCGAGAGCCTGGTCAGCCCAGAGCTGTGAAACGGTGCGTTTTAGGCTACTTTTCTATTCTTCAACCTTCATTGGTCATTTTTGAGTCTCATGAAGAAAATGTGAATTACAAAAAGGTAAAAGGAAATTGTGAAAATTGAAAAAAACTTTCAATAATGAAGCAATTTGTCTCAAAGAAGACTTGATACAACTAATTCCTGATGATAATTTGCTACTTATAGCCAAGAAAAAGAAGAGCAAAATACAATCAAACAGCTCTCTGGATGATATTTTCACACCTTTCACACTTTAAAATGAAGTCTCTTAAGGGGTTCAGCAAAGACAGCTCAAATATACACAGTCAAATTTTTAAAAAGGGATTTTTGCTATTTCATCTACTTTAAAAGCTACATGTTTAGGGTTAGGCAAGATCCTTAACATGCAGCATTTAACATACAACCATGATTTGCATCCTTTTTTTTAAAGCTTCCATCTGAAAAGGAGACTTGAAGAAATCCCCACTGAAACACATTTCATCCTCTTTTTCACGAGAATCTGCAGTAACAGGTGATCGTGCACTATTTTCATTTATGCTTATACATCCTGGCAACAGCGCAAAGAAAAACTAATATTTAAAAAATGAAGTCACCAACCGGTTATGAACTCAGTTCAGGTACAAAAACTGAATTTGACACAAAAATATAAGATTTTCAACTCGTAAAGGTGCGTGACAGGTGCCACCATCAGCAGCAAACTCACTTGAATCTCCCCTGACAGTGCTGGCACTGATCTCCGACCCAGCCGTGGTCACACGCGCAGGTCCCGTTCACGCACCTCCCTGAAAAGCAGCTTTTATCACAGGACTTGGACGCCGATGAAGCCTCCGCGTGCAACACCAGGTGCAGCACCACCAGCGTTCCCAGGTAAGTTTTCCACACTTTCCGGTAGTTTTTTCTCGATTTGCTCCAAGCGCGCGGACGCGACCCCCTGACACCATCCATGATAGACGCGGAGTGCATCTTCTTCTCTCGTGAACAACTGAGCCCTCGCGCTGTGAGCTGACCCACCGTCATCAGCCGGCTCAGGTAGTCTACCTGTAACGCCTGCGGGGAAAGGTGCGGCAGAACAGTGATTATGCGCCGTCAGAGCATGCCGCGCGGGCTGGAACAAACTGCTGGGCCGAGCAATCACATGGAAACTTTGACGGAAAGAAATCAGATGTTGAAAAACGCTGCAACCGCATTTCCAGCCGGAGCCACCAGTTCCGTGCAACTGCAAACAGAGAAAACCTTATTACGCGCTCCGCGGCGCGTCCCCGCGCGTCTCCCACATAACTTCCACTGTGCTGAAGGATCCGATGTGAGGATGTAAACACACAGTCGTGACCGGATGATGCTCCCTTGGCGTTAAAACTGTAATCCGGGTAGATGGAGCTGAGAGCTCAGATGATCGACCTGCGCGCCCCCCCTCCGCTGGAAGCCTTCCCAGACAAAGACGTGCCCTCCGCTCACGCTTTGCTGTCGGAGGATGCGACAGTCGCTTCTCTCTGCTGCCTGCCTGCTCTCTCCTCCTGGATTCCACAGCTGGTTTCTGACGGGGGGGAAACTCCTGCACAAAGCCCCGAGCATGAGCAGTACGGCTGCGCGGTTAAAGGGCCAGTTCCCTTTAAACGTCAAAGGCACGAGGCAGAGACAAAGGGCTGACATCCGTCTGCAGCGAGCGGAGTGGTGGGAATTTCACACATGAAGCAGGGCAAATGTCCAATTCTCACTCTGTAACAATACTCTGATTTATTTTGGACACATCTGAGTCTGTTTTTAATTCATTTATCTCACTGATCTGCAGCCAGTTCAAGACAAATGACGATTTAAATAATTCAGAAAACCTTAAGATATATTAATGGCTAGTCATGCAAACAAAGGATGTGCTTATGCCCCGGGGAGACGTGCCACACCTATTGGTGGTTTTTACCATGTACTGAGACATATTTAGAATCACCTGATTTTGTCCCAAATTCATTCACTAAACATGCTTGTATGAATAAATTTGGGATCAAAATTCTACGAGGGATGAATCTTTTCCCTTATTAGTTGATTTTCATCAATTCAGCAATGACAGGACTGACACATTTGGGGGGGGTTACCCTCAGGGATCAGTTTAATTCATTATCCTCTTAATCTATCAAGATTAAAGCCGTCCATTTAAGGAGGGGGGGGGGGCGGGGGGCTGCTAGAACAGTGAGTTGGCTGGCTTTTCTTACCTCCAGTGACCTCTCTAAAGTGTCAGGGAAGGAAGGAAAGAAAGAAAGAAAGAAAGAAAGAAAGAAAGAAAGAAAGAAAGAAAGAAAGAAAGAAAGAAAGAAAGAAAGAGAAAGAAAGAAAAGAAAAAAAATGCTTTAGCATAGCATCATGGGTAAAATGCTAATCCAACAAACACACGGTCCGTTTCTCAATTCCTAGTTGTGCGTACTGCATACTTGTGAGTACAGACTGGAAGTCCGCACATGTGGAGCGCACAAGTGCGGACTCCGCCTACTTCACGGATTGGGACAACGCAAACTTGTGACATCACCACCAACAGTGTGCAGCAAGTGTGCAAGGGCTGCCTGTCAACATGAAAACAATATTGTATTATTCTACAGCTGTTTGTTATTTATTTTTGTGGAGATGTACTGAAACAAATAAAATCAATTGAAATAACTGCTCCAAAACAATTATACTCAGTGGATGTTTTTTCCACCAACATGTAAATTATATTTATTTCCAATACATAAGCACATTACTGCAAACGGACATTCAGGTTATAATTATGTGATCAAAGACAGCTGAGAGAGAAAAGCAGGAGAAACAGCAGCAGATAAAAGACCAAGAACAGAAAAGAATAGAAGTGATGATTGAGAGGGACCCAACTCACGGTACGTCGCCATATATCCAATCCACACCGGAAGTCCCAATCAGAAGTTTCTTTTTCGTGTAACTTACTTAAATCTAAATCTAACCTGGACCCTTCTCCTAACCCTAACCACCCGACTACACTATACACATCTGTTTGCAAGCCACAGATAGAAACTGTTAGCAGTGTTTAACTAACTTCCACTGAAGACTTCCTGTATGGATTGGATGTATGGCGGCACCCTTTTCGGTCAGTGTAACTGCAGTTAGGGACTCTTGCTCAGGTTTGGCTGTTGGAGGCAGAGGAGGGAGGAGGAGGCGGCCAAACGCTGTGCATGTGCAGGTGCATGCTGGGATTTATATCTGGCCAAGTACGCACGAGCCTCCTCTGATGCGTGCTCAGTAAAATGGGCGGAGGAAGTCTTCATCCGGGGATTTCCAGCGTACTTGCCGAGAAGCGAACTTTTTAATGGAACATGACTTGGACCGCGGGTGATGACGTTTCACGAGTCCACGAGCACGCAAGTACACAAAAAATGCGAATTGAGAAACGTCCATGAAGTAGCACCTAGCTGCAGCCGGAGCCCCTACAACCACGCCCCCTACAAACCACACCCCCTACAAACCACACCCCCTGTAGGAGTAGGCTCGTTCGACTTTGGCTATCTGCAGCGCAACTCGGCTGGAAGTGAAGGATTGTGGTCCTGGAATGTTGCATGCCGGTTAGAAACTTTGTCCGACTTCAAACTGCACTTGCACTGCACCGGAAAACGTGACCGTACCACATGATCATCAAACATCGTGGGGAGCCGTCCGACTGTAGTCGGAGTGTGCAGTTACACCTCAGCAATACAGCTTGTGGACCTGCCTCCGCCGCTGACAGAACCTGGTCCTGATTGGTTTAATCTCTCACTGATGCAAGCTCTGATTTTTGGACGGGACTTCCATGTGATGCCCCCACTAATAAATCCATTTAGGGGTTTTCAATAGGCTACAAAATTATTTCAAACAGCCTTGGTGTTTCATCTTGCAGTTAGGCTGATGTTCACAAACCTGGACCGGCTGATATCTGACTGCTGCAACAAGGTAACACATCGTGTTGCAGCCACAAGTTATTCTACTCAGATAAATATAAAGCTTAACTGCAGGTTATGCTAAAACCTTATTGGTGTGTATCCACACCTTTCCATATGCTCCCTTTGCACTTCCCCCTCATGTTATCCATGCAGCACCACCTCTGGAGAGATTGGGGACATTCTTCAAAAGGTTTGGCTCATTTGGCTAAGGTGCAACGTGAACTCGATACACATACATATATACACATACATATGTACATATATACATACACACATATATATATATATATATATATATAACCGACTGAAACTGAAAAACTAATATTATTATCATGTAATCAAATTAGAGTTTAAAAGATTAAAATCCTGATAATTATTCAGTGTTAGTTTTGTTTTGATAGAACTGAAGTTGATCAAAATATCTAATTTAGAATTTTAAAGACCAAGATTTCCTTATGAGAAACGGTATGCACGATGGTAAGGACGATTGTATGCATGATAGTATGCTTCTGCATGAATAGCCAGGGTGATGACCTGATCCAGAGGACAATATTCCACGAATGCATAAAAATGTCCACATGCATGAAAGTTAAGTTTTCCCATGAAAACTTGGATCAGTATTCTGTATCGGTAAAAGGTTCCAGTCAGGGTCTTGTGTTGGAATCAGGTTTGGATCAGGGTTGTGTGTTCGGGTTGGGAAGTGTTCTGTGATGGCAGCATCATTGCAGAAAACGCTCTCTGAGACTTAAACGCATCGTGCTGCCTTCAACTGCATCCTTGGCCAAGAAAATTCTTGTATTTCTCAACAAGACTACGAAGAACTGCAATCTGCACACAGAGCTGCAGCTTGGCTGAAGAGGAGGGAGAAAAGGGGAACTGGCCTGGCCTACCTGCAGTCCTGACCTATCCCCAGAGGATGTTACAAACAACCACAACCCCACACTGCATCACACCTCCCCATGTGCTCAGATGTCCCACTTTACACAAATGAACCATAGAGTAAATTACATTTAGAAAGTTTGCATTTAATGTTCCTGAGGATTTATCACATGAATTCTCACATAAACAAGAGGTCAGTTATCTCCAATCACAGCACAGTATTTATGCATCCAGAGGTCCTGATCTGTTTGTCTGCTGTAATAATTTGAGCATTTTCTGGAGATGAAACATTAACAATTGTTAAGAAAACGGTTTTACTTACTTCTTTTAGTAAATGTAGTGCTGAAAATTCAATTCTGCCATTTTAATCTGTTTTTTATGAGTAGTTCAATAAAAATATAACCCCTTTTCCCCTGCATAAAGGCTCAATCAACCCTGAGGAAGTTAAAACACAGGAATGATTACTCATAAAACTGCAGGAAAATGGTAATTTCTTCTGGAACAACCATAGATTTTAGAGATGTTGTAACATCTCCACGTTCACACTTAACATCCGTTGTATTCATCTGAAGCAGGAAACAATCCGTCAGTCTGTTCATCTATCGCAGAGATCAGTCAGTGATCTGGGAACGTGGGAAAGTTACAAGCCGAGAAAGGATGTGGTTCAATCAGAAACTAACCTTTCTTATTTCTCACTAAACTTTCTAGAGCAGAGCTTGGATGCGTCTGAGCTGATTCAGAGGCAGATATGACAGAAACATTCAAACCAGATTGACACAGTGGAGGCCTAATTCCCCAAACTGTCTGCCTGATTTATAAGTTTATCTCCCTCTGAAAGCTTTAAAGACAAAAATACTCTGTAGCCAAGCAGTGCTTTTTGGAAAACAAAGCCAAGATTTGCATCTGTGCTCCCAGAGGGCTCACAAAAAAACACCCAGAGAGCCAGGAGAAGACGATAATCCGCAAACCCAGAGATAAACTCTACTCAAGCCAGATATTACTCTGCTGCAGTGTAATGAAGAGAATCACAATTCTGCCATTGATTGTGCAGTCAATCGCTCTCTGCTATTGACTGCAAAGGTTACATGCCGGTGCGCAAACCTGGAGGTTTACAAGGTGAGCGCCAACAGAAGCTGCTACATCAATTCACATTTCTACTCAGCTGCAAAAGAAGTGCAAGAAAAAGCAATTATTGATGCTCTCATTGATGATGTTATGTTGATAAATACAAGCTCAGGGTTTGGTGTGTCAAGCTGCGTAAAGAAACGCTCACGTTGATGAAGCCACCGAAAATGACTCTGCAGCTCTGGAATATTGTTAAC
Organism: Atherinomorus stipes; assembly: GCA_023101725.1. NCBI lineage: Eukaryota > Metazoa > Chordata > Actinopteri > Atheriniformes > Atherinidae > Atherinomorus > Atherinomorus stipes. The sequence goes on along the minus strand of JALJCO010010996.1, from coordinate 168,171 downwards.
ATCTTTAAAGCTGCTGTAAAAAGAGAAGGACTGTAGTTTTGAAATACGCCTATTTGCTTTAATGTCACTATTCAATTCAATTCAGCTTTATTTGTATAGCATCAAAACTGACTGGTATCACCATGAAACCTTCCTGGTTTATTCCTCACATTAGGGCTATCATTTTTTGTATTGCAAGTTTTCTGAAATTTTACGTTTGAATATGCAAATGAGGTGTTATATAGCAAAAATGGGCTAATTTGCATACATTTCTAGGAAAAATTTAAACACTGGATGAAACCAAGTTAAAAATTCCTTTTGAATTTTGTGCACATAATGAAGCTAAAAAGTTTTTACAGAAAGGATTTGGGATATTTCTAGTTGTCATTTCACAATTTAGAATATACTGTCAACAACCAGAAAAAACTTATTTTTTGGCATATTTTTTAGATGAAAGGTTCTAAATCAGGCTGGGAACAAGATATCAAAAAATTCTTCTGTAAAAACTTTAAGAATATAGTCAGGAGCAAAACTTGAAAGTTTGGTTTGTGTAAGTGCTCCTGAAATGGAGATTTTTGATCAAGAGTAAGAGAAAAAAATTCATTTTGAGAAAATGGCAACTTTAGCTGCATTTTGATGGGATTTGGGTGCATCAGTCAAAGTATCATGAAATAAACCCCTAAAATGTTTATTTTGGAGATTTCCAAAATCTCAAAATTGACCAAGTGATGAAAAAACAGTTTTTTTCCTGTAGCTTCTCCCCTTAACAGACAGAGAAATTTAAATCAGATTCATAATAGCCTAGCTAAGAAAACAGACAGATTAGATCGAATCTTGGCTTGACCCGGTCCAATCCCCCATTCCTGAGCGACTGACTCAGAGTGGTGGTGACAGTGGGAAGGAAAACACCCTTTTAACAGGGAGGCAAAACCTCCGGCAGAACCCGGCTCAGGTAGGGCGGCCATCTGCCTCGACCGACTGGGGTGGAGAAGACAGAAAGAGAGACCAACAGATACTGTAACTTTTATCCAGCCAGACCTGCAGAGAGAGGAGAAACACAGTTAATGATGCAATACTGTCACAAGTGTCTACATGGAGAAGCAGAGATGATGGGAGAGGAAGAGCCCAGTGCATCATGAACGTCCAGCAGCAATCTAAACCTATAACATTTTCCTGTTGCCTTTCTATCATCTCCAACCAGTCTGCCCATTCTGGTCCAGACAACTGCTGCTTGCTGGATATTTTCTCTTCTTCAGACCATTCTCTGAAAACCCTAGAGATGGTTGTGTGTGAAAATCCCAATACTCAGACCTACAGCCATGCCACATTCAACGTCACTTACTTCCTTCCCCTTTCTTCCTCACTCTGCACATTTTTCCACTGGGTATTTGCATCATATGAAGTATTTTTGAACTGAGCATAATTTCTATCAAAGTGTTTGACAACAATATCTGACATGGTTCTAGTTTAAAGATAAATACAGACACAGGCAGAAGACAGATGTGGAACCTGATGAATCAAAAAGTGCTGGACATTAGCGACATCACATCATAAGTTAATTTTAGTTTATTTATAGGATAAACTCCTTGAGATAAACCAGTCTTGAAAGGGTTACAAAGCCATTTCTAAAGCTTTGGGACTCCAGTGAACCACAGTGAGAGCCATTATCCACAAATGGTGAAAACAAGGAACAGTGGTGAACCTTCCCAAGGGTGGCCGGCCGACCAAAATTACCCCAAGAGCACAGCGACGACTCGTCCAAGAGGTCACAAAAGACCCCAGAACAACATCCAAGAACTGCAGGCCTTACTTGCCTCAATTAAGGTCAGTGTTCATGACTCCACCATCAGAAAGAGACTGGGCAAAAATGGCCTGCATGGCAGAGTTCCAAGACCAAAACCACTGCTGAGCAAAAAGAATGGACTTGCCACAAAGTTTTCAAACATTTTTCATAAGTAATTCTCAGGTCAACCATTACTCAACCAGACAAATAAATAACTTGTACCTGCCAATGTACCATACGTCTTGAGGACAATTTTCATTAAAATACAGCAGAGTCCAATTATGGAATACAAATTCATATTTATTAACTGATATTTTGTCTTTATCTAGATATAAATTGAAACTCAAAAAGGCTTTAATGTCAAATAGATTTGGTTTCATAGAAGCTTGATTGCTTTATGTTTTTCATTGTGTGCTGTTCTAAAATTCTATGTTTTTTAATGTTTGTATATAATTTAAATTAGGCAGATTATATTTTTGTTGACATTTCACACTGCATTGTTTTTATTACTGTTACTATTTGAATTTGATTTTGAGGGGGGGGCTTTTGAATAAGCCTGGCCTACCTTACCTTTCTCCCTCACCTGCACATGTGATATATTTGTTTCTTTTATGTTTCTGAAGTTTTCATTAAAGATTTACTTCCATCGTCATTTCATTAATATTGCTGTGTTCTCCATTATTATTGAATGCATTCTGCATTGTTTCTGTTTAAAAAAAAACCTTCTGGTAGCTTTGTTTCCAGCTGTATTTGTATGCTACAAGAGTGGCTTGTGGTCCAACGACAGGCTTTTCCAGGTCCTTCTAATGAATTTCTATCTGATTGGCTCCCTCCCATGAATGTATAAAGGAAGCTCCTCCCCCCGCTCTCTGTATGTAACAGAGCACATGAACGAGTTTGTCCCGCCATGCTAGTAAACGTTAGCTAACTTAGCTTCTCAACTCCGCAGCTACAGTCGCGCCGTCTTCACTTCTAGTGCGGAGGGGAGGGTTACCTGCCTTCCCATGAGTGGGTATAAACCCACGTGGGCAACACCATTTTCGATGTGACGTAGAAGCAAAAGGCTTTTCCTGATTCGCTCCCTTCTCTGTATTGTTTCTATGAATAGGAAACACAGCCGGTGGAGGTGAGCAAGCGCAGCATGTGTATGTAACTAGGGGTGACCCTCAGTATTTCAAAAGGAGGAAGTTTTCAGTGGAAGGAGATCTTTAAAGTTATACCGTGTAACTTTTGGCCACTAGGAGCGCTAAACCTGCAACAGCGCCAATGTCTCACAGGCCTCACGGCAATGACGCAAATTTAAATCTCCTCTCCCGTGTTTGGATATTGAAACAAACGAGTCCATCAGATTCAAGAATTTCCTAAAGGATTTTTCACTATTGGAGGATCTGCCCCTGGCGCAGGTATGCGCCTCTAACTGTTTCCAATTACATGTTTACATAGCTGAAACATCACACACACAAACGCACAATGCAAAGATAAATGCGCAATCAAAACCGGCCACAAAACCAAGTTGTAGTTTTGTGCACTGAATGAAGTCGTAACTTTGGCAAAACTCATGTTTGTTATGAAAACGTCTGGATTAGCTCAGCTTACGGGACATTACAGTGGCTCTGCTTCCTTCTGAACAGCGTATAAAAAAAAACATACAACCAAACCAAGCAAACTGCAGATCGCTCCGTTACTGCTTTGATATTTATATGAATTACAGAGAACGCATTTATTGCTGCAAACCAGCCACAATTGCACAAAATGTTTAGGGAGTCACGTTAGCTTTGGTCTATAGTAATTCCAGCCGTGTTTCGCTAACAGGAAACTATCGGCAGCTTATACGGCTCTGATTGACGTTGTTTTGGATAAACGCTGAGTGAAAAAAAAAGAAAAGCATCACATTCTCGTATGTTTACACAACAGACAAACTTACTTACCAGTCTAATGATACGGTGGCAAACAGAGATGGGGTTTAGCTTCCACACTTATATCTCCAGCGACTGAATTCTTTTCCAACGTCCACTCGTGTTTTTGATCTGACCTGCTCAGACATCACTTTCATCTTTTTACTTTGTTCCGCCATGACTAAACTTCGAGCAATGAGAGAAAGTAGCACAAGTACAGCTGTCTGTGTTTATCTCATAGACTGTATGGTTTATCTATGAGGAGCCGTAAAGCAACTTGTTTTACGGCACTTTCATCGACGGCCCGCCTCTCCAAAGTTACGATGTCTGGTTTCTGCCGAGGGCAGCCCGCTCAGAGTGCTGACACGCGTCAGTCACTGTATATTGGCCCGAAAAATCATCTAATACTGCTCATTTTAGGCTTAATGTCAGAGTCAAAAGTTACACGGTATAACTTTAAGAATGTGCAAATAAAAAATTAAAAAAAAACCATAGAGGCTTGTCTCAGTTTTGCCAGAAAGCATCTTGATGATCCCAAAGACTTTTGGGAAAATTCTCTGTGGGCTGAAGAGACATAAGTTTAACTTTTTGGAAGGTGTAGGTCCCATTATATCTGGTGTAAAAGTAACACGGCATTTCAGAAAAGGAACATAATTCCAAAAGTAAAATATGGTGGTTTTAGTGTGATGGTCTGGGGCTGTTTTGCTGCTTCAAGACCTGGAAGACTTGCTGTGGTAAATGGAACCATGAATTCTGCTGACTACCAAAAAATCCTGAAGAAGAATGTCTGGCGATCTGTTGGTGACCTCAAGCTGAAGCGCACTTGGGTTCTGCAGCAGGACAATGATCCATAACACACCAGCAAGTCCACCTCTGAATGGCTTAAGAACAACAAAATGAAGACTTTGGAGTGGCCTAGTCAAAGCCCCCACCTGAATCTGATTGAGATGCTGTGGCATGACCTTAAAAAGGCGGTTCATGCTGGAAACCCCTCCAATGTGGCTGAATTACAACAATTCTGCAAAGATGAGTGGAACAAAATTCCTCCACAGCGCTGTAGAAGACTCACTGCCAGTTATCACAAACGCTTGATTGCAGTTGTTGCTGCTATGGGTGCCCCAACCAGTTATTAGATTTAGGGGATAATCACTTTTTCACACAGGGCCATGGGGTTTGGATTCCCCCCCCCCCCCAAAAAAAATAAAAACCTTCATTTAAAAACTGCATTTTGTACTTGTGTTATCTTTTTCTCACATTTAAATTTGTTTGATGATCTGAAACATTTAAAGGAACCCTATCATGAAAAATGGACTTTTAGGAGCTTTTCAGCATGTTACTGTTATTTCCTCATAAAGAAACTTCATGTAAGTCATTTTTTTCTTCATTTGTGCATATTTGAGTAATTTATATGAATATTCAGGCTGTAGCTTCCTTAACATAACTGACTTACACAGGTATACGCAACAAGGTGGCACGAATCATGAAGCGACCAACACGCATGTGCAGCATCGTAGCAAGACGCCCTCTTTGTTAAACAGAGATTCAGAGAGAATCCTAACCTATACACACTCTCTGAGGAAGAAACTAACAACCTGCAGGAAGATTTCCTCAGAGACAAGCAGCCATCAGCTAACAGACGTTTGCTCCAGAGTTCAGGAGATTTTTTTTTTTTTTTAAAGCTCTGGAGGACGGCAAGTTGGGGAAAATGTGGTTGCGTTCGGCGTGGTTATGTTCAGCGTGGGAGTTTATTTGTTGTACTGGATGGATCGACTTGCCAGAAGTGGTTGGATTATAACTTCAGGAGCAGAAAAAAAATCTCAACTTTGTGTGTGAACTTCACCCCTGACAACTTCATGAATCTCGGGCAGTAAAGTGTTTTTTTCTCGGGGATTACATCTGAAACCTGACACAGTTCCTGCTATAAAAACGCGCATGGACAAACAACACCAGTGAGTGAAACACATCTCTCAGCTCAATGCTAACTGTTACCCCGGCTTTACACCTGGTCCGTGACATGAGTGCAGCGCCGCGCAGCGGCTTTGCTGCGACTTCCTCGGCGCGAGCATTTACACCGTTCACTGTGCGGCCGCGCAGCGCACCCGCGAGTGCACCAGCTGTTGTTGATTGGTGACATCACGAAATCACGAGAGGGCTGCTAGATCGCCTGTGATTCTCATCCAAATGGTTCATTTTGTCCACATGTTCATGTGTCATGGTTTCTTATTTCACTGTAACCTTGTGGACACGGAGATGTTGTCATGTTCAGGTAGTTCAGCAGTTTAAAAGCAGCACAGTGGCTTTTGTTTAGGAAGTTACCGGATATTTTACTCTGAACCCGTGTCTGACTTCCTGTCTGGTTCGATCTGAACTACTGATATTGACGCGGTGTCGGTGCGTGGAGCGTCAAAAATAGAGCTGGCGCGTATCTGTAGCGCAGCAGCACGGCATGCCGTAGCGACGACGGACCGCTCACGCACCGCAGCGTGAGCAATATGTTTCACACCATTGATTACATGGGTGCGATCCGGTGCGCAGGGCGCGCCGCTGCGCTGCGCTCACGTCACGGACCAGGTGTAAAGCCGGGGTTAGCCTATGATTTGTTCGCTAATTTACTTACTTGCCAGAGGTCTCTGTGGTACTTCTGTGGTACTGCGTGTACTTCAAACTCCATATCAGACTCTGGGTCGAGCGCATACAGCTCCATAACAGGCTGCTCTGTTTCATCCCATCGATCAGAGTCTGATCATCCATCAATGTTTACATTTAACGTCTATGTGAGTGATAAAGCCGGTGCTACAAACAATTCTGTGACCCTTCAGAATCAGTAGGCTCGTTCGACTTTGGCTATCTGCAGCGCAACTCCGCTGGAAGTGAGGGATTGTGGTCTTGGAATGTTGCATGCTGGTTAGAAACTTTGTCCGACTTCAGACTGCGCCTGCACGGCACCGGAAAACGTGACCAGACCACATGATCATCAAACATCGCGTGAGTCGTCCGTCTGCAGTCGGAGCGTGCAGTTCCTCCTCAGCAACTGCAGCTTTTGGACCTGCCTCCGCCGCCGCCGGAACCTGGTTCTGATTGGTTTCAACTCTCACTGACGCAAGCTCCGATTTTTGGACGGGACTGCCCCCCACTAATAAATCCATTTAGGTGTTTTAAACAGGCTACAAAATCAGCCTTGGTGTTTCATATTGTAGTTAGGCTGATGTTCACAAACCTGGACAGACTGATTTATGAACAGGCTGATATCTGACTGCAGCAACAGAGGAACACAAACGTGTTGCAGCCACAAGTTATTCTACTCAGATAAATATAAAGCTTAATAAGTTATACCAAAACTTTCACAAATCCTCTTCATAATTTGGATTTGATGGACTTATTGGTGTGTATCCACCTTTCCACATGCTCCCCCTTATGTTATCCATGAGTAGGCTACCCAAATCCTTAATAAAAATAAAATAAAAAAAATATATAATATATAATATTTATTTCCAGCCCCATCTAGAAAAAATAAGTTTCTATTTCTTTATTTGTTTTAAATTTATTCTTCAAGGCAAAGCATTTATGTTTTCTATATTTGAGCCTGGACATTTACCAGATTATTGTCCTCTGTGTTTCACCTTAACAGGTAAACAACATTCTGTCTACTACAGTCCAGTTTAAGTTCATGTAATCAGCGTCAACAACACGCTGTTTCAATACTCTGAAATTAGACTTGATCACATCTGCACAGCATTCAGTAACTTTGAGCGAAATAAAGGCAAATGCCGCGAGATCCTCCGTTATTGCAGTCTTCACGTTGGCGAACTTGTCCAGCTGAGATGCGCTGCGTTTATGATCCGCCCCCGAGACTCACGCAGCTCTTGTCTGACCATGAAGTCAGACGGTAGACAGACGCAGTCAATCCGAACGAGCCTAGTGTCTCCTCCGGGGCGACGTCATAAAATGGGCGTAAAACATGTTGCAATTGGTCGAGAGCTCCATGGTTCAGGACAGTCAGCCATCTTACTTCCGTGTTGTAAATTATGCGCATAAAAAACTAATATTTAACACCAAATTAGTTTCTATAGTAGCGATGGGAACATATTTAGCTTATAAATGCCTGCATTTGACTTTTGGAACTTTTTAAAAGCATGATACAGCTCCTTTAAGTGTGACAAACATTTATTTATTTTTCTTTTAACTTTTATTTTCACTTGTGAAATCTTGCGAGATCTTGTTCCATTAGCAGTGGTCCAGCATGTAGAAAAGTCCGAACTTCATATCCCAGCATTCCTTTCAGTCATGTGACTATGGTGGAGCTGCTGCTGCTACAGACTGACTTGATTTGAAGCTGATTATAATAAGTCTGGTTTTAAGTTGTTGGTTAAGTTACCAAGTTGTCAGAAATATTATAATTAGCCACATCTTGCTAATACCTGCTAGCATCTGATATATGGCAGCCAGATGTCCAAAATGAACTCCTGGCTGAGTTAAGGCTATTTTAGGATCTTTGCTCTCAGAGCAGAATGTATCTCAAAATTTGAGAGATCAACGAGTATCATTATCGAGAATGAAGTTTTAGTATCGTGACAACACTACTCGCTACGTTTACATGGAGCCAACCAATTGCAGTCTTTTTGAAAACTCTGTAGGAATGAAAAATAATCCACAATTACATCTCCTTTTGAACAAAAAATGTTGGCGCATGTGCACACCAGATTAGAATAGATTAGTTCCCATCTGCCCTTAAATCTTAAAGTGTTCCTTGCATGAAATTTGCATTTTTTGAGGTTTTTGATCACATATTTTAGTTTCCCCAGGCTGCCTATGTCAGCTTAATTTATATAGCACATTTTTAAAGGCCAATGGCGAACCAAAGCGCTTTACAGAATATAAGTCAACAATGAATAAAAGCAACAAAATAAAAACAACAAAAATATAAAACAGATACAAATAAAAAGTATTAAAGTTGAAAACTGTCTCTGTTATACCTCGGCCGAAATAAGCTTAATAACATTGTTTGCTTGCTTGTTAGTGATGTGGACTCTGCATTGGTCTGTCATGGTGAAAAAGGAGCTGTGCCAGAAGGCGAAGCTCTTGATTTACCAGTAGATCTACGTTCCTACCCACAGGTCATGAGCTGTGGGTAAGGACCGGAATAATGAAATTGTGGGTAAAGCAGCCAAAATGAGTTTCCTCCACAGGGTGGCCAGGCTCTCTCTTAGGGATAGGGTATGAATCTCAGTCACCCAAAAGGGACTGAAAGTAGAGCCGCTGCTCCTCCACATCAAGAGGAGCCAGATGACGTGGCTTGGGCACCTGGTTAGGATGCCTCCTGTACTCCTTCCTGATTAGGTGTTGTGAGATTGTTGGTGAGATTAGAAGAACGTGAGACTGAGCCAAGAATGATCCCAAAAGCTGACAGAAGACAGTGGGATATAAAGTTTTTCTTGGTACTGAAACCATGCCAGGGTTTGCTTACTTCAGTTGGTCAGGGTCCTTCTATGTTGTGCTATGTTGTGAGAAAATTTAAAGGTCATAGTAGCTGCTTTCATCAACTTGCTATGGTGACAACTGGCAACACACAAGTTAAGCTACTTTTAACATGACCGAATGTTTTTGCTTTATTCACCAGAATGTCCAAGCAATTTTCATGATGAAGTCTGAGCTCCTATGAAAAATCTGGTCCATGATATTGTGAAAGAGTCAGCTGCAGCACACACATAGACCTAATAAGTCTGTGCTTCTGATACGTTTTGATTGTACAGTGACATTCATTAAGTGCATTCTTGGAGCTGACATTGTCCAACAGCATCCTGAGGTGAGAAACCACACTTCACTGTGTCACTTTTGCCAGCATTTTGCTTGATGGCACGAAGTAACATGCAATCACATAAATGCTAACAAAGTAGCTGTTTTAAACACACTGTGGGAGATTCATCAAAGAAACGAGAGAAGAAAATGAAAATAAAAATGACAAAGCAAGACATAAGACAAGAAAACTGACTTTTACTGGCTAGAGAGATCTCAGAGTAGAAGTAGGATGCAAAGAGAATGCTCAACTAGCTGTTGAATAAAGGAAAACTTTCTTTTTTTTCAACCTGGACCTTATTTCTGGGAGTTTATACATGGATTGACTCACCAGTAAATTTTCTGTATCACTTTGACTCTTTCGGAAGATATTACGTTGAGTCGCCCTTCAATGTACATCCATATAATGGAAGGGAATGGGCAGCCTCTATATAAGGCATTATCTGCAGCAAAACTCCTTGATTTTCACCAATACTTTAAGGAGAATAAATGTACGAACGAGTACTATTGTCCCGTAAGTACAGATTTAGCTTTCCATTAGTTATCAGGGTGTTCTACACACTTTTCAAGGCCACGCTTCCCCGGAGCACGCTACAGCTGCGAAGAGAAGGTTGCTACCCAGACACCAAAAGAAATCACGATTTCAGTTCTCTGAACTCATAGGACACTGGTACTTGCTCGTTCATTCATTCTACTCAAAGCATTGATGAAATGGAGGAGTTTTGCTGCAGATAATGCTTTATAGAAAGGCTGCCCTATCTCCCATTATACAGATGTATGGAGAAGGGCGACTCAATGTAATATCTTCCAAAGGAGTTAAAGTGATGCAGAAATTTTACCGGTGAGTAAATGCACATATAAAGTCATGGAAATAAGGTCCAATTTAAACAGAAAGAAAGTTATCCTTTAAGAAACTCTGTGCAGATCTCGTCCACCCCCTGTGGCCCTGTCACCAAGGAGCTTTTCGATTACCTCAGCAACCTTAGCCCTGGTAATGGAAGAGCCCACCCCTGAGTCCCTGAACTCTGCTTCCTCATCAGAAGACATGCTGTGGGATTGAGGTCTTCAAAGTATTCCCTCTACCAACTCACAACGTCCTGAGTCGAGGTCAGCAGCCCACCATCTCCACCATACACAGTGTTGACAGTGCACTTCTTCCCCCTCCTGAGCTGCCTGATAGTGAACTGGAATCTCCTCAAAGCCGTCTGGAAATCATTTTCCATGGCTCTCCAAGCGCCTCCCATGTCTGAGTTTTTGCCTCAGCGACTGCCAGTGCTGCATTCTGTTTAGCCTGCTGTGAGCTGCCTCTGGAGTCCCACAGGCCAAGAAGGCCTGAGAGGACTCCTTCAGCTTCAGGGCATCCCTCACTGCTGGTGTCCACCAGCGAGTTTGGGGGTTACCACCATAACAGTCACAAACAACTTTATGACCAAATGTCTGACTAGCAGCTTCAGCAATAGAGGGGGGAACATAGCCCATTCCGAATCAAGGTCCCCTGTCTCCCTCAGAATGTGGTCAAGGCTTTGTCGAAGTTGAAGCTCTTTCTGACAGGGGATTCTGCCAGACACTCCCAGCAGACCCTCACAGCATGTTTGGGCCTGTCAGGTCTGACCACCATCCTCCCCCACCATCTGAACCCACTCACCACCAGGTGGTGATCAGTTGACAGCTCAGACCCTCTTCACCCAAGTGTCCAGAACATGTGGCCGCAAGTCAGATGACACAACTACAAAGTCAGTCATCAAACTGCAGCCTAAGGAGTCCTGATGCCAGGTATACATGTGGACACTCATGCTTGAACATGGTGTTTGTCATGGCCAATCCATAATGAGCACAGAAGCCCTCCAGGTCTCACTGTGTTTTGCCTTCATGAGTATTGAAGTCCCCCAGCAGACCAATGGAGTTCCCAGAAGGAGCGCTTTTGAACACGCCGTCCAAGATCTCCAAGAAGGGTGGATACACTGAACTCCTGTTTGGTGCATAAGCACAGACAACAGTCAGGACCCATTCCCCAGAGGCAGAGAGTAGCCTCTGGGGCCCTCTCATCCACCGGGTTAAACCTAAATGTACAGGCACCAAGCTGGGGGCAATAAGTGTGCCCATACCAGCTCTGTGCTTCTCACTGGGAGCAATTCTAGAGTGGAACAAGGTCTAGCCCCTCTCAAGGATGTTGTTTCTAGAGCCCAAGCTGTGCGTCAAAGTGAGTCCAACTATATCCAGTTGGAACTGGTCAATCTCGCACACCAGCTCAGGCTCGTTTCCAACCAGAGATGACATTCCACGTTCCTAGAGCCCCATCTGCAGGTCTGTTTCTAAGGGGGACCCTGGTGACCCGCATCCAGGCAAGGGACACGTGGCTCCAAGGTTATGTCTTTCCATGCTGGTGTTTGAGCTGCGCTTTGTCTGGTCCCTCCCCTAGAGACCTGTTTGTCATGGGTGACCCTACCAGGGGCATAAAGCCCCAGACAACATAGCCCCTAGGATCTTCAGAACACGCAAACCCCTCCACCACGGTAAGGTGGCAGCTCAGGGAGGGGAAAGTAGGAAAGACAGGAAAGGCAGGAAAGAGATGAGTGTAAAGGGTTAAGAGTAAAGAAAGAAGGACAAAGACCCACTGAACACTCAACACTGATTGTTGGTTGAAAATAAATTTATTTACAATCTGAATGTTAGAAAAGGATTCTCACCGGGGTGGTACCCTTAAAACTACTGTTGTACCCTTGGAGTCCCAAGGGACTTTTGCTGCTGTATCTATGTACAGCTAAAATAATCTCTGTCGTCATTGTGTGGCTGAAAATTTCAGATGAACTACAGCTACACCCTCAGAAAATAAATACTTAATGGTAAATTTACAGGGGTAGAAAGGATAGGCTGTTACCCTTAAGGTACTGCTGTTGTGCCCTTAACAGTACAGTTTATACCTTATAAAGACCAATACTGTTCTTCTGGGGAATGTCTGTTCATCACAAAGCACAAACTGCACTGTTGAGGGTCCAACAGCAGCACCTTTGAGGGTACCACTCCAGTGGCAATTCTTTAAACCTCTAAAGGTAGAATTAAGTACTTAATTTTCTAAGAGTGTGAACAATAACGACAGAGACCAGCAAATTAATTTAGTTTAAAAAATGTCCAAAATGACATCTAGAGTGTTGAGTGTTGAGTAGGGGTGAAAGGACAGAAAAAGAGGGAGAAAATAAACAAATTTAAGGCAAATATAAGATAGTATGATTTGTTGATATTTCTGAGTCGGTCTGCACTGGGAAAAAAATAATCAAGAACTGGAGGATTTTTTCCTACATCAGTTTGAGGTAGAAATTCTTTGTTTCCTCTCATGATGAGTTGTCTGATCTCACAGATTTCTTTTTGGCTTGTTCTTCAGTAAGCTCTCTCTAGAGCATTTTCTCTCTTCTTCTTTCTCTTCTTGAGCCTTCCTCAAGGTGTATATTTTTTCTAGAAGCCTTGATTTTTCATCTTGCCATTGCTTTTCCTGGTCCTCCAGTTCTCTTTCAGTATCCATCATAGATCTTTCTGTGGAGACTTTTGTTTCTTCCCATTTAACAAGAAGATGGTTCTTGCGCTGCTCCCATTGGTGTTTCTGCTTGTTAAGATCTTCCTGAGTTTTCACCAGTGCAGCCTTAAGTCTTGAGGTTTCCTCAACCTCATGGGCCAAGCAAGTCTCAGTTCTCAATGCTCTCGTCCTCTCAGCAGTGAGATCTGCTTCCAGTTTTAGGACTCTGTGAGAGACGTCTGCTTGTAGTTGATCTTTCTTCCTCAGTTCTGTGTATAGAAGGGCTTTCTCTTTCTCGTGCACAGATTTCTGAGATTTCATTTGTCGTTTTAGCCTTTCCACCTCAGCCATGAGAGTGTTTTCTTCTTCAGTGGTGTCCTGTTGTTGATCTTGGAGTTGAATATAAATCTTGCTCAGTTCAGTCTTGGCTTTGTCTGTTTCATGTTGTAACTGAGATAAAGAAGACTCAACCAATTCTCTTTTATTCGTTTCCTCTTGCAGTTCTGCCTCCAGTTTCTGCACGTGCATAGATGCTGATGAATGCATGATCTTACTTTTGTGGACCTGATCATGCAGTTCCCTTAGCTGAGCCAGCAGGTCCTTGTGTTGTTTCTGCAGTGCTGAGATCTCCTCGTCTTTAACAGCCAAGGTGTGATGAAGGTGGTGCTCTGAGATAAGTAGACCTTGGCTATGAAGGATGTTCTGTTTGTCAGCATGGTTCACGTTAACAGATTGTTTGTTTGTTGGTTTGTTGGCCTGCAAAAGTTTCAGAATTGGATGTTGATCTGCTGTTGGAGATGGTTCAGGTGGAGGTGCTGAAGTCTTTTCTTCCTTTACAGCCAAGGCTTGATGAACCTGAAGTTCTGGGATCATCAGCAGACTTTGGTTGTGAAGAATGTTCTGTTTATCAGCATGGTTCATGTTGACAGGTTGCTTCTTTGTTGGCGTGTTGGCCTGCAGAAGTTTCAGAATTGGATGTAGATCTGCTTCTGGGGGTGCTGACAATGAAGGAATAAAGTCAGCCTGTGGTTCTGTTGGTGGTATTGGAACCACAGATTCTGAAAGGATCCCTTCGGATCCATGGTGTCCAGTTGTTATGTTTTCTCTCTGACTATTGTTGTGATGGTCAGATGTTTTTGCCTGCAGAGTGTCCAACAACGGGCCAGAACAAGACTCATCTTTGTCCTGCACGTTTGATGGGTCTTTAACCAACTTTGGTAACAGAGGAACTCCATTAAGAAAATCCTCATAGGTTAAGCCCAGGGATTGTAATTGTAGGGCGAAGGCAGGCTCTATAGGTCTGTTTTTCTTGCATTTCTTGCGCCGCTTACCTTCACGTTGGTGTTCTGTTCCACTCCGTTCCTTGATAAAAAACTGGATGTCTTGTAGAACAGTTGTTTCATTCACAGTTTCATTGACAACAACACTGTCAGTTGTCGTCTCAGATAAATCTTGATCTTGATCAGCTTCTCTGACTGGAGGCTGTGCTGGTGAAACAGTCACAGGACTGACCAGCTCAGCCTTTATGTTGTCTTTCTGTCTCCTGTCTATTGGATGTTCAGATGTGTGGCTCTCTGCCTGATGACAGGATTGATCTGTGTTTTCAGGCAGTGCATCAGCTACTTCAGTCTGTGATGGTGGATGACCGAAGGTCCCCTTAAGCTGAACTTGGGTTGGTTTTTTTGGAAGCAAAGGTTCTGAAATGAGTTTAACTGGGATTTCAGATCCTGGCCCTCCGAATATTATCGGCTGATTCAGGTTCCCAGAATTCACTGATGTTTCAGCGAATTTAGGTGCCTGAAAAGAGGTCACCTCAAATATAGGTACCAAGGGTTTATGTCTCCTAACCCTCTTACCTTGTTTGATATTCTTTTCATCTCCAGCAATTTCTCCTTTGGTCTTACAATATTCCTCAGCCTTCCTGGGCTGGTTTGTGTTTGTAAGGAGTTCAACGGGGATTTCTGATCCTTGGCCTCCAAATGTTATTATCTGGGGATTCTCCAGGATTCCAGATTTCTCGCAAACCTCTGTGCCATTTCTCAGAAACTCCTCTTCAGGATGTTCAGATGTTTGTTCCTCAGCCTGATGACACGGCTTGTTTGAGTTTGCAAGAAGTTCAACTGGGATATCGAATCCTAGGCCTCCAAATGTTATGGGGTAATTCTTCAGATTTTCTGAGTTTGTAGGAATATCCAAAATGTTTGATCCCAGGTGAGACTCACCTGTGGCTTCAAACGGCACCTCAAATATAGGTACCAAAGGCGTATGTCTCTTGACTTTCTTGCGTTGTTGGATTTGATCTTCTTTTCCTCTTGTCTGCATGGTGGAAATATGCAGTTCTTTAATGTCATGATGGTTTTCTACCAGAGACTGGTTTGTGTTTGCAACAAAGTCAAAAGGGATTTCTGATCCTGGCCCTCCAAATGTTATTTTCTGGGGATTCTTCAGGTTGTCAGAAACCTTGCAAGAGACTTTGGACATTTTAGCCTCAGCGTTGTCTTTCTTACTCTGGTGTCTTTTGTGTTCAGGTGTCAGTTTTGCCAGGGTGGGAAAATCAACACCGAACAACATGCCAGAGTTACTCTCACCTTTGTTTTGGAGAATTGATTGAATTTCTCCAATGTTCTGTGAGAGTGGAGACTCCTGGAAATGTTGAATGTTCCAGACTGACGCCAAAGACGCAGGTCTCATGACCGTCTCAGGTTGTCCACTGTGGACTTGATCTTTTCCTTTTGTCTCCATTGTTAATACAAATAGACTTGTGTTTCCTTTCTCCAAAGACTGGATTCTGGATGCGTAGCGAGATGCGTAGCGATGCGTTGCAGGACTCGAATGACTTGATTAAGCCAGCTGGGAGGATTTATACAGAGGGAGATACGCCTTTCATCTGAATAGGTTCTAGAACTGTTGCTAGGCAACCCAAAACTAGGCTCCACCCTTTAGAATATTACATGGCTTGTTGGATGTTGCCTGGCAACCGCTGCAATTCCATTTCTGCCCACATGCAGCAAAAGTTTTGCTAAGAATTGTTGCTGTTGGAATATATCAGACAATTTCTTATCCCCAAAAAATGAAAACAGTTTTCTGACTCAGACACTCAGTCTGAAGATCAGGCAAACACAAACAGAAAGAGATTTCTTTGATCTTTTTTTAACCGATTTTTTTTTCTTTTTTTAAAGACCTGTATAAGCTCAACCCTTTTTCAAAAAAATCAAAATCCAGACTTTTTGGGACGCCCTCAGTTGTCAGATTATGTGGCAAAAATTACGTAAAATAAATATGAATGAATGAATGATTGAATGAATGAATGAATGAATGAATGAATGAACGAACGAACAAAAGGGATAGATGGATGGATAAATGGCTGGATGGATCCATCAATCAATCAATCATTCAATCAATCAATCATTCAATCAATCAATCAATCAATCAATCAATCAATCAATCAATCAATCAATCAATCAATCAATCAATCAATCAATCAATCAACCAACCAACCAACCAATCAATCAATCAATCAATCAATCATTCAATCAATCAATCTCAATGGATATAGCACCATTTCAGCCAACCGAAACAAGAAAACAGAATTTATTACGAACAGTACTTTGTAGAAATAACACACATATCAACAGTTATCAAGCCGTATCTCATCTGCATGTCACTCTCTACCAGTGCTGTCAAAAACAAAATCGATTCTCAGATACTTATCGATTCTAATCGCGAGCTTCGTGCTGCAGCAGCATCTCACGCAACTTCACCCCAGCTAGTTTGTCTGTTCTATTGTTTACTTGATTTGGTCTCAAGTATTGTGAAGGAAAGGACACGTAAATAGGTACACTAACTGGTGGTTGAAGTTTTTAATTCTCTTCTGAATCACAGAGAGCAGTTGGAGACTGCATCTCTGCATTCTGCTGCTATGATGCTGGACAGGACATGTTAAAATATATATATATATATATATATATATATATTCCATTTTTAAGGTCTTTTCTCATATATTTTTGTTGTTGTGGTGTTGTTTGGATTTTGATTTTTATTTATTTATTCATGTTTGGAAGGGGTTTCCTCTTTAGTATCAGAAATAGTATCAAGTATCGACCACCATCTTTAGTAGGGCTGAACGATTTATCGTTTTCAGATCGAAATTGTGATTTCAGACCACGCGTTCACGTGATCGCCAAAGCCGCGATTTTTCCAGCGGTCCTGAGTCTTCAGGATCTGGAGTCCATTGCACGAAGCAGGTTCAACAAACTCTGAGTGTAACCCTGAACTCTGAGTTGATCTACTTAGATATAAAACTCTCAGTTTCAGCTGATTTGAGTTGGTTTAATCAACTCAGAGTAGTTCAACCCGGGGATTTACACATGCGCTACCATGATAAAAAGCCAGCATCAATTGAGCACTGATTCGACGAGTCACCATGGCAACATAGATGCGAGGGCGGGGCTGCATTCGCCAATAAATGGGACTATAACTTCTAAAGCCTCATATGGCGAGTTTGAACTGCTGCTGCTGCAAGCAAAGAAAAAAGAAAGAAATAAATCACAACGATGTTATAGGGTAGAACTGTTTAATGGTAACGCGACAGTCTCGGATCCTGTCAGTATGATTCCAGGTGCTTCTGTGAATGAATAGCTGTTTGGTCTAATGCAGTGGTTCTCAAACTGGGGGGCGGGCCCCCCAGGGGGGGCTCAGGGCTCTGTCAGGGGGGGCCCAGCCAGGCCTATAGTTTTTGTACTTTTAACAAAAATGGGCATATTCTTTAACGCAGTGCATTTTTTCATGTATCTCATGGTAAATGTTTGGGTGCATGTGGTAGTGGTGGTGGGATGGGGGGGGCTTGACATTATAATATCCAATGAAAGGGGGGCCCTGCAAAAAAAGTTTGAGAACCACTGGTTTAATGTTTTGCACACTTGCCTCCCACCTGGGAGCCTGGTGTTCGAATTCAGCTCTGTACTTTCACCGCAGCCTTTTTATTTATTTAACTTGGGTGCAATCCCTCAGGGAGAAGCGCTCTTGTTGGCAGCATTAAGATTAAATATAACCGTCGCATTTCTCAAATGCCCTGCATCTCCAATGAAAGGAAAAAATGCAGGGCAATAAACAATATGCTTTGAGGGGAAAGCGTATGGCAACATGAAAAATTCACACCAAGAATTAAACCGCAGCTCTCTGTGTGACAGACATGCATTTTAACCATTTACCCAGAGAGAAACACAACTGTAAGGTCAAATGATCAGGTGAAAGCATCTCTTGGAAATGGAGACACGGGACTTCCAGCTGTCACATATGGCCGGTGATATTATATATGTACGGGCGGATCAGCTTGTGTATGTCGATAATTGGCTGTGATGTGTAACTGTTGCCTCAGAATTGACAACTGTGGGGAAATAAAATTTCTATCCGTGGTCTGATAACGATCTCCGAATGTTTAACCCTTCCAGCAGTCGTGCAGCATCTTAATCCATGAAATCCTTATCGAAAGAACACGTGTGTAATCTACCGACTCTGATTTATTTATAACATGTTTTATTTGAGACGGCAGCAGCCAAAACTCACAACTGACTGAATGAATGAATGAGGAAATGAAACAGCAAGTGTGGCTAAAAGTGGGTGGAGACAGTGAGAAACTCAAGGTTTCTCCTCACTAACCTGCTCCCGACCAAGTTAATTTCAGAGAGTCTGTTACTGTGGTAGCTGACCGAGGGTTTAAGTTACTCCTAAAAAAAAAAAAAAAAAATAGCAGCTCTGCGTGCCTCTTGGGGGGTTTGCGAGGCCTGGGGATGTTGGGCCGGTGACTCTGGCCCCTCCGCCGACCCTTTCCGATCCCGTCCCTTTTCCCCCCTCCCTGGCCTGGCGTGGTCGAGCGCCCCCAGGGGCCGAGGCTGGCCCCTCTGTGCTGAACGCCGGACGCCGGGCCGTGGGGGCGGCCATGCCTGCCCTTTCTGCCCTGGGGGGATCCCGGGAGGCAGGGGTACCTAATGCCGGTAACGGCTCTTCTTCCAGGGGGGGAATTCATACCCCCCTGGTCTCCCTTCCCAAGACCCCCCCCCCCCCCCTGCTCTACCTCACACACACACACGTAGGGTTTTGGGGAGGGTGCGTGTCAAGCGGGCGTGGTGAGGGAGGGCACCAAAGTGCCTTTGCTTGCCACGTCTAGAGGCAGCCTGCTCCCCAGTTTTAACCACACTTAGACACCTAAACACATAAAATAACAACAGCTCACAACCACTTCTGAGGGGCGGGCCATATAGTGTGTGGTAGGAGGGAGGGGCCGGTTGGGGGGACATGCCCCCTACGCGACCCCACTCCCGGCATGACTTGGCACTGCCCCTTAGTTTTAACTGCAAACAACACACATCTTACACACACAGTCATGAGCGGGGGGTGGGGGGGGGGGACAGGGTCCTTTCATACCCCGGTCTCCCGGGCGCTACTGGGGGGAGGGGGGGACAGTGGCTACTTCACGCGCCAGTGGTTAAGGCTGGCTGCGTTGCGGGGGATCTGCTGGTCTGTGGGATGCCTGGCCTGCTGCGTCCGGGGGTGGGGGATGGGGGGGGTGGTGGGGGGGGGGGACGTGTTGGGGGCTTGGAACTCGCGGCTCCTTCCCCGGCCCGAGCTACCACTCAGGAGGCACGAGGGCATGGGCAAGAGAGAGGTGGGTATGTGAGAATAATGAATGAGAGTGTGAAAGAGGAAATGTGGGAGGGAGGAACTTGGGCTGGAAGAGGGAGGAGATGTGGGTAAGTGGTTGGAGGAAAGGGGGATGGAGGAAGGAGTGGCATGCTCGTGAGTGTCTAGTAGGGATGGTCGTGAGGGGCTGAAGGAAGGAAGGGCGGGAGTGTGATAGGTCAGAGGGATGGGCGGGGCTGGACATGTAAGGGGGGGACTGTATGGGGTATTGGGGGTATAGGGAGGTGGGGGCGTATGTGTGGGGGGGGTGGGGAGGGGGTTGGTGCAGGTATGTGGGGGGAGTGCATGTGTGTGTTAGAGGGTATGAGGAGGTGGGGGTAGGTGTGGACGGTAGAGGGAGGAGAGTGTTGGGGGTGGAGAGAGGAGTGAGTGTGGGTATGTAAGGTCGGAGAGGCGGAGTGGGTGGGTGTATGCGTGTGTGGGGGGGTACACGGAGGTGTTGGGTAGGGCTGGGCGGTGTGGGCGGAGGTTCGTATCTCGGTATTCGTGCCGGGCATCTTGGTGTCGGTGCGGTGCGGTGTGGCTGCGGGTTGGTTGGGGGCCGGGCGCTTTGGTGGGGGGTGCGGTTTTGTTTGTGGCTTCCGGGGCTTTTTGTGCGGGGCGGGCGCAGGGGGGATCTGTATCTTGTATGTGGTTGCTCTTGCGGTATTGATGTCTTGGGTGCCTGTGTCTCGATGTGGGGGCGGTGACGGTATATCTTTCAGCCCTAGTGTTGGGGTAGGTGTGTGGGGAGTGTGTGTGTGAGCGTGGTGGCGGGGTAGGGGGTGGTAGAGGTGGTGGCGCCCTGGTGTCAGGTGTATGAGGCAGGGACTTTGGAGTGGGGGCTGGCCTGCCCTGGGGGGGCGTCGTCTGGGGGGTCCGGTCCTCCTGGGTTTCGGTTGGGCCGCCCGGGTCCGGGGGGGGGTGGCTGCTCCTGGGCGCTTGGGCCCTGGGCCCGGCGCTGTCTCCGCTCCGGGGGACGCCCGGCGCCCGGTGGGGTCGGCAGCTGCTGGTCTTGGTCCGCTGGGGCCTGGGCCTCCAGACTGCGGGGGTCTCCGGCTGGGGCCGCCTTTTGCCGCCCTTCGGGGGGATGCATGTCCGCTCTTTGGGGGGGGGGGTAGCTGGGATCTGGGCCTCTGGGTGGCTGCTGGGGGCCTGGGTCGCGAGCCTTGCGGGCTTCCTCCTCCTTGCAGAGACGAGGCTGCATCTGCATGACTGTATCACCACGGAGCACCCTTTATTATGCATGTTGACACTGTGACACTGCTTCCCATTGCGATGACTAGGTTGTACCTCTTCTCTACTTCCCATTGCGCTGACTAGGTTGTACCTCTTCTCTACTTCCCATTGCGCTGACTAGGTTGTACCTCTTCTCTGCGTAGTTCTGCGTGTGTTTGTATGATCTGAGGATATTTAAGCCACCTGCAGGTCCTCCTGTAGGGGATTGCTTGTTTTGTTTTCCAACAGAGACCTTGGTTGTTTAGGGATCGCGGTACAGATGTACCAGTGAACTGTGTAAGTGGATTCATGTTTTCTCTTCTCTCTCTCTTCCTCTTCCTTACTCCTCTCTCTCTGTTTCACTTTCTATCATTACCTCTGTTAACTTTCATTTCTCCCTTGTCAGGCCCAGCAGTATGAAATGGAATGGTGTAATAGACAAATGTTTAAATAAAGAAATAAAATGAATAAACATGATATCAAGTGGAGCCTTATGTTCATAAAGCTCCGCTTGATAAAGCAAAACTGTTCAACAGAATAAAGCAATCAGATTTCCATTCTGCTTGCTTCGATGCTGGACAGGACAAGTAAAAAAAGGAAAAAAAAAAAAAAAAAAAAAAAAAGTTACTCCTCTTTCCCTGGGTTGAGTTACCTACCTGGCTTTGTGTTATGGAAAACTCAGAGTTTCCTGAATTTCAGGGTTAAACAACTCAGGGTTTTCATAAAACCTGCTTCGTGCAACAGACCCCTGCTCTGACATCCTTTGTACACACACGCTGCATGCCGTCTCTGCACCAGCCAACTAAGCTCACCAATCAGAGGCGGAATGTTACTCATGGACAGGTCAGCTAACCAATCAGCATCAGGACTGTGATGCGGCTTCAGAACCCCATCCAGCTTCTAACTTTCGGTTCCGTTGTTGGAGAGACCTCTGCTGCAGGTGCCTCTTGCTGTTTGTTGATCTGCTTCGTGCAATGAGGGAATTTAATGTTCAGAAAAAAATAATCTTGAACTGTCTGCGCCATCAGATTTCATGACTCAGCAGTTATGTCGCCAGCAGCAATCAACTAATAAGACAGTCTAGGGAAAAATGCCGTCCGATCTGTAAAATCAGATCAAATCATTTTAATGGGAATAAAAGCACCACTGAAATCCAAACATTTCTCTTAACCTATAAAGTTTTGGGCTTTGCACTAAGGACACGAGCGTGATGCGGGCGAGTAAATTAATGATCCATGTTTAGGCGGATCTCAGTAAAAGGAGGCAAATAATCAGCTGGACTTGCTACACGAACGGGGGCAGCACACAGAAACTCTGTCCTTGTTATCTGGGACATCAGTTAAGCCACACAGTTAAACCAAAAACAGCAGGAAAGTTACTGCTGCTGCTTGTCAAGCGGACATGAGAGGATGAGTACGGAACGCCGTTTATGCCAAAATTGTGCGTCCAAATGACAGAAATGCAACCTGATGAAAACAATCAGAGTAAAATCACCTGATTATTTATGATGTAGGAGCATTTTCTTCACCTCAAGTTCAGGTGACAGGATGACAGAAAAATGAAGTCAAATGTAAAATCTGATATTTGTTTAGATTTATTTTACAACTTAATTACATTTCAATGCACATATGAATCCAGGATAAATTCCCTGGTTTGTATGTTTCACTTAACGTAATCTCCATCAATAACTGTAAAAAGAAAATATATTGAATTCTTATTTGGATATTTTTCAGTGCATTGTGATGAGAAATAGTTTGAATATTAAAAATAGCACAGTGATGTCTTTTTTACTCTGGAAATTGAAGTGTGTAAAGCAACATGCAGATTACCTGATTTGAAAAAGGCAGTAAGTGGGGTGATTAACTGTGGTAGAGGGAGGAGGACTGTAGGTGAATCTGAAAATCCCAGGAGTTCCAGTGAATGAACGTGCATTTTTAAAAAAAAATAAATGCATTTTAAAGAGAGCTAAATCTCAACTTTAATTATCATCCTTGATTAAGAGTCATAGCATTTAAAGGTAGAGTCCGAAGTCCCTCCAGCGTTTCTGTTTGCAAACAACAGTATTCAAACTTAGCACTCCTCCCTCTCAGGCTAATGCCCGCCTCCTTGTAGCTAGCCTTTTCAACTTCAAGCTTCTCCTTCAGAGCTCAGAAGCGGGAAAAAAGCCAAACTATGATTAACCCTGGTTTTCCAAAGTGCATTATCTGAAGCTCTTACCTTTTCTTTGGTGCATATACGGTGTTTTCTTTCTTTCTTTCTTTCGTTCTTTCTTTCTCTTCCCTTCGAGAGTTCGAGTGACTGGCGTCTGCTCCAATCATGAGCTTATTTCCACACAGCGTCATGCTCTTAGCTCTGTCATTGGCAGCCGATATAAACAGAAATCTCCACCCAGAAACGTCCCAACCAGACCAAAACAATACAAAAAAGCGAATTACAGGCAGGGGGAGAGTGAGTTGCATTCAAGCGCACCACGGCACTCGAGTAGAAGCCCAAAGACAGGGCTTGAGATGGATTTCACTTGCTCAAGTCTAATGTTTATTTTTTAGGAGGGGAACTTCGGACTATACCTTTAATGTTTTGATGATATAATGGAATTTTCTGTCATGTTTGTAAATGTTATTGTGCATTGTAAATATTGTACTGAAGCTTGATTTGAAGAAAATTGTGAATCGAATCGAAATCGCAATATCTACCAGAAAAATCGCAACTAGATTTTTTCCTGAAATCATTCAACCCTAATCAACGTCACAGTTTCCTGTATAGATCACTATCAGTTGATATTGGAAATTAAAGGTTGAATATGGAACACGGACAGAACAGCGACATCACGTGTGTCTAGGTTGTAGTTGCAACGGCAGAAACAACTCAATTGCAGACCCATTAGTATACTTCCTGTGCTGAGCAAAATGCTTGAGAAAATTATTTTTGATCAAATGTTTAATTATTTCAAAACCAATGAATTATTTACAAATTCCCAGCATGTGTATAGACCAGGACACTCTACCAGCATAGCCTTAGTGCATATGACTGATAAATGGTTAAAATCTATGGATAACAAGGAACTAGTAGGTGCTGTGCTCCTGGATTTTACTGCTGCTTTTGATGTAATTGATCATAGCATTCTCATAGCAAAACTCAAATGTTACGGCTTTTCTCCCTCATCCCTGGATTGGATTAAGAGTTACCTTCTTGGCAGAACACAGCGAGTGTTTTTTAATGGTAGCTTTTCTACCAGTGGAAATATGTCTTGTGGAGTCCCACAGGGAAGTTGTTTAGGGCCACTTTTATTTTCCATTTTTACAAATGATTTACCCTGTGCTGTTAAAAATGCTGATTTGATTATGTATGCAGATGACTTAACTTTGTTCTATACATCACCATCGTCATTTGTGCTGAGAGAGAAACTTCAGCTTGAATTGGATAACATAATCAAATGGGTACAAATGAACCGGTTGGTATTAAACATCGCCAAAACTAAATCTATTGTATTTGGCAGTAGAAAAGCTCTTGCTAATGCCACTGCACTTAATCTCTATGTGGATGGGGTACAAGTTGAGCAGGTCTTAAAGGCAAAGTTACTGGGTGTGAAACTTGATAATTTATTGTCCTGGACTGATCAGATAGATCAAATTGTTTTGAAGATGGGACAGGGCATTGCAATTTCAAGGAAATGCTCTGCATATGTTCCATCTTCTGTTATGCATGACGTTGTTCGATCACTTGTCTTGTGACATTTAGAATATTGCCCTGTTATTTGGTCAAGTTCTGCTGTAAAGCACCTTAAAAAACTTCAAATTGTACAGAACAGAGCAGCCAGATTAGTCCTGCAGTGTTCTTTCTGCATCAATGTGATTGAAATGCATAAGCAATTATCATGGTTAATGGTGGACAATGAATTAAAATATTGTCTTTTGATGTGTATGCATAATGTCATATGAAATGGTACACCACATTTTTTCCATGAACAGTTGGAAACAGTTTTAGGGTCACAACATGGACATTACACTCGTCAAGTGAGTACAGGTTAGTGCCTAAACCACAATAAAGATTTATGATAAAAAACTGTTCATTACAGAGCTTCTTTGGCTTGGAATACACTCGCACCTAATGTTAGAAGCATACGTAGCAAATTATCCTTTAAAAAGTTACTGAGACACAATTTAATTAGTTCCTTATAACTTAGTAGTTGCAATAGAACTATTTATTACAAATTTACACACGTCATTTTATTTCCATGCAATCATTTTTAATTATCTGTACTGTACTGTACTGTATGTAAAACTCAACTAGTTGTTTGTTAACTTTACATGTGAAGTGATTTTGCCTATCAGCTTATCTTTTTTCTCATCATTTATTTGTGTTTTATATATTGTTATATCATGTAATTTTATCATTTGTATGTTTTTGTTGTAATTTTAACATTTGTATGTTTTTTGTTGTTGCATTATTTTGAGGACCCCAAAGACTAGAGACCACTATGTGGAAGCTAATGGGGATCCTAATAAAGAGTAAAGAACAAAGAACTCCAGCCGCTGGGATGCCAGGCTCGCTGCCCATATGCAAGTGACCAACAGTCTGCAGCATGTCCAACAAGTAACGCATAGGAGTTTATAACTGACAGCTAACATTAGCCACGTTAGCAAACAAGTTAGCTTACTGATCTGGTCCATCCTCTAAAGTATCCGGGTGGAACCAGTAAATTAGGAATCACATCACTGTGAAAGACACAACAGAACTTTTAGCAGTTTCCTCAGTGATGCACCTCCTATCAGCGGCTAAACTAGCATCCATCTTGCATCGTACCTGTACTTCAAGACACTCCGAAAAAGAAAGCAAATATGGAATTTAACACCCCCCTTTCTGTTTTTATTTATTTATTTATCTATCTCCACAAATCACACCCTGATGAGGTATATCCTGTTCCTGTCACATCACTGCTAATTGATAAACTGATTAAAATAAAATATTTTTGTTTTTTTTATAACTCAACTTCAAAATAATCCCTATCTCTGCTTCAGGGAAGTCCTTTTTTTGCTCGCTCGCTCTCTCTCTCTCTCTCTCTCTCTCTGCTTGTGCCACCATGACTGACAGATAAGCTGAGGTGTCAATCTGCACCTCCTTTTATGGAGCTCATTGCTGATTCATGGGCAGAGATTTATGCAAATGACTGATTACCAGGGGCGTGCTGGCAATTTACAATCGTTTGGTATTCATGATCCTACACACTTGTTTACGATCAAATCTGAGTTTCCCGAACGTGTTCCTGAATCCGGAGTAAGTTTTTAGTGGAGTAGGCCTTTACGAGTAAATCTGTTCATGAATGAGACCCATTGTCTTTAAATGTTTTTCTTGAAAAATGGAAACGGAATGGATTTAAAACTATGGAGCAGCCACTGAGTCACACAAAAACATGCAAAGGGAAAAATAATACCTCCAATCTTATGATTTTCATGAATATGTGATAACTGTTTCATAATGGATTCGTAGCAACCTGAATCTAAATCATATCGAATCGTGAGGTGTTAAAGAATGGCACATCCCTAAATATCAATGAATCTGATTGAGTCCCTTTGCAGTCCAAGAAACATCCAAATTCTGCAGGACAGCTGTCCTCAAGGACAGATATTGGACATTCAGCAGGTCATCACTTCTTCCAGATGTGCCTCTGGACTTGTGTTGTTTCATCCTGGACAGGAGCACCGATGCATATACTCTTCTACTTACACAGCAAATTTGACAGTGTATATCCAACACTTTAGGAGTATATTGTACACCAATTTCGGTGTTTATTTGGGTCCAAGGAGTCAGTGTACATTTTACACTGTTCTCAGAGTTTTAAGTCAACACTAATCTAGCGTTAAATGCCTAACACTATAAGAGTAAAAATGAACTCTTAGGGTTGCTCTTAAGTATAAAGATGAAAATAGGCCTGCTTTGAGGTAATGGAAGTGAGTACTAATAGATTTTGAAGTATGAATTAATACTAACACATTATTTCTCATCATGCATTGACCCAAAATTACTGTCCTGAATATCAGCACAGAAATTTGGGAGAGTTGTGAAGATTAGTTGGTACTTTGACAGTTACCAAGCAAGTACTGATAGTCAGCACAAACTACCAACTCCAACAACATGTTTTATTAATACACTGTGCTCAACAAGGAGACACAAAGGGATCACATACAGTATACACTTAACTCACGGTGCAGGACCATACAGGGGAATCACAAAGCATGATGGGAAATATTCAAGCCAAAGAAGGCAGTCTTCCTGGGTGCACTTAGTTACACTTCATAGAGTTAATTATACAATGAAAGAGGAAACTTGTTTTAACTCTGAAAATTTTCACCGGCACTGGTGGTTATTTTACTCTCAATGGTGTAAAAATTACTCTGAAAGAGTAAATATGACTTAACAACTCAAATTTAACACTGGGGATTTCACTGTGTAGTGTACAGCTCAGAGAACTGGACTTGGGGGTAAAACTCAAACTCACTGAAATGGACTTCCTGTTTTTTTTTAAAGATGATTAAACAAAAAGTATAAATGCATTTTTGTTGTCTACCTTCTGCTTTTGCGTAACTTCAGAAAAACAGCTTGCAGCTTCTTTGGAAAAAGCTTTCAGAATTCCTCCTTAGATGCGTTCCCCGTTTCCCCTGCAGTTTAGAGAGATTCCACATCATCTGACTACACCAGGTGTCCGGGCGCTCAGCCATTTCTTGAGGAAACAGCTGGTTTGTTGCTGGCTGGTGTTTTCCTTTCCACAGACCCCCCCGGGATGCAGCACTGCCTCCTGCTCTCCCACAGTGCACCTTGATGCTGCTGACACATTTCTCCCTCTGTGCGGTTATTCCACAGCTCTATTGCCAACATCAAGACCATCTGCCTTGCCTCTAAATTAGGGAGAGTATTTATCAAATGTCCTGTGATGCGAATGCTGATCTTGGCTCTCCTTTGCCTGCAAGCTGAGATAAATGACAAGGTCAAGGATGCAGGAATATGCACCGTCTTCCCTTATCCAAAGGAGTGTGCTTTCATATCTGTCAGTACAGTGAGACTTTCTGCACATATATTTATGCATAGCCGCGTTTCTTTCTAAACAGATGCAAATAAGACATTTGTTTTTAATCATTTCTGGTCTGAAAGGCCTAATAAACAAGAGCTGCCACCTGCGTGCGCGCATGTCCTGCTTTAAGGCTCTGAAGGACAGCAAACACGGGCGCTAAAGCTCACTGTTAGCCTGAGGGAAATTGGTTTGGCTTGTTGTTATTCCTGCTGCTTGAGTTGAATTCTATTATAGATCGTTTTTAACCTCTCCTCAAGGGCCAGATATTGATTGGCTTACACAAAGAACCCACTGTGAGAAAAATGAAAAAGGGGGAAAAAAATAAACTAATATTGATTTTTATCAGTTTGTTTATAATTAAGTAGTGGAACAAGTAAGTGTGCCGGAGGTGGAGGGATGAGGATTACGAGGACACACAGGGAAGTGGAGCAGGTACACGCAAACTGCCGCACATCATTGCATGTCTTTCACTCCCAGCTGTGCTGTTTAATAGAGCAGATGTGCAATAAAGCAGGACGTGTTGAGACTGATTATTGATGCCATTACAGACGTTTTACTGGCGCAGATAAGAAAAGAGACACTAAAAGCAGAGAAAGGGAGAGTAAATGGGAGAAAAAACATTTGAATGGAGCTTAGAGATGATAAATGTCGGTAGCTATTTAATGACCTCTGCTGTTCAATAACTGCTACTGCAACTGTTCTAAACAAGGAAAAAAAAAACTGAAATTATTTGAAAAATGGTTATTTTCAGTTTTAGCGTAAAGTCTACCTAATTCTTCAAAAAGGTTTTCATTTTATTACACACTGTAAATTCTAACTAGTTGGCTTTACTTAAAAAAAATTGTAAAAAATTGCTGCCTTAGGAAAATTAAGGTATGGTTATAATAAAATTGTTTTATTTTTTGTTAGTTTCAGTATTTATTTAGTTTTGAGTTTTTGTTTTTCAATTCAGTTAGTTTTAGTTAGATTTTTGAGCAGGTTTGCTAGTTTTTATTAGTTGTTTTTGGGAAAATGATTAGTTTTAGTTCATTTTCTATTTGTTTCAGTGTTAGTTTTTTTTTTCGTAAATTATATGTATTTGTCTGGTGTGACATTCAAAATCATCAGAAAGTCACTTAAAAGTAAAACCGTAGATTGAAGTAAAGAGATTGAATAGAAATAGATTTCATATCAACCCAAAATGCTTATGTATTCAATAAATTTACAAAGACTAAAACTAAGGATGTTTTTGCAATAATTTCAGTCACTTTTTGTTAGTTTTGTAAAGACATGATACAGTTTCAGTTATTTATCAGTTTTTAAGAAAAACTTTCCTTTTTATTTCAGTCAACAAAAATGGTTTTCAATTTTAGTTCTCGTTTTTTCGTTTGTTTTAGGTAACTATAATAACCTTGGAGTGACTTAGTAGAATCAGCTAGAATGATTTAAGTTTGTAGAACTTTTCTGAACTTGATAAATCTGATTAGGTTCCAAGTGAATGAGGTTGTAGAGGAAACTTGATGTGATTAATTTCACATAAATTAGATGAGATTCTTCCCACTAACTTCATTTTAATTTGTACCAACATGATGATTTCTAGTTTATCTTACTTTAGGTAATTGATTAACCCAAAATTGTTGCTGCTATGAAGCAGGTACTGTATAGGGATGAGCATATCGATACCCTGGAGTCAATACTGCGATACCAGCCAGACAAAGTATCGGAATCGATACTTTTTTGAGTATTGCAACACCACAAAACGTGCAATTTCTTTTCATTTTTAAGAGTTTTAGGCAATGAAATGATGTGTGAAAGCAGCCAGATTCTAGCTTCTGTGTCACATGATAGTGGTAGCCAATCAGATGTCATGATGATGTTGCTACTGTTAGTGATGATGATGATGATGATGATGATGATGTTTTGGTATATCTTTCAGTGCTTGAATGCAGGTTATTGCACATTATGTTTTGTTAAATTTGAAATTATGTTAATACATTTTATATTTGAACATTTTTCACTGACTAAATGTAAATAATCTTAACCTGTACTGAAGTTATTTGATAATTAAAAGAAGTTTTTAATCTTATTTTTGTTTTATTTCTTCATCAGTATAATTTATTAATGTTTTAAAAGCTTTTTTCTAGTATTTCTGTTCTCAGGTTTTACTTCTATTTAATATTGCACTTGCATTCAAGATATAAATTCAAACTGTACAATCGTGTGGTTTTTTTAATGGGACCAAAAGTATCATTATCGATGTTGGTATCAATATAAAAGTACCATAAACTGTCTGAATTGGAGCAACATGAGAAATTTTGGCATCACCCTCCCCAGGGTCGCTCTTGGTTGGGTTTTAATTTTAACTCATTTCAGACCACAGACGTCTCTGTCATCCTGAAGAGGATTAGGGCCACTGAACAAAAAAAAAAAAAAAAAAATTCTGAGAAAAATGTCAGAATTCTGACTTTTTCGGATATTAAAAAAAAAATTTCCTGAATTTTTTTTTTTTTTTTATGTTGTGGGGAAAAGTCAGAATTCTGACTTTTTTCTCAGAATTTTTTTTTTTTTTTTTTCAGTGGCCCTAACCCTCTTCCGTACTGTTGCGATGCAGCAGCTGCTGGATAGCAGGTCTTAAATACAGATATAAACAAGTATAGAGCAGTCACATGACACGACCAACATTATTTATAAATATATTACTTGTGAATTATCTCCAATTTGTTGTTATCAGAAGTGAACTGCATTGTGGGAAACCTACTCCCTCACCATCACTAATTTCCCTGAACTCATTTTAATTACACAGATTCAACTTAAGCAAATTAAGTTATCAAGCATTTTGCCCTCCAGAGTTCTCAAAACTTAATATTAGTATTACTAACAACTAAGTTAAAATAAAGTTATATCTACAAGATAAATTATATTAAAACCAATATTACATTTTTACAGTCCCTTTTTTTCTTCTTCTTTTTTTTTTCTTTTTTTTTAAGAGCTTTCAGTGGAGGATTTTCAAGCGAAGCAGAGCAAGTACTGATGGTGGCATCGATATCGGGACATCCCTATACATCATTTCCTACATAAAGCCTAATCTTGTGCATCTGATTTACAAATACTGTATAGCTACAGAATCAGCTCATGTATAGAACCAGCTCATGCAGGTTTGCTGCTCATGTGGCAGCGCCTCAGTGTGCCCAGTTGGACGGGTTGTACTGGAAATAATTACCCCTCAGGGATAAATAAAGCTTATTGCGTCTTGAATCTTGCTATGAATCAGCTCAGAACCCGCTTGTGCACAACTCTGGGAGGAACAAGTTCTGATCTGAGATGCTAACATTGATCTTTTCTCTATTTATGCATATTGACTTTAGTTAAAACACTTTCATGATTTCAAATATGTAGAAGTGCTAACTGTAAACCCAGTATTTATTGTTTATTATGATTTAGAGACAAGTGATGCATTGAGTTTTGGGGTAATAAGACTTTGCCAAATGAATAATGCAGATAAATGTTAAGAGAAGCTTTATGATCATTGCAATACTTTCATGTTACATCTTTTGTTGCTTCAAGTTATTTTACTTGGTTTTAATTGAATCTGTTGCTGTGTTCTAACATTTGGAAAAGATTTATATAAAAGTTTTGTGTCTGTTGTTTAGGTATGACAAGATATTGTTTTTTTGTTTTTTTTATCTTTAGTTAAATGTAGGCTACTTATTTTGTGAGTTGCAGGTGTGTGTTCTGGGCCAGTAAAACTGGGAGGTAACATGATGAGTATGTGTGCACATGCTGTGATGACAGCTACAGGAAAATGTCATCCATCGCTGCAGAAAACCCGTTTATCAGATCCGGCTCAGTGAGAAGAGAGGCCAGGATGTGTCTGATTCCAGGAATTTTTTTTTTCATCTTATAAGGAATCCTGTCTGTTCAGGACTCATGTCAGCTGATGTAGAAAACTAGTCAGAAAAAGTAAAGAAAGAAACACAAAAAACTTCTGAACCATAAAATCATCCTTTTAAAAAATAGAAAAAAAGCTTCTTTTATATATATATATATATTATATATATATTTTTTTTTTTCTCAATCAGATGAAAAAATAGTTGAAAAAAAGCCTCAACCTCAACAGAAAATGAGTCTTTTTAACAAACCTTTCGTTTGTGTGGAGCAGAGCTGTTAAATTTTTTAGCATTTCCATCTGTTCCTCGATGTCTTGCTTTGTCTTAACTCTGGAAAAGTGAGGAAATGGAAAATGTAGTGAGTTATACTTTTAAGAATCCCCAAAGATAAACCATTCTGCTTCCTGTTTGTGTTTTCCACATATTCATAAACCAAACAAATGTCTTTGTTCTGCACAGACCAGAAACATGTCAATACTTCTGCAGTAGATGGTTTCACATGAAGTTCCAGACAACAAACAGGAGGGGGCAGCAGAGTTCAAGGTTTCAGGGCATTTCTGGACTTTTTATTACACATAAAAACTAAATTTGCAGCGCACTGACACTAATACTGGAGAATAAGCTGCCATCTGTCTTTAGTGGACATGTTATTGGCTTTTTATCTCAATAATATCTTCAGAAAGAGGGTTGAAGTTCATTTATTGAATAAGTTCATGTATTAATGGTTCTTCTGTTCCATTGCGATGATTTGAAATTGTGCAAGCCTGCATGCAGACAGAGGTGAGACTTCATTAACCTAGTTTTATTTTATGCTTGTTTTTTTTATTTATTTTTTTGTATATATACCTTAAAGAAGTTGTCATGAAAATGTGGATGACGTTTCATATTTTTCATCTTTCTGTTCCTTTTCAATTTTTGTGTGCTATCCTTCTATGTTTTTGTTGGACTGTATGGCACATAAATTCAACTAAACTAAACTATTTAGTGCAATAAAAATATTAAGAAAATGACCGAAGCAGTTATTAAAATGACTGGTATGAGCATTGATTTTCTAAAGCTTTTTTCTTCGCAAAGACAACACCTTGCAGTACACATTTGTTAGGGTATAATGTCTGTTTTTATGCACTCAGTGGGTGACGTCTGTCTAATATCCTGTTACAAACTGTTTGAATGCAGATTATAAATGAAAGCTGTGCAGATAAATGTACTGTTCCAGCATAAATGTCACTCAGAGACATTCCTGTACAGATGGCTGCCACTCTTTAAAGAAACAGCTCCATGATTCCTTGTGTGCAAAGCAATTATCTGTGCAGTAAAATGCAGAAAATCTAATTTCTCTGTATGTCACATGTTACATCCGCCGCTTTACGACCAGTCCAGTTCCATTTACTCTGTTAGAGCACCAATGCATGGATGGTTACCTCACATAGCCTACACAATCCTTTTGGCCCCTTTAACCTTGGTTCTTCCCACAAACTTGTGGAAAGAAAGGACCATATTGTCCAAATATGTGCAAATAAAACTGATATTGAAGATTTGTAGCAGTATGTTTGATAGATGTGGCTCACAGTGCAGCTCTGAGCTGCAGAGAGCATGGTCATGAGGCTAATGGATGATATGGGTTGCAGTCATCTCTTTGAAATTCCACTCATGCCTCACATATCCCTGCATTCATCCTCTGAGGGTCCGTCTTTTATGGACTTGGCAGTTGGCCTTTATTGAGTGGATGAATGTTCATATTTCTGCACCTGGACTTGCAGCAGCGGAGAGTGAGGACATATGGCTTACGTCCATATTTCACTGTTAAAACACGCTGTTGCTTTTCGCCCATGCAGCTTTGCTTGCAGAACTGGATGCTGCATGAGCGCGTGCTTCTTGTTATGCAGAGGCACGTTTCTGAAATGAGAATTTTTTGTTTGTTTGTTTATTTTATAGCATCTTATCCACTTCCAGCTATATTTACCCAGTCTCATCTTCCTACCTCTTGTCCCTGAGCACGCCCCTGGTCCCCCCCCCCCCTCCGTCTGTCACACCACAGCTCCAATAAATCTGCCTTTTTTCCTGCATTTCCTGCGCACGAGGACAGAGCTCAGTGTCGGGTGGAGAGGCAGCCGGAGGTATGTCCAACACCAGCAGTGGATGAAACCAGGCCCAGCTGCAGGAGTCCATATTTACCTATCTACCCCCCAGCCCCAATCCGCCCCCTCCTCCCCGCCCCTGCTGCGGTCGCTACCAGCCGCTGTCTGGTCGCAGCGGTCCGGCTATGAGTCGCGGCGGCTCCCACCCTGCGCACGGTGCAATGCAACACAGGCTGCCGCTTCCAGGGAGCCCCGCATCAGCTGAGGGACTTTGTTGAAGCCTCTGAGGTAAAAAAAACTAAAAAACATGACACAGCGGCTCACATCTGGGGCCTGTGCTCGCGGTTGTTGGTAGCTATTCACGGTTCTTCCGCGCACTTCTACGGAGAGCTTCCCGGTCTAACGGTCGCGTCTCCACCGCTGCAATCAAGCTTCCAGGGAGGATTTGTGGTGTTTTTGACAAGTGGAGAGATTTGGGACAAGAACAAAAAGCAGATCAGTTGAGAGGAACTGCGAGAGCCCCTCAGGACTGCGCTGTCTCCCTCACACTGAGCTGGAAGGGTCTGGAGGACCACCGGTTGAACAGAGCTGTTCTGAACACCGAGGAGTCGCTCCAGTTCTGGTTCGTTTGAGGTAAAAGGTTCTGGACCCTCTCAGCACCATGGTGGTCTTCAACGGGCAGCTCAAGATCAAGATCTGCGAGGCTGTGGACCTCAAACCGACGGCTTGGTCCCTGCGTCACGCCGTCGGTCCCAAGACCCAGAGCTTCCTTCTGGACACGTACATCGCCCTGAATGTGGACGACTCGCGCGTGGGCCAGACCTCCACTAAGCAGAAGACTAACAGCCCCGCGTGGAATGACGAGTTCACCACGGAGGTCCACGGCGGCCGCAAGATAGAGCTGTCCGTCTTCCACGACGCCCCCATCGGCTACGACGACTTCGTGGCCAACTGCATCATCCAGTTTGAGGACATCCTGCACGGCAGCAAACACTTCGAGGACTGGGTGAGTCACGGAGGACACACGTGGGCACCGATTAGTCAGTTTGTTAAATTAAGCATTTGATTATTTTGGCTACAGCAGCCAAACCCAGGAGAAAACAAGAGTTTGTACTAATATGAGCTCGGAAGTCAAAATTTGGTCTGAGATGATTTATGCTTCAGCATAGTTTGAAACTTTTTGGACAAGTTCTCTTCTCCAGGAGACAGCAAGGACTTCACTAAGTCCTCCTTTGGATGTTTCTGCCTTTTATTCTGTTCTTTGTCCAGATGATCTAACACTGCTTCTGTAATGTTGAGGTCCGGCTTCTAGGGAGGACCCGTCCCTCCATCAGACCTGCTGTAGTCCAGGTTCTGGGGAGGACCCGTCCCTCCATCAGACCTGCTGAGGTCCAGGTTCTGGGGAGGACCCGTCCCTCCATCAGACCTGCTGAGGTCCAGGTTCTGGGGAGGATCCGTCCCTCCATCAGACCTGTTAAGGACCAGGTTCTGGGGAGGATCCGTCCCTCCATCAGACCTGCTGAGGTCCAGGTTCTGGGGAGGATCCGTCCCTCCATCAGACCTGTTAAGGTCCGGGTTCTGGGGAGGATCCGTCCCTCCATCAGACCTGCTGAGGTCCAGGTTCTGGGGAGGATCCGTCCCTCCATCAGACCTGCTGAGGTCCAGGTTCTGGGGAGGATCCGTCCCTCCATCAGACCTGTTAAGGTCCAGGTTCTGGGGAGGACCCGTCCCTCCATCAGACCTGTTGAGGTCCAGGTTCTGTGGAGGATATGTCCCTCCATCAGACCTGCTGAGGTCCAGGTTCTGGGGAGGATCCGTCCCTCCATCAGACCTGTTGAGGTCCAGGTTCTGTGGAGGATATGTCCCTCCATCAGACCTGCTGAGGTCCAGGTTCTGGGGAGGATCCGTCCCTCCATCAGACCTGCTGAGGTCCAGGTTCTGGGGAGGATCTGTCCCTCCATCAGACCTGTTAAGGTCCAGGTTCTGGGGAGGATCCGTCCCTCCATCAGACCTGTTAAGGTCCAGGTTCTGGGGAGGATCCGTCCCTCCATCAGACCTGTTTCCACTGATCTTTATATATTCATCAGTCCAGTTCTTGTGTCATGTGACAAAGAACAGGTTCTTCACAGCCATGTTTCCATGGAGACCATTTCTGATGAGGCTTTGGCCAACAGGTGGATCAGCTGAAGGTCCGGATGCATCTCTCAGGTCCTGGTTCAGGTCTTCCTTTTTCTTAAGGATGTCACTTTTGGCTCCTGTTCCTCTGCCGCAGTCTGAGCAGGACTAACAGTCCTGCACACCATGCAGAGATCTGCAGGTTTTCTGTTCTACTTTTATCTCTTTGGGAATTTTCTGCATTTCAGTCTTGGTTATTTATCGTTTCTGTTATTCATAAGTGCAACCATTGGAGTCTTTGTAACACATCAGGTTAGCTGTTAAGTTTTCTGTTATGTGTCGACTCAGCACTGATTCATCCCTTGAGTTAGGAGCCTTTTCATGGTGAAATGATTCAGACATCAGGGTTAAGTGGATTAAACGGAGAAACACATTCCTCTGAAAGTGTTCAATACAAGGATCCGACTGAGAAATGAATGAAAAATGTCAGAAATAAAAAGTTGTGCTCAAGATTACAAGAAATTCTGGCTGCTCGGAGGAAAAATACAGAGAGAAGAGTGACATCTCAGGATGCTTGCACGACACGTACACACCACCAAAGCAGCTGAAAAGTAAAATACAAACACCTCAGACTGGCAATAAGTTCAGTTAGAAGTACAGAAACAATCTGTTCTCTGATAGAGCCAGAAAAATGCAGGTAAACAGTTATAAGCTGTGCTTGAACTCATTGATTTATGTGAGATGATTCAGAAACGCAGATAAATGAGGATCCACCTGCAAAAACGTCATTTAGGTGGAAATATTAAATATAACATCTGATCTGAAGTTATTGTGCCTCTGTTACATCTGCACCCGTTTCATGAGACCTAAAATATAACAATTACATAAACATCTTCATGTAATCAAGATAAAACTATGAGGTAACATGATTAATAACATCAGGCTGCAGACTCACTAATGACAGAAGCTTCACAGTCCTGATATGTGGGTTTATAACATGCACCTCAGTAAGACAGGCAGGGGTTGAGCAATAAAAAGATGGTTTAAGCTAGCTGTTACTTAGCTTTAAATGTACCGTCATGTGAAATAAACGCAGCGCAGACAAATGGCTGTGATTGCTAATCCTTCCTCCATCATCTCTTCTGCTGTCCCTCAGTAAACACGGTGAGCTGCTGATGTTCATAATCTGCATTTTAACCACAGCAAAGGCCCAAAACCAGCTGACAGGGAGAGAAAAGTCGGAGCAGTTACTTTAATTCTGCAGCCAGAGAAGTTTATATGCAGGAATTTTACAAATATTATTGCATTGAATCCGTGATGGGCGATACTCTTCCTACGATACCTGTAGTTCATCTACCTTTTTATCAGTACCCATACTGTTTGCCTCTTCAAAGAAAATTACACTATTATACATAGTGCATTGGTAACTTTATTGCAAAGCAGTATGAAATGAAACTAAAAACTTATAGGAAATGCTGATGAAAATTATGCTTAAATATATTAATGAATAAAGTGAATTAAAAGATTAAAATAAATCTGTTTAGAAATATTAAGCTGATCAGGCTGCAGATTAGTAGGAAATTATTTACATACTAATCTGAATACTAATATAATAATGAATAAAACAGTGTGGAAAAACATGCATTAAACCAGTAGAATATGAAAACACAACACCATCACTAACACTAGTATCATCATCATCATAAGGCTGCCATAATTATGTGACACGGAAGGAAAACCCTGTGTTTGGTTTTACCAGTAACTTCATTGCCCGAAACTCTCAGAAGTGAAAACAAACTGCATGTTTTGTGCGGTGGTATCTCCATATTCAAAAATGCATCAAATCCGATCGTTTGACTTGTAGATATTGAAGCATCAGCTGTCGTTACTCCCATCCCTACTTTGAATTGGGCTTCATGAAACTGCATTTTACATTTATTTATATAGCACATTTAAAAAACAACTGAAGTTGACCAAAGTTTTTCACAT
The DNA here is from genome assembly GCA_023101725.1 of Atherinomorus stipes. Taxonomy (NCBI): domain Eukaryota; kingdom Metazoa; phylum Chordata; class Actinopteri; order Atheriniformes; family Atherinidae; genus Atherinomorus; species Atherinomorus stipes. Next base: position 130,203 of record JALJCO010010996.1, on the reverse strand, counting down.
AAGGTCAAAACTGAATCAGACAGCATTCAAAATAACATGAAGAAAAATAATGAAAAATGTAAAACATAAATACAAAGCACCACATGCTAACTTGAGCTAAAAATGAATGAATAGGCTACAAATTTTAAGTCTTTGCTGCTCTAACAATGATCTAACACCTCCCGTCCACTGCTTCCGCTCCGCCCCGCTCCGATCCGCTGCGCTGCGCTCGAATCCGTCTTCTCCGGCGGGCTGCAAAAACCCTCGCACACATACTCCGCCTCACTCCGGCAGCACCCTCTCCGTTCAGTCACAAAGCAGGCAAAAGAGCATGCGCGAGAAGCAAAATCTTTTGGCCTTCAACTTCCAAAATGAGTGTTTACAAGTGACAGTTTTTGTAGTTTTGACAGGATCTGACGTGCGGCGACCTACTTTGTAGGGAGTATGTATACGGCACATTGAACTACACACATTGCCCAATTTGCCCATTCTCAAGTCACACAAGACGCAATATTATTTCATAAAAAAGTTTTTATTGAGATGCTACAATATGCCCAATACGTTTTATACACAGCAATCAATTTCTTCTGTGGTGGATGTAAAAAAAAACTTTATAAACCGGATGTTTCATGTTTGCAACTTCCTCCAAACGGAGCGGAGCGGAGCAGAAAATAGAGTTGATCCGTATTTTTGGCGGAGGCCAACGGACCCGAGCGGACGTGTCGGAGCGGAGCGGAGCGCTGGCGGAGAAGTGGACTGCTGCTCATTGATTAAAATAGCAACGGATTTGCTGCGTCGTGCGGACCGGAGCGGGGCGGAGCGGAGCGGAGGCAGTGGACGGAGGGGGTAACAAGGGGAGTGGTAGCCTAGTAGTTACAGGTTCGCAGTTATCTATGCAGTTTTCAGTCTGAAGCGCTTATTTTTGAGATTTGTTTGACATTTATCAACACAAAAGATGTGCAGACTCGAAGCAGTAATGGAGGTCTGGTGTAATTAATATTAGGCCTACACAATTACTGTATTGGTTTGAGTGGGATTTTTTCCATACAAAAACATGAACAATAAACATTTTCTTTGTAAGCTCTTTTATTTTAAATAAAAAACTATAATTTATCAGTTTTTGATAGAAACATAGGTGAAGACAGCTGCTGTTTTCTTCTGTGAAGAGGAGGGAAGAAGATGGAAAAAAAGAAGTGATGAGGATGAACACCAGATGTGGGTGGGGGATATGATGAAAATGATATGGGTCTGGGCTTCACTTGGATCGCTGATACAGATTGCCCAAAGCCTATACTGTATTGTTGCAATTTTTTTTTTTACACAGCTGAAAATATAACATTTATGTCAAAATCGTGCTTTCTGTGACTGAGCCTATGTCTGTCACTCATCCTCTTAAAAGTGAAAGCTAGTGCGTAACTTTGTTGCATTATGTTGAAACCAGGGATGTTCCATATTGGCTTTTTTTTTTTTACCAGTTAATTAATTATTCCAATATCTGATATCAACTGATACGTATATATGCAGATAACTGTGAGGTTGTATCTCTCATATTTTGAGAAATACAGTTATGTTCTGCTCCAAGAGCAAAGATCCCAAAAATATCCTTAACTCAGCCAGAGGAGTTCATTTTGGGCATCTGGCTGTTACATATCAGATGCTTACAGGTATTAGCCAACATTTGGCTAATTATAATGATTCTGAGAACTTGGTAACTTGACCAACAACTTAAACCAAATATATTATAAGCAGCTTCAAAGCAAGTCAGTCTGTAGCAGCAGCAGCTGCACCTAGGGATTGGCACCGAAGTCGGTGCTTTTATTGGTACATACTGAACTCCGTCTGTACTACCAAGTACAGATTCACATAAAATGAAATGGTACCATGTTTGGGTACCTAAATGCATCCTTTTTACTGTGAGGGAGTGGAAGAGTTGGTGACTTCTATGCTGCACGTGAACGTCGCATCGCATGACATCAGCCGCAGCGGCTGCATGTTCAGTCAGAACATTTTGAAAGTTACTGGATGCTTTCTGCCACTACCACGTCTGATTTCCTCCTATGTGAACTAATGAGAGCCGATTCTGGAAGCTGCTCTGTCAAAAATAGACTCGACGTCCATATTTAGAGGAGAGCTGCGACATCGTGCTTCTGGCTCATGCTGTGGGTCCCCGACATGGACTAAACCATCGATTAAAATGGTCCTCTTAAAGGGGAACTTCGGTTTTTTTCAATCTGGACCCATTTTCTTGCATGAAATGTGTTCATTTACTCACCCAGACAGTTTTGGTGCAATGTAATTTCCTTCGGGAGATATTTAGATCCACTCGAGATCAGCGTAGCCCCTGTGAGCTCGAAGCGGCTTTTTCGTGGTGATTCGTCATTATTTACAAACTTTTTACAGCTTTTTACTTTGATGATGTCACTATTATGCGACACCATAACAAGTAAATGTCTGTAAATAAGGCCAAATCACCACGAAAAAGCCGCTTCGAGCTCACAGGGGGGGTGGGGTCCGACCAATGTTTCGTAACAAAACATTGGGGAAATAAAGGAGTTTGTGGCATATTATGCCTTATTTAGAGGCTGGATGCGGTGCCCCATTACTGCAATTACATGGCGCATACGCTGATCTGGAGTGGATCTAAATATCTCCAGAAGGAATTCAAGTTGCCCCAAAACTGTCTGGGTGAGTAAATGAACGTATTTCATGCAAGAAAATAGGTCCAGATTGAAAAAAACCAAGTTCCCCTTTAAGTTCCGGCGGCCGCACAGCACACAGAGCGCAGAGAAGACGGACCCGCTCTGAACTGCCTTTACTGACCAGGCGCAGCCAAATCCACAGATTATACAAATAATAACGGACTTTTATTATGTCTATGTCATGGATGACGTGCGTACCGAACCACGGAGAGGGTACTGTGTTTTCTCTCTCTTTCAGTTTGTAGGGTCCCATAGTTTTTCCTCCCTCCAGGTTATTTACGTTATTAGCATAAAGCTAACTGTTATGTTCAACAGAAATACCTGTCGGGGCGGAACGTCACTTGCGTTAATCTTCAGCCCAGGTTGTTAACAGAAAAACCATCCGGGGGGATGTGCAAAATACAAAGAGTGAATTCAACTAATCCTCGAGGCAGTGAAAGGGACTAGAGACAGGAATTTAAAAAAAACAAACATGCATGTCCATGTTTTTTAATACTAATGGGTGATGAACCGCTAAATACCAAAAATAACATTTCCACCCACGTTTCTCTTCGTTGCCTTGAACATGCTGTGCGCTGCAAAATGCGCTGCAATTCGGTGTCCGAATTTCCCGCGCTGCCCTGCGGACGTGACGTCAAATGACGCTGCATCCAGTTTTGATACAAGAAGAAGACGGTCGCGGTAAATTCAAACACTGTAAGCGATAGTTATGGATTCTTCTGCCGTCAGCAAACGATCCAGATCAACTGAAAGACACTAAAAAGTGTAACTATGAAGAAAAAGCTTAGTAAACAAGATTATAGCTTCAGTTTGTGCACGCTCCCGTGACGGCTCGGCTCGTGGCTGCAGTTACCTGAAGTGGCAGTTGCAAGTTTTGTTTCTTAATCTTGCCTCTAGTCCCTTTAATTTGCCTCGAGCAATTTTATGAATCGAATTACTCAAGTAATTGTTGCAGCCCTAGTTGTCACATGACTAAAAAGGAATGCTGGGACATGAAGTTCTTCCACAATAACAGACTTTTTGACATTGGACCAGTTCTATTGGAACAAGATCAGTGCTATTGGAACAAAATCTCATGAGATCTCGTTGTTCTGTTATGAAATCTCACGAGATTTCATTAGTAAAAAAATATCAGTTCAAATAACCGATACAGATATTTTCCAATATTACATTTTAATGCTGATATTAGCCGATAATATTGGACATCCCTAACTGAAACTTTGTTGATGTTGTTATTGTCACGTGTGTGGTTATTTGCACATGGCTAAACATGAGTCTATATATGGCGATAAAACAAAACTTTGTTGGGATTTTTTTTTTTTCCCCTTCTACTTTTTGAACGGGGGGATTGTTGGTGCGTCAACCCGGTTGGGACGTAGAAGGGGATGCGCATGCGCTGCAAAAAAAGTTTGGGAACCACTGTTTTTAAATCAGGAATCTAAGTCTTGCCTTTTTATTGAGTAGTGTTGCATCTGGTATCCTGGCACATTTCTTAATTTTAGAACATCAGCAGGGTTTGCTTGTAGAGAGGCACAAGTGGTCACAAAGAATGCAAACATCAAATATGAAGCCCTCTTTGCACAAACTGGCGCAATCATCCTTGCACTTGGTGCAGAAGACCCAGAGTTTCCTGGGTTGAGGTCGTCAGAATGTATGAACATGCTGCTTCAGCGCTGTTGTCTCTCCTGAATTCTGCAATGTCAGGAAACTATTTGAGACACACCGACAAGGCGCTATTAGGTGAGTGTGAACAAGTAAAAGAGGGAAAATGGTGGTGTATAAAGAGCATCTCCTTTATAGCTCTGCAATCTGTTTGCAACCTGCATATGAAATATTTATAGCTGATCAAGATTAGCTTTACCATCTGTTTTTTCCCCCCACCATACCAAAGTAAATTAATCTTTAATGTAGAAATAATACTGCAAGGACACAGAAAAGCAACTCAAAACAGTGATGCACTATTGGCTTATTAAATTTAAATGGCCAGCTGGTTTAATGAGCAAGCGTCACATCCAGCACACATGGAGCAACATCATGTTTCACGTAAGGTCACGTTTCTGTCCAGAGAAGCAAAACAGACTGAATCTGTGTCTAAATGTCCCACTATCAGCTGCAGCCGAGGCAGCAGAGTTACAGCAGAAATGTGGGTGAAGGTAAAACGTAAGGAGGGAATAAAAACACCCCCTAACTGGAGATTAGTGGCCTTCACAACACTCCAGCATTCAGATAGATTTCCTCACCACAAACATGTTTTTTCCACGACGCAGACTTTAGGCCGAGCCGCTACGCTCATACAGATCCTGTTCGCTTTGTTGTGCTCTTTTTAGATGAACCAGTGACCCACAGCTGAACTACAAAGGATGGAAGAGTGGGCTTGGTTTTGGCCACATGCATGTTACGGACTTGCACACTCATAAACACACACACACGGCAGCAGGAAAAAGGCTGCTCATTGTTATTTGAATCGCTTGGGTGTTTGATAGCATTATCTCTGAGACTGTTATTTATGGACAACGTGAGAACGTGGGGGGCATGACAAGATGACAGGTAGAAATGATAATGATTTATGATAAGAAGTCAAAGCTGCAATAACTGGGATGCCTCATTAGTCCCACTAGTACACAACTGTATTTGTTTAAATATCAATAATTTAAGTCAAAATACATTACCAGCTGGTCTCAACATCTAATCTGCATCCATCCACCTGACTGAGAGTGATTCTAGATCCATATCTTCATGTTGGGCAGGTCTGGACTGAGACTCGCTGGGTATGAGGTAATCTCAGACCAAGAAAAACAAAACACCACGTTGTGGGAATTAAACAGTTTGAGTAATTTCCGAGTGAGTAATGCTAACAGAAATCTGCTATGAGGTGGTTTTTGTAGAGACTTGATGCCTCTTAGTTGTCTTCAGAGCCACAAACCAACCTGATTTGATAAAAACTAATAGCTAAAAAAAAAAAAACCATGATAAACTTTTCTTATTATGATCTGCAAAAATCAATGGTGATAAATTCTTTATCACTATATAAACATCTACCAAAGACTAAGACACAAATGTGGGGGCTGTTAATTGTGCTTTATTAAAGTATTAAAGCATGGCTTAACCTATTTTACACTTGGCAGGGCTGCACTTCTGTCCACTTCAATTTATTGGTACACCAGAGGTGGATGCTATCCCAGCAAATTGATTAAGACATGTTACTCTTTAATTTGATGTTAGAAACAATGACCTGGACTTTCCCTCTATAGTTACTGTATGAATGACTGACTGGTTTCAGATGGCTGTAGGAAAGTGAAGTTCTACCAGATATAATCACAACCCTCTCAAATAACTGTGCTGTCTTTTCAGTATTGTGGTTTCTCACAGGTTCTGGCGTCTCTAATCAAATAATCAGGCAGGTGTTGGTGGTGATCTTGAACTCTTATCGACTCTTACTCATTGGAACTCTGCTAAAAATAAATCCGTGGAGCATTCGCTGGCTGTAGTTTGCTTGAAACTTTGGTTCACAAAGTTGGGACTTGTGTGATTTGCTGCAGGTTCTGCTGGCGTGTTGCCAGGTCTGCAGTGGTGTTTCACCGAATTTCAGCTTCACTTTCATTAAAAATGAAGCAGGTGTTTCTTGTTATAATCCTAGACAGCACAGGCTCTGTTAATTCAGTCTTGCAGGGAGGATACTTTTCCACGATGAAGAGGGAACAGCTTGCTAGCTAGTTGCAGGTCTGAACTTAGTACATCATAGTAGGCCTATGATATGGTTGAAAAATACTCATTCACCCAGGGGGAAACTCTAATATTGTGGTAGCACCCTCAAAATCAATTCAATCCTCAGAGATTGCAATTAATGCATTAGGCTGTTGTGTAGGTTTGGGATGATAAGCTTTTCTCCCAATTTGATTATTAACGTTTTTTTTTTTTTGTTTGTTTTTTTTTTAGTATCGATTCGATTAAAATTGCGATTCTTTGATTTGTCTGATTTTTGTGATTTTTTTTTTTTTTGAAACACCAGACCAAGTTGTCTGTCATTCTCCGCCTTCAATTATTTTTTTTCAGAAACAGATATATGAAATGTTATTCAACAGTAAAAAACAAACAACAAAAACACAAACATTTGGAGAAAAACTATAATTTTCTTCACACCCAACTTAGAAACATGCACTAAAATGAAGCATTTAAATTTGACAACAAATAGACTTGTAGAAAAATCCCAATTTGAAAAATGTCCCCCCCCCCCCCCCAAAAAAAAATAAAAAAAATAAAATTGTTTCAATTGGATTTTCCCACCCCTAGTGTTGCGTTTGTTGCCTAGCAACAACAAAATCAATGACATCGCAGGTTGTGTCTATAGGAGTACCAGGTGTAACATAAACTATTACTACAATAACACATGCAAACTCTGGACAATATTATGGATAAAGACTCCCAGCTAACATATTTGACAGCAGTGGGGGTTACTGTAAGTAGATCTGCAATTCCACCTCCTTTTAGCCCCTCCCCAACCACCCCCCCATCCCCCTCGGCCCCCCAAGATCAATGTGCATGGTTGATCAGATCAGTAAAAACTGTTGGAAGTATAATGCGGGTCATGAGACACAGACAGTTGTGGTTACTTTCTCCAGACTTAGACCATTTTTGATGCATTATTCCGTGATTGTTTCTTGGCTTCTTCCATTTCTGGCTTTACTTTCTTAACTCGATGACAAGAAACTTAAACAAAATAGGACAGATGTCAAGAAACTAGATGACAGAGGTGGTTAGAGCTGGACCACGACTGTAGTCTGGCCTCTGCTTCTGGGTTTGATCCAGTAACATTTGTCTCAAACAAGATTTAAACGCATTAGGAATGTTACTGTCTCTCTTAAACTTGTGCCTTCCAAACATGAACTTAATTTCCCTCTTGCAAAAAGAGAAACTTTCTGCTCAGATGTATTATGTGAGGACCAGACACTTATGACATGAATGGAAAAGTCTTAAAACGAGCTTTGACCAGGAGGTAAAAGAAAACCATGGCACTCTGAACCAGGTTTAACCTGGTGGGTTCCCATAGAAAACAGGTTTTTATGTTTTATTGTATCCTATGCAGTAGTGTATACCATCTGTTTAGAACAAAGATCATTGAGTTACGCACAAAGTCACAAGAACATAACCGCAAACATAATGTGCTCATTGTTTGTTCAAAAAAAAAAAAAACTGTCGTGTGCACAATATCTTTTCAGGAGAGCTGTGTCACCTGTTTGTCACTGTGTCTTCCAAGAACTGGCTTTCCTTCAAGGAGGGTGCTACTGTTAGTCAGCACATTGTTTTTGTATCCCATGTCATTTATTATGTAGCAAAAGTCCTCACTTTATCTGTAACACAACACGAAGTACGCCTCAGAGAAGACGCACGGCCAGAAGACTGCTATTACATTGTAATCACTCAACTTGAGTCTTCCAGTAAGTGTTTAAATGAAATGTTAACATTTTACATGCTGGGAGGACACCCCGCTCAAACAAAGCTGAAGCAATTCATGAATAATAGAGGCAAAATGCAGCTTTTTGTTTGCGAGAGTCAAAGTTGATCTTTGGGTTACTGCAGCGTGCATCTGCTCCAATCTCACATTAAATCGTTTGTTGAGCAATAAAAGAACAAGTGATGCAGTTTGAGGCCTTTTTTCCTCCTTATGGTAACTTCATGTTATCTGTTTGATAATCAGTTCACATATGAATAATGGAAATTGTAATTATTTTTATCTCTAAAGGATGATGTAATAACTGAAGAACTCGGGCTGCAGCTTTCTTTTTGTCATTAAAAAAAAAGGAAATTTTAAGAATAAAACCGAAAGAAGGCTGTTATATTTCTGCAGACTGCAGAAATAATTCATTCCTACTCAAACACTGCTGTCGTACAAAGAAGAAACACACAACCCATCCAAAATATTACACCCACAAGACCACCAGCGACGCGGCACACAAACACACCGGTTCTAAATTCACCCCTTCACTTTCTCTGCTGCCAGTTCCCACAGTCTAATATTAGACCTGCTGGCTCCAATCACACACGCTGTGGACAGTTTCAGGTAAATTTGATCAGGAATGTGAGGATCCAGACAGTCTGCTGCGGTGCTTCCAACTCATGGCAATCAATTTCTTTGGGGGGGAAAGGCCAGTAAGAATGATTCGTATCTGATAGGCTGGGGGAGGAACCTGGGGTTGATCTTTTAGGAGCAAAGCAGATTCAGATAAAGGCACAGTCAATGAAAATAGTTCTGATAGTAGAGCTGAGAACTGACCCCTGCAGTAGGTGGACCCATCCAAGGGAGGGCATACTGTATGTGAGAAGTTTTTGGAAGGGAAGTGTAAAACTCGTATCCTTAGGTTTAGTGAGTAGGGGAACCTAAAGATGGATTTAAAGTTTATTGCCATCAACACCCTCGACTGCCCCTTTTTATTGCAAATGTGACAAGTGGCCTTTTAAATATTTGGCTCTGCTTTGGTATTTGGATTAATGCCAAAACGTGCACATGACTGTGATGTGTTTGCATTTGCATGTTTGGTGTTGATGTGTTGATAGATGCTGAATGTTGAAAGATGAGCACGTTGAGGTCAGAAGTTGATGTCTGGATTTAAACTGAGCAGAAGTGAGAGCTGCAATGAGATTGAAGCATTGGCTGGCTGGCTACTTTACATTTAAACAATGACAAAACCCCTCTTTTTTGGCATTTTTAGAACATACACTAGCATAAACATGTTTTATAGGATTGCACGGTATGTAAAGCACTGAAACATGAATTTGGATTTCATGGACTGCTGAGGGAAACATGTTTCTGGAAGTTTCATCCTGTTGTTTTACACGAATGCATAAAGATGAGTTATGATTAGGGCTGCACGATGTTGGAGAAAACTCTCAACTTGTATGTTGCAATATGAAAAAAGGAATTTTCAGCACTCCTGCTTTCTTAGGCTACATCGGATTTGATGCCTAAATCCAATTTTTTTAATGTGTGGTTACACATATTTTATAATGTGACCCATATCGGATTTCTCACGATTACACCATCCCGTCATTTAAAACACCCCGCATGCATACCTAGTGTTTACAAAACTGAAGCGCGTGCATACAAACAGACAAGAGGATTTACCAGACAGATACAATGATGGGAAATTGTTAGACTACTGATCTAAAATGTAAAAAAAAATAAAATAAAATAAGTCACCAGATTTAGATATAATTAACAGTACTGTGGGTTTCAATCGTCTCCTGTTGCTTTTTAAATTATGCCAAGAGCGAGCGCACTGGTGATTTCTTTAATTGTGTTCTGATTAATTTCCAAAATAAAGTTTTAGCATCTGAAATCAGATTTTAAACATTTCTGATGGAGCTCGTTAATCGGGATGATGCGGCTTCATTCTGAACCAATATTTCACTGAACCTGGACGACCCGCGGCATCTGGAGATAAAAGAGTTTTGTGTGACGTGCGTAATGCGTAAATGCGCTTCCCTGTACAACATGAAGGAGACATAATTCACATGTTTTGGCTGGAATTAGTCAGTGACTTCAGGTGTCACCTGCAGCGCCGTCATTGATATCTGTAACTGTAGTTAGTAATGTTGCAAATGATGCCAGCGCGCGAAGACGCACGGCTCTGTAGAGACTTCGTTCCGGTGACAAGACTGTATTTCTGCTTCAGTCAGTGATTCTGAGATTCAGACATGAATCTAACATGTTTCAGACCAGACCAGTTACATTAATATGTGGAGGAGATTATATTTCCCATTTCATTTTAGTAACATTTATTTAAGTTGGTTTACGAGGTTGTGGAGTCCATCTCCTTTAAAAGCACCTAAAAAATCTGAATGCCGGGGAGGAAGGTTTTTAAAGAAAGGTGGGATGTTTTTTTTTTATTATTATTTTTTATTTGAATTTTAATACCGTCATTCCGACCATAGAATGAAAAAAATGTCGAAATGACGAGACGTTTGCCATTTCGACTGTGGGGGATGTTGAAGTGGATGAATGTGGGAATGGTGATTGCCTCCCACACCTTTCCTCCTCATCTCTCTTTCTCTGTCGGGCCCCCATTCTCGTATTTAACTACTGCTCACATCTTAATAGTGCGCCAAAATTAAGCAGATTTAATGACGTGTGGAACGCAATGTGTAAGAAGATCCGATCTGCCTGCTTACACTGCAGTCGCATTGTCACAGATCTGATTGATATCCAATTTATTTCCACATATGAATGAGGCCTGTATCCGATCTCAACAGATCCGAATGCATGCGTCTTTTTACTGTTTACATGTTCAAAAAGCAAATCGGATCTGAGTCACATAAGAGCAAAAAATCGGAATTGGGTCACATTTCACTGACAGTGTAAATGAGGCCTTATTGATGATTAACCTGCAGTGATCTTACATCTTCAGGAATATTGCGAGAATGTTTTTTGCCTTTAAGTTATTTTTAACTTTTACTGCTTGCTTTTATTGCGCCAGGACCTGAGTATATGTGTTGTTTCTTTATACAAATGTGAGTTGCAAAGGTTGTTCTTCACCAAACTGATTGAGAACGATGGTGATTGGTGGATTGCTGTACGCAGTTTGTCTCAGGTATCCTTGGAATTAGATGAGAACACATTAAGTTAATTTGCCTCCCAGATTGCAGGACCTGCAGTGGGTTATTGCACACATGAACATTGCGATGATGATGCTCAAAGGATATATTATGTAGCCCTAGTAATGATGGTTGATTATATAATTATGACACCTGGCCTATGGCTGGGCGATGCATCGATAAAGAATATTTGACATATTGATATATTTTTAAGTGAGATGTGAAATTGGACCGATCACATATATCGATATACTAGGGATACACAATATAATCGGCCCCCTATCAGTATTGGCCTATATCGGCCTTTAAACTGAGTATCGGACATCGGCCACCCCACAGATATTTAACAGATATTTAACCGCCCAGCCTGCTGTTTCTGAAGTCTAAAAGAACCCCCCAAAACTTCTTTTTCACCTTCAAAAACTTTTTTATAGACTTTAAATACTTCTAAAGACTAGGGGTGGGAAAAAATTTCGATACACTGAAATATCGCAATATTTCCATATGATGATATCATGTTGACATTTAAAAATGCGGTATTGATCTATTTTACTAATGAAATCTCGCAATATTTTATTGTTCTGTTATAAAATTTTGCGGGAATTCACCAAATATTGTGAGATTTTGTAACAGAACGATGAAATCTCGCAAGATTTTGTAAGTAAAATAGATCAATGCCGTGTTTTTAGATATCGATTTGATATCGGCATATAAAAATATTGCGATAATCAGTGAATTGATATTTTTTCCCACCCCTATTTTTAAGTGTCGGAAACGGATAACAAAACTACTATTTGGAATGACCGCTTATTTTTTTCACCTTTAATCGATACCAGTTATCGGCCACATGAATTTAAAAATGTTGAGTATCGGCCAAAATTCCAATATCGTGCATCCCTACGATATACCTAGTTGAGTGTTTGTTTTTGTCTTTACATATAAATGCTGCACTTACTAGGGTTTGTCAAATTTAATTCTTATGTAACGTCATTATTTGCATCCCTGGATCTGTTGGGGATGTCAAGATTACAGATTTTATTCTGGGTATGTAGGTACCTTATCACAGTAGTGAACAGAATCCACTAAAACCCACTTTAACCTCCGTATTTATGACCCAACCGATGTATCAAATAACTGTTTTTATTCTGTGCACAAGTTGTGCGGATCTGCCGTCATGGTTCAGACATGATATTTGCATTTAATATCGCAGTTAATCATGAAAGTAAATAATCACGACATCCCTAATACAACTGTTATGGAGTATTTATGTTTATATTTTCTTCTTCTGTGAACAGCTGAGCATTATTTCATCTGGCCAGTTTAAACAAAACTACTTGTGACATCATATTTGGCTTTGATTATGACTAAACATTTGCTCTCACTTTGCAATGAAAATATCAGGATATATAACATATTGTATATCAATATTGTATATTGGGATATGACTTTTGGTCCACTCTGCCCAGCCCTAACCTGACTATTCTGTGTGTGCTAGAGCTCTCATTTTAGACTACGTCCAACAACACCTAAATACATGGCTGTTCACATTTATGTCCATATCTGATAAGATTCTCCTCTTTGATCATACTACTAAAAAAAAAGTGACTTGTATTTTGTGTGATAAAGGAATGCCAATTTTTTTTTATTTATTTATTTTTTATTTCAACCGTACCTGCCAAGTATGATCCTATGATGTAATATAGTCGTTTAGAGAAAGGCTGAAGTGGCAGAGATCCGCCTCTAAACACAAACATGAGCAGATATTTCAGTTAATAAGAGCGTGTGAACTGAAACCTGAAAGCTGTGTTGTGACATGTAAAGTACCTAAAAAAGTCATTGGAGAAAAAAATCCTCACATGTCTGCTCTCCTGCAAGCTTGTACAACGTCTGTCAACAGTCACCTTCTGGAGAAAATGATACCAGCTAAGCAGGTCATGTAGCACAGCGCACCGCAACACACACTCACTGTCAGTAGTGAATCCAGGACCCAGAAGTTTGAGCTCATCATTCAAGCATGCATGAAGAACAAATTGCAGCGATATGAAAATAGTTGCGTAATGGATTGTGCAAAGTGCTCCAGAGGTTTAGAGCTGACTCACTGAATTGATGACGTGTAGGCTCAAATTACTTCAAATGGTTTCTTGAATTAATTTTTCTTGCTATTCATGCATTTCATGTTTATTTTCCTAATTAAAGAAGTGATATTGTGCAAGTTAGCCAGACTGTCCACTTGTTACTGTATGCAGCGGTAAAGTTTGTATGTTAACACAAGTTTAGCTGAGTGAATTTCAGCCATCCCGTTTGTGGCTTTTCACTGAGATTCAGAGAAAGCACCAAAACCAGAACAACAAAAAAATTTTTTTTTAAATGCAGCGACCGTCGTAAATTTGACATGAAAAAGATCAAATTCCCAAATCTGTCAGGAACTGCAGCTCTCCTCAGAACAGTGATTTGATGTGTAGGCAGCCGCCTTGTTAGAACATGTCATTAAAGACAGAATCAGAGTGAAAGAAGCGAGTGTTTGGTGTGACTGAAACAGGCGGTGAGGGAGGAGAGGCACAAAGACTGACAAGAGAGAGACAAAGAGGGCGTTGAAGTTAGCTGTCTACTTTAGAATGGCTAAACGAGGGGGTGAAAGAGGGGGGAGGATGGCGTGTTTTCTGAGGCAGAGGAGTTTGATCGCACCGTTATGATTCATGTGCAGAGATTCACTTAAACTAGACACCAAACTTTTTAACAAGAATGATGGAATTACCACCTCTTTTTAGACATTAGTTGTACATATTCAAGCATGAATAATCCCATTTATGGAAATTATAGCAACAATGTCAATGACTTTAAAGGAAAAATACCTGCAGTCTTGCATGTTTGAACTTGCAACTCATTCAAATCCTAACCGCAAGTTGCTTGAGTCGATTAAAAAAATCTAATAAATTAGATGCTTTGTAATTAATTAATCTCGATTAATCACATTTTCTTTTATTACATTACAAAAATTGTCCCCCAAAATAACATTTTCTTTATTTAAATGGATTTACAGGGACAACTAAATCAAATAATAGACGCAGAAATTCCAGCTCTATTTTGTCAAATGCATTTATTTGTATTTTAAATTAAAAAAAAAAAAAAAAGTACGAAAAATAAATAAAATCATCCCTGGCCAAAACTGAACAGACCTAAAGTTAAAGTATACCATATTTAGCTGGCTGTTTTCTAATTAAGAGTCTACAACATAATACAATTTAAAAAAAACAAAAAAACAAACGAAATCAGGGTGTGTGTGTGTGTGTGTGTGTGTGTGTGTGGGGGGGGGGGGGGGGGGGTCTGAAAACTATCTAACGCAACAAATGCTGCATTCCATTTACCTCGGAACTGGGAACTGGGGGTGACGTCACCCCCGACCAAATTACGTTCCAGTAGGGGATTATCACGCTTTCCGGAAGTTTACGGAATCTAGGCATTTCCTCTTCCGGACCATTTTAGAAATAGCTGTCCCTGCTCTGTTTTACTTTGAAATTCGGATAAACGCCAAACATACTTAAGTTTTCATTGATTCCCGACTGAAGTGATGCTAAGGAAGAAGTGGATCAAAGCGATCGATTCGTCGCGGTGAAGGGCCGAACTTTATAATAAAACAACGTAGCACGTTTGTTTGTAGCCGGCAGACTACACAGCTGGTGTTAGCAGGCTAGCATTAGCCAGCTTGATGGCGTGCCTAACTTTGTGCGGTGGAAAACACACAAGCATCTGAAAGCGTCTCCTTTTTTGGCAATCCCCAGTTGTTCCATTGGAAATTTTCAGATGTTTGTGTGTTTTAAGACGCACAAAGTTAGGCACGTCAGCTAACGCTAGCTGTGAAGTGCCGGTGTTGTGCTGCACCAGCTGCAAACAAACGTGCTACGTTGTTTTATTATAAAGTTCGGTCCTTCACTCTATCGAATCGCTTTGATCCACTTATTCCTTAGTATCACTTCAGTCTGGAATCCATGAAAATTTAAGTAGTGTGGCATTTATTCAATTTACGAAGTGGAACAGAGCAGGGACATTGAACTGGCCCGGAAGTGGACCGTCTAAATGTTTCAAGTTCCGGAAACCGGAACACGGAAGCATGATAATCCCCTGTTGACAGGTCGGAAAACCAGATAGCAGCCTAGCAAAACAACATGTTAGCTAAGGCTATTGTTATTAGCCGTTGTTAGCTCAGCTGGTGTTGTAGTTCACATATACCTCATGGAAAATGTGAATAACTTTACGTTAGCTTCCCCATACATCTAGATATAAAACAATACGACGTGTATGACTGATTTAATGCAACAAAAATTTTTCAGAAATCCAAATAAATGTAGCATTATAAAAGCTTCTGCTACTGCTACACTGGGCGTGGCCATCTTTAATCTGCACTCGGAGGTGTGAGATTTCACCAACTTTTCGAGCGGGTATGATTTATGTTGCAGCTTAAATAAGGGACGTAATCTCACCTGTAACCACAACTTTCATAACGGAATTAAAAGCCATTACAATGCTTTATAAAAGGAAAAGTGGAGCACGAACAGCATTTCCATTACAGTTTTTCGCAAGATAAAAATAACTGGTGGTCATGTGTCACTAAAGCGTGGCAACAAGATGTTATCCCGTGGCCAGAAATTATTAAATCATGGACACGAGATAGCCGATAGGGGTGGTAAAATCGTATTAAAAAAATCGAATTGGGCTTCTTTGGGGGGGGACAATTTTTCAAATTTGAATATTTGTTTAAAAATCTTTTTAAACTTTTTTTTTTTTTTTTTTTTTTACTTTTTTTTGTTTCCAGCAAAAAAAAAAGTGTGAAATGTCACCAAGATCTTGCATTGATGATGGTAGAGTCTGACCGCTGCGCAAAGCCCTCTCTAGCACATCCCAAAGATTCTCAATGGGGTTGAGGTCTGGACTCTGTGGTGGCCAATCCATGTGTGAAAATGATGTGTCATGCTCCCTGAACCAGTCTTTCACAATTTGAGCCCGATGAATCCTGGCATTGTCATCTTGGAATATGCCTGTGCCATCAGGGAAGAAAAAGTCCATTGATGGAATAACCTGGTCATTCAGTATAATCAGGTAGTCAGTTGACCTCATTATCTGAGCTCATACTGTTGCTGAACCTGGACCTGAGCAACTGCAGCAACCCCAGATCATAACACCGCCCCCACAGGCTTGTACAGTAGGCACTAGGCATGATGGGTGCATCACTTCACCTGCCTCTCTTCTTACCCTGATTCGCCCATCACCCTGGAACAGGGTAAATCTGGACTCATTAGACCACATGACCTTCCATTGCTCCACAGTGCAATCTTTATGCTCCCTAGCAAATTGAAGCCTTTTTTTCCGGTTAGCCTCACTGATTAGTGGTTTTCTTACAGCTACACAGCTGTTCAGTCCCAATCCCTTGAGTTCCCTTCGCATTGTGCGTGTGGAAATGCTCTTATTTTCAGTATTAAACATAGCCCTGAGTTCTACTGTTGTTTTTCTTTGATTTGATCTCACCACACGTTTAAGTGATCGCTGATCACGATCATTCAGGATTTTTTTCCGGCCACATTTCTTCCTTGAAGATGATGGGTCCCCACTATCCTTCCAGTTTTTAATAATGCGTTGGACAGTTCTTAAACCAATTTTAGTAGTTTCTGCAATCTCTTTAGATGTTTTCTCTGCTTGATGCATGCCAATGATTTCACCCTTCTCAAACAGACTAACATCTTTTCCACTACCACGGATGTGTCTTTCCACATGGTTGTTTAGGAAATGAGAAGCAAGTCATTGCACCAGTTGGGGTTAAATAACTTGTTGCCAGCTGAAAGATAATCGCCCATGCAGTAATTATCCAATTGGAGGCTCGTACCAATTTGCTTAGTTAAATCCAGGTGGCAACTTTTTTTTTTGGCCAGGCAGTGTATTTCTGGGGGAAAAAAAATGAAACAGAAGGTGGAGAATGGCAGACGACTTGGTCTGGTGTTAAAAACAACAAGCAAAAAAACAAAATAATAATTAAAAATAGAAGAATTGCATTCACACGTTGTCCAAAATTACCAGTCACATATAGGCCTTGGACTGGTAAAACTGATCGTGCTGATTCCAAAGTTCATGCTTGTAAGTGATCATACAGTAAACGTCATCATTGAGAAGGATAAACATGTGTTGCAACCCTTGATGGCATGTAAAAGCCAAAAAGGGTTTCCATTATTCTTTAGCAATCCTACTTCTACACTAAGATGTCTAAAAATCCACCTCATGAGAGTAAAACTCTTAAACAACATATTAGTTTTTTCTGTTAGTTTTTTTTTATTAGATGTTTTCATTATCCAATTTTTGTTGCAATATTTATGTTTTGCACAATTCTTGGAGTACCACTGATGATTTAACGCCATCACAGCCATCAAGGGGAGTTGGTAGCCGAGTGGTAATGTTGCAAGCTTTGACGTGGAGGACCCGGTTTCAAGTCCCCGAGACGACATTCAGGTGAACCACTGTGGACCCCACCACTGTGGGGTCCACAATGGTTCACAGTCCACAGTTTTTACTCACAAGTCAACTCTCAAGAGTCTTTTCAGGAGTAATTCTAAGACGTTTGATGAATCCGGCACAGGTATTTTTGTGAGATCCATATAATTTAGAAAAAACCTTTGAGCTGCAAGTTTCTCCTTTAACTGTCAGACACAGACAGAACCAATCTTTATGCTGCCTTCAAGTTCTTCTGGAACTTCCAGGTCTAACCCTTGCAACATTGAACTCTCAAAGAGCATGAAATATTTTTTATGCGGGTATACGATTTATAAATATCACATGAAACACCTTGGTGTAAATTAAGTGCAGGATGTGTGTGCACCAGATAAAGAAACCTGACTGCAGTGTTGGTTTGTAGAAAGACATGAAAATGAGCTTGTTAGAAACTATTCCAGAGAGATGCACATCAAGTTTTCTTCAGCCTGCTTCAGTGAGGACGTTAATGTTGCTTCGGATGTTTGCCATTTTCAGGAGATTGGACAGTTTTATTTCTTACTGTACCGTCATGTTGCTGTAGCGGGTCAAACATGAGCAAGACCTGCTCTGGAAGGGTGAAACATCCGTGCTTTTCAGGCAGGTGGTTGGATGCAGGACTATTGCAGTAACGAGTGTAGTTGCTGTTGCTATGTCTATAGAGGGAGGAACGGTTCAGAAATGCGAAGTAAAACTGTGCAGCACAATAGGCTAGACAGCTCTTGATTCATTGAACATTGTTGTGTTTCAGCAGTTGAATCGCTGTCAGATTGAAACATTAGGTGTAAATGGTCTGCACACGAGCACCTTCTGTCAAACACTCAATGTCTCGCTCGAGTGAGAAGAGATGCTTCACATGCTTGATTGTTTTTTAAAAACACGGTTGTCCTCTGACTTCCTGAAGCATGGATTTGGAGCTAAAGTGTTAAATAGATTAAAGCAGCTGCTACCAGAGCCTTTTCTCCACCTCAGATAAAAAGATTTTGGTGGAGGTTGGATGCCTCTTTACCTGTCTGAATACAAGTCTGGGAGTGGAGCTTCACTAAACATCCCGGCAGGTTCTATGTTGGTTAAAGTGGACAACGTGCAGTCTGGGTGCTTCGCAGACTGGTAAAACCAAGCATCCATTGGAGAGAAGTTGACTGGAGCTCACATGATTTGGAGCTTTTAATAGTGCAAACAGATTTAATCTTTCCTCTGTCCGTGTCAAAACCACCATGGATGAAGGCGAACGTGTGTCACCTGCACTGTAATCTGACTGGAATGCATCTCCAGTATCGCTGCAGCCAGCTTTGTTGGTGGTGGTTTTAACAGTGCTGGTGCGGCGCCGCAGCTGTCTGTGGGGGGGAAGCTTCAACGATCGTGGCTCAGCTACAGGAGCTAACAGCAAAGACATGAAGGGAAAGACTGCTGAGACAGAAAACAGCCAGTTCAGCTTTGACTGACAGGCGAGCTGGTCTGCCGTGGTGGTCTGAACGGCTGCATACAGTATGTCCAGTCATCTGAGGAATGCCGACCGCTCTGCTGCTGGACTCATGGATGTATTTAAGCTTTTGTTCTGGTGAAAGGCATTTCTCCACCAGAAAGGTCAATGCACATGAGTGGCTTTTGCACATATTATGAACTGGAAGTGGTTTCATTTGGCTCAAACGCAGTTTTACTGCACATTAAGACCAAGTATCTGCCTGGAAACACCCTGAAGTTGATTGTTGCATTTTCCTGCACCATGCAGCTGATAGCTACACACTGTAGGAATGTTTAAATAGATAAATCTATGCAATGTTTGTCAGTAAATCTGCAATAAGGACCGCCTTCACTTATTTTGCTCCTGAAGTTGTTTTTTATGGTTAACGTGAAAAAAATGGTGAAACTGAGCAAGAGCAAATACATTCTGTTTAGAAGCACCTTTCAGGTCAGTCAAGGACACCAAGTGTGCAGGTTTTTCTCCTTCATGTAGAACTTTATTTTGATTTTGCTTCACCTGAACAGGAAACTTTAAGACTTGAAGATGTATGAAACCTTCTCAAAAACTGACAAGGTAAAAAGAGAAAAAAAATTCTTGCTGAAAGACTGTGACTTAACATTGTAAAAAGTTATTCTTTTTGCACTTTTCAATTCAATTTGTTCATTTATTTAATTCATTCGATGATAAATATAAATAATCCATGTTGCAACTAAAAGAAATCATGAATGGAAATGAGCAGAGAGAAGTACAAACTTATATTTGCCCCTTATCTCTTTTTATATCTCTTTCTATCTCTTGTACTTTTAATACCTCTTGCAGTATCATGCAAAACTACATTAAAACACCGTGTATTTCCAATAGATTTCTGTTAGAAATGGTTTGGGTACACTTTTCACACCCATTTCTGACTTTCTTTTATTGTTGTAATTAATCCTTATTCATTCTTACTTGCTGATTTTGATTTAAAGGGACTAGAGGCAAGATTAAGAAATGAAACTTGCGACTGGCGCTTCAGGTAACTGCAGCCGCGAGCCAACCCGTCACGGGAGCGTAAAGTGAAGCTGTATTGTTGTTTACTAAGCTTTTTCTTCGTAGTTCCACTTTTTAGTGTCTTTCAGTTGATCTGGATCATTTGCTGATGACAGAAGAATCCATAACTATCGCTTACAGTGTTTGAATTTACAGCGACCGTCTTCTTCCTGTATCAAAACTGTGGATGTAGCGTCATTTGACGTCATGTCCGCAGGGCAGCGCGGGAAATTCGGACACCGAATTGCAGGGCATTTTGCAGCACACAGCTTGTTCAAGGCAACGGAGAGAAACATGGGTGGAAACGTTATTTTTGGTATTTAGCACTTCATCACCCATTAGTATTAAAAAAATGGACATGCATGTTTGTTTGTTTTTTTTATTCCTGCCTCTAGTCCCTTTAAACTAATTTTATTTATATATTTTAAAAAAAGAATTTGCCTCAATTCTTTATTGTTTTAATGAAATATTCACTTTTTGAAATACTGATCATAAAGGAATTATTAAAAAAGAGGAACAAATCCTTCCTTCTCTCTTACTTTGAATGCAAATAATTTTCCTTCCTCAATTCTGTAACTGTTTAACTATCTTTCTCCCCTTGACTTTAATATAACTCTTGAGAGGAGATGTATTTGATATTCCCTTGCTTTTCTTTGTAGGACAGGACATGATTTACTCTGCTGATTAAGTTTTTTCCCTACAATAATATTGATGGGTATTTCAAGCAAAAATACAAAACAGTCATTAAGAGAATCCTTCATATACACTTCACCAAGCAGTTGTTCGGTACCACCTACTACCTCAAGTACATGCTGTTACTTTTCCACATCGTCTGCAGTGTTGAGACGCTGTGAAAGGCACATTCTGGTAGGTTTCAGCAGTACGAGGGCTGGCATCATTAAGAACCTCGCGATTCAGTTCGATTTCAATTTTTTGGGTTGCGATTCGTTTCAATATTGATTCAGTTCAATGTTGATTCAAATGCTTTGATGTTGATTCAGTAAGAAGTTAAAATAGAAATGTTGTCTTTGGTTTGTCATGTTTTTCACATGTATGCAGTACTCCATTAGCATCGACCCTCTCTGCACCACACACTGTACCAGAGCCCAGCAACAGTTAAAGCGTCCATATTATGCACTTTTCTCCCCATCTGAAACAATTCTTTGATATCTTAATGTTATGTAGGAGTCAGGCAGCTCCGTTGTTTCCTGTCTTTCATTACTGGACGAACTGATTAATTAAGGTGTGGCTGACCTTAGTGCACTGCAAAAACTCAATCTTACCAAGTATATTTTTCTTATTTCTAATCATAATATCATCACACTCAAAATAAGACTAAATTACCAAAAAAGAAACATTTCAGTGAGATATATGAACTTGTTTTAAGAAAATGCATCTTATTTCAAGAAATAATTAAGTTTTTAAAAAAAGTTTTGTTTTTTTGTTGTTGCTTGTAATAAAAAAAAAATTCTGCCAATTAAACAAGCAAAATTTTCCTGATAAGATTTCTTGAAATAAGATGCATTGCCTCCAAACAAGTTATTATCACTGAAACATTTCTCTTTAGGTAATTTTGTCTTATTTTGAGTGTGCTGAGATATTTTGACAAGAAATTAGAAAAATATACTTGGTAAGATGTAAGTTTTTGTAGTGTAACTGGCCAGACACACCTGGATTAATCAGTTCATCCAGTAATGAATGACAGGAAACAAAGGAGCTGCCTAAAGTTCAGGAAGTTGTGGAGTTGTGCATTGAGACCACTCGATCCGATATCGATTCGATTCAGTATTGGTTTAAATGCTTTTTTATCAATTCAGTAAGAAGTAGAAACTCTTGTAGATTTTTGAATATATATTATCATGCCCATGTGAACGTATGTAGTATGTAACCTTATATCTTTTGGCTAACAAAACATCTGAAAATAAAAAATGGTCGCCACTTGGCTGTTGTATGTTCTAATGTGGCCTTTGTCCATACTACGGATATAACACACATAGCTCCCCCTATTGATCAGGAGGTGAATTGATTCAGAGGATTTGTCGATTTTATATTGAATTCCACAGGCAAGTATTGCGATGCATCAATCAATTGATATTTTTACCCATCCCTAATGAATAAATGGCTGAAGTCAGGTCTATCATAAAAATGCTTCATTTAAAAGTTTTAAACACTCTTAATAAATACAAAGTTGTTTTTTATGGACGGTTTTGGTCTCTTTTTAAGTTTAAACACCCCAGAAACCATTTCAAGCACTTAGAAAAGTCAGTTTGTATAAAATGGACTCTAAGTGTTTTTCCTGTTCTTTAACTTGTAGTTGGCAAACAGCTTGATAAACTGATGCTAGCTTGTGGTGGTAGCATTGCATTACCAACAGGTGTTGGTAAAAAAAAGACTGTTGCATAAACTGTTCAATTTCTTACAATTACATCAATTACAGCTTTACCTTAGCTGAAACCACGCAGAGTTTTACGGTTTGCTCCAAATCCGCCAGCTGCAGGATAACGTGCTGTTTATGGTAAAAACAACATGCTGTACCTATTCTCCATATTTAAGTTCTGTTTCTGAAATAAATCCACCCCTGTCATCACAGCGGTTGACTGGACGCTTATTGTCCAGCTCAACGGCACATCAGCGTTTTCTCTGCAGTCATGTGGGGTTCCTGACCGTCTGTAAACTCTGCTGCAGAACGGAGGAAGAGCTCTGGCCTGCTCTGCTTTGACCCCTGCTTCCCTGTGGGCTGTTTACGAGGGGTGTCCTCTGCATGGACCGAAGGAAACGGGGGCAGGGCTGTGTGTGTTTATGTGTGTGTCCAAGACTAAAAATAGAGGCAATGTGTTTGAGTCACACGGTAGGCCTTACTTCCTGTTTTCACTCTCCAAGTTTACTTCCCAGAGAGGAAGAGCGGAGGGAAGAGGAAGAGAAGGATGGCTCTCAGGTGCCTCCCTGGAGCTTCTGTTGTCATTGGTTTATCTGCTGTGTTGTCTGTGCAGCATGTGTCTCGCAGCCTCACAGATATGCGAGGAATGCGTTATGAAGACCGAAGCTGTCGCTGACGAAAGCTTCCCTGCTTCTCCTGCTGGTGCTGTCAGCACCACTTAGCTCAGACAGTTCACTGCTGCAGGAATGAGACGAGAAATACTTGGATTTGCCTCCTGTTTGAGTAAAAAAGCAGCCAAATGTCCAAAGCAAAAAAAAAAAACCTTCAGATAGCCTGCAGAACTATTGCTAAAGAAGCAAAATATAAAGAGATAAAGAGCGGATCAAGACTCTCGTCTACAGTAGGGGTAGGGTCACATGGACACTTGTGTCATGATGAAAATGTTCTCAAGTCCAGATAAGGGATTAGATCCGTATTTTTTGCGCCATGTGACCGCGCCAAAAGTCCAGGGGCCTCATTTATTAAGCTTTCTTACGCACAAAACCAGGCTAGGAAGTGCGTAAGTAACTTAAGCAAGAGTTGGGATTTATAGAAAAAAAACTAGCTTAGGAATGTGCGTAACTTTAAGCAAAGCAGACCTTGCTTACGCACATTTTGGAGACTGCCCAGAGGAAAATAATTTTGGAAAAATGATCCCAGAAAGGTCTCATTTACTTCTGGACAAATGTGAGATCAACATGAGAGCTAAATGAGACAATAGCTCATTTCTCCTGTTTCTCAACCTCGTCTCCAGATGGAAAAGTTTCACTCAATCTCATCCTAGTCTCACTTCCAGTTCCAAAGCAGATCTCAATCATTTCTCAAATAATTCTCAGGATGTCTGCATTAAGTCTCAAATAAGGCTATTGTGAATTTTAGTAGAAACAAAAGAGACATTAATGAGAATGATTTGAAACCTGAATGAGGCTAAGATAAGATCACTTTTTTTTCTCCTGAGATGCAAAAAAGAAAGCTTTGAGAAGTAAAATTTTCCTCTGGGTGGGGATCGAGCCCCGTGCAGGCTCTCCGTATGTCCTGTCACTCTCAAACATTGAATTCCCCCTTCATATCAAATTATTATCGTAGACTGATGCTATAAGATTCAAACTAACAGTGTTATTTATGCTGCAGGTAGGCTGAAAATATTGGTAGAGCCCTATGAAATCTCCAATCACGGAATCACGGACAGAATCACGGAATTGAACATTAAAAACGAAAATGCTTTTAATGCTCCAAGGGGGGGTCACTAGGCTGCAGAGCACATCCGCGCGTGCCGCCCCCCCCGCTCCATGAGGAAGCCCCGCGGGGCAGCTTTCCCAGCTTTCCTCCTGGTTATTTAGCCAGACCGACCTGTGTACCAGCGTTTGCTCTTTGTCTGATCACCTTTCATTTCATTCATTTTCATTCATTCATTTCATTTCATTCATTCATTTCTTGGTTGTTGTGCATCTACTGGTGAATTAAACTACAGCCCATGAACGTCTCGTCATCCAGGTGTCTCGTAGTGTGAAGTGAGATTCTCTCAGCTGAGGTGCCGCAGGTTAGGACGTAACACTGATGTTTCAGAGTAAAACGTGATCCAGAGTCTACACAATGTTTTATCTTAAAAATTGGCCAGATCGACTTTGCTTTCTATCGACTGACTTACGTCCATCCACTCTGCTCTGGATGGACGCGGTTTCAAAGCAGCAGAAAACAGGACAGAGCAGTTTCTCCATGTGATTAGCCTGTGTGTCTGGTGATCTAACCCGGACATGTGTTTCTTATGGTCTATGGTGTATTATGTATTGTTTACTATTGGCATTGTCTTTTTTGTTTGTTTAAATTTGTGCCATGTTTTTGCCTTAAATATGTTTAAAAGCGTGAAAGCATTCAAGTTAGTAATTATGTATAACAGCATTAAATTGCTAAATTGAATTGTTTTATACAGTGTATTGGTGTTAAATTTGTGTAAAATTGATAAAAACAGAATTTTAAAAAATCAAAAACGGAAAAACACTGAAAATGGGAAAAATTAAAACGGAATTTTAGGAAATAAAGCAGATTTCATAGGGCTCTTGAAACCTTTTAAATAAATAAAAAGGTCCGTAAGCAAACTTCTATGTTAAATCAACATTTCATCAAGTTTTCTCACCATCATCTTCCTCTACCCAATAATCATGATGGTTAGAGAGCGATGGCTACTGCTGTTCTGTTTGAGACAGCAATTAGAAATCACACTTCCTGCACCCTGTCAGTGATGAAGTCATAAAGTCATGGACTCCTTTGTGTGTTACTCTTCATTATTTGGCTGCAGATGCATTCAAGGTTGTGGAGATGGATGTTTTTTTGTTTTTACAGTGAATATAAGGTCTTTTCATGAAATAAACTTGGTGAACCTTGTCAGTATAAAAGAGTGGCAGTGTTGCCATGGATACAGTGCATTCAAGATTCATTTAGACGTAAAATATGAAAACTACAGAATCATCCACTAACTCTTCCTTTTTTCCTGAGTCTACTTTTGCTAACAAAGTGAGAATAATAATGAAGGTTTACATTAGAGATGTATGATATAATCGGCCCCCTATCGGTATCGTCCTAAATCAGCCTTAAAACTGACACCCCACCGATATTTAACCAATATTTAACCAATCAGCCCGCTGTTTCTAAAGTCTAATAAAAGTCTAATAAAAAAAAAAAAACTTCTTCCTTTCAAAAATTTCTTTTTTGCAGACTTTAAAACTTCTAAAGACTAGGGGTGTGAAAAAATATCGATGCATTGAAATATTGCAGTATTTTCATATGCTGATATCATATTGACATTTAAAAACGCAGTATTGATCTATTTTACTAACAAAATCTCGCAATATTTCATCGTTCCGTTACGAAATCTCACAAGAATTCACGAACATTTTACAATATTTTTATGTGCTGATATATATTGACATTTTAAAACGCGGTATTGATCCATTTTACTAATGAAATCTTGCAATATGTCATTGTTCTGGTACCAAGTATGCGAGAATTCAAGAACATTTTACAATATTTTTATATGCTGATTACATATTGACATTTAAAAGCGTGGTATTAACGTGGTAATAACGAAATCTTGCAATATTTCATCAGTCTGTTACGAGATCTCATGAGAATTCATGAAATATTGTGAGGTTTTATAACAGAACGATGAAATCTTGCGAGATTTTGTAAGTAAAATAGATCGATACAGCGTTTTTAGATATCGATTTGATATCGGCACATGAAAATATTGCGATATTTCAGTCTATCAATATCTTTTCCCACCCCTGTATATCAAAGTGTCAGAAACAGATAACAAAACTGCTATTTGAAATGACTGCTTATTTTTTTTAGCTTTAATATCGGTATCTATATCCATTATCGGCCATATGAGTTTCAAAATATCGGCATATCGGATATCGGCCAAAATTCCAATATCGTGCATCCCTAGTTTACATGTATTAGAGATGAGTTTATGAGTGAGAATATCAGCTTTAACCTGCAGGATCGACTCAGCCACAGAAATTTAATCCCCAACATTCTGCCGTGTCAACAAGAAGAATCATCACTGAGCGTGCACGCAGACATACGACACACGAAGCTTATGTAATGAGCATAATGAAGTCAATAAATCATAGAAGTGTGGAGGTCAAGCATCTGTGGAATGTCTGTAATGTGAATCACCGGTAAGCTCGTCACAACAGAATTAAACTTGGTTTGAAACTCTCCTCATTTCCTTACAAACAGGATGAGAGAAGAGAAAACACCCTGTTATTTTACTCACGCTCACACTGGGACGTTTTGATGCTTCTGTGACGCTATTCCTCCTTCCCTACTGTTTTACTCCACTTATACAAAACGATGGTTGATGCTCAAGCCCCAGTCTTGCAGTGGTCACCTTAGGGACAATCTGGCTGAAGGAAACAGCATGATTCATGATCTCCATGCACTCTAATATCAGATTTAATGTAACATGTATGATACTGTAGCTTGATACCAGATGTATTCTGACCAGAGCCGACGATAGAATTGACGAACCAACACAGTGATGTTCTAAAATCATCCCATTTAAATATTACACTCTAGTTTTTCTTCATTGCTAATTGTGACTATATTTACCGTGAACTGTGTATGTGATGATGTGGTACACAAAATATTAGAATGATAGATCAAAGGGAGGAAGAAGAAGAAGGAAAGAGAGAGAAAAAAAGAGGTAAATGTATACAAAAAAGATTTAGAATTCAAAACAAGATATGGTTGCTTCTAAGATAAAATATTACACTTAGTCGTACTGAGGATGAATATGTCTAAGTATAAATAAGAGTAATGAATAAGTAGTTATAAGGTAGAATTTACAATGAAGATGCTGTTGATTATAACAATTTCAATAATCACCTCAATAATAATGGTAATGGTGGCAGTAAAAGTAATGGCAATAGCGATAATAACTAAAGTATTAGCTGTTACTATTATTATAGTATGATAGTATTATTATAGTAATGGTATTTTTATTCTAGAATTGTAATAATAGTAGTAGCAATAAAGATAGCAGCAGCAATGGCAGCAGCAGTAATTACGATGGTAAATAATAACTATTATGATAATAATACCAATAACAGAAATAATGATAATGATGATAACAACAATATTTATAATAATAATAATAATAATAATAATAATAATAATAATAATGATCTTGTGGGTACAGTGTGAACATATGCCACTCAAATCAATCTACAGTACGTTGCAACTATGAGTATGTTGTGCAGAATTAGGTAGAAACGCTGTCAACATGCAACAAATTGCACTTCTGCTTAGTTCAACAGTGCTTGGATAATTCTGTTTTTGTACATTTAATCACACAAACTGTTAGATTTTTGTTATCTTACAGAAAAAAGATGCTTCTTTTTTGTTTATATTGGGCAGAAATAGTAAAACTCCAATTACACTTTAGAAAAAATGGAAATATTTCCACAAGTTTAGATGACTTTCTTTTACAATTACTCAGTTTTGTCGGACCAACTTTGTTTACATGAGTCGGGGGAACTCAATTTTTGAATGTAATGGTATTGCTGTAAAATAAGTTGGATCAACATTGTCAAGCGGGGACAAAGTATCGTACATTAGTTACAGAAAACCTGCTGAACTGAAATTGAACAAAATTTTTAAAATTTGATCAGCTGAAATAAATTAAATGGGAGGGGTGACAGCAAATAAGTTGAATCCTCATTAATTAAGTTAGTTTGACCCACTTTTATTAAGTTGTAATTACACAGAATTGTATAATGTGCAGAAGAGGCTACGTTTCCGTGCTCTGGAATCTTTTACACAATTTATTTTTAATGTTCATTATCAGACTTACATATACGTATGTATGTATATGTGTGTATATATATATATATATATATATATATATATATATGTATATATATATATGAAAAGTAAATAAAACTGGCTTGGCTTGGCCATCTTTTTTTTTTTTGTCTCCACTTGAGGATGGGGAATTGTCAGGTTTCCACATGTCCAATGGATGCACATTCTGATTTTGATCTAATTTGGTTCAGGATCCAGTGATCAGTGTGAGACAGTATCACAAGCTAATTTAACACAATCACTTCGATTCATATCAAATCACAAAAAGTAACTAAATTATCAAAATATTGTTTTATTGCTGAGCTCAATCAGTTTATCTCCCAAATGATCACTGTCACTATGTTTGACGTTTTTAATTTGGTTCAATGCTTTTGGCTCATTGATCAATAAATCCATGTAGATCGATGTATTGTTGCATGCATTTATGCTCCCTTACATAATAGGTATGGCCGTTTCAAGCGTTTTCATACGCTGCCACCATCATACTGTACATCTTTGCATCTTTTATGTTGCCATGGTAATTAAGTTAATTTATCCACTAGTGGGCAGTGATGAGTTCAGAGTTCACTTCCACATTCTGATGTCAGTATCATACATCAGTTGGTGGTGGTAATACGCCGCTATAAAGTTGTGTACAACACACTAATACAGCCTCTCTTCAAAACCTTCTGCCATCTTAACAGTTGTCTTCATCGTCGTCTGCTTCTAGTTCTTCTTCACTGGTTGAACATCAGCTATACAGCTCAACACTGCCCCTGTGGTTTATAGTGGTATTGCTCCATTTGCGGTGTCAAGAAAAATGGACCACATTACGTAAGTAACGCAGGAAACAGACAAAAGTTTCCGTCTGTCTGCGTATTGGATTGGGCCTTTAGCGGAGAACTGGAACCAGGAGCAAATGACCGTCCTCCTATGTGGAGCACCAGACTGGACTGGTCAGAACAGATCAGGGTGAATGTTGACTTTTAATTTCTGATATCAGAGCTTAGTCTTTATGGTTTTTTTTTTGAGCATTTATGGAACATTCAGAACATGCACAATGAATCATTGGAAAAATAAGTGTGGTAATGTTGCGATCCGCAGCAGATTGCTTTCTGCTGTAAAACACATGCATCCTGCTGTTGGTTCCCTCTCATTTTCTCAGGTTGGAAACTCGGCTCTTAAATATTTGATTTCATTGATTACCAGTAGGCCTTTTGCTCAATTTTTAATTTAATTTTTGCCCTGAAGAGTCCATAAAAAATTATTCATGATCAATAGAACATTTTATGATGTTGCATCTTTCCAGACTCAACACGCTCAACATCGTGATTAATGAAGACACTTTTGTACACTTCCGTTTTGATTTAGTTTCATAGTCTATAAGACAATCACCATCATGAAATGTAATAGTGACTAACTGCAAGACAAATAGCTGATTAACTTTAATTTCTTCCTCTTTTTGTCTTCATTCTCTGCCTCTATGCTTGTAGAAACCCTTTAATGACCTAATATTCCATAAGCTGGGTTTGTTTATATTGGTGGCAGTTGCACCTTTGCTTACCACCTTTTCCCTGCAAATCTTCCCCTTCAGATAGTGTTGTCCGTTTTCCTTTCCATAAAAAACAAATGAGGCTGCACTGTTTGGGTTTTCAACTAAATTTGTACCAAAATCAAACAAAATATTGCTCAAATCGCTCAAGAAAAGTACCTCAAGGTAAACAGCCGTGCTAATTTTCTCCAATTAGGATCACTTTAGACTGAAGGAGGCAACATTAAAAGAACACCAATTAAAGCCTTTAATGGTGGGAAGTGATGTAGAAATACTGACCTGAAATTTCTTGTAGATTGTTGTAAATGATCATGTAAAGATGATAGCAAACAATTGTTACAGTTATGCAAAAAATCATCAGGATTATCTCAACTGATTACTGGATGTGGATGTAATAATCATGCCTAGTTATTGATACCTTAGTTCACTTTACTTCCTGACACACACAGCTAAGGTGAATCAGTTATCACTGACATTAGTACATGTGGTGCCTGGTTCAAGGGCACAAGTTTAATTTTTGCAATTGGGAGGGACCTAAAAGTGGCCCACAGAGGCCCCTGGAAGACAAGAGTGCTTTACACAGACTTATAAGTAAAGTGGACTTAATTCTAATATTATGCTATTGAGCAGATAGAAAATCTAAATGAGCAGGAGTTTGATGCAAAATACGCAGGGACAAAAAACTGACTTCTTAAATTGAAAGCTTGTGAGAAAATGAGCTCATTAAAATATATGATTGCAAACATGGGGTGTAAACTGTTACACAGTCCATCACCATCCTAGTTGTAATTATTTTGAAAAACATACTCCTGCCTCACTACCTGTCTCCCCACCTGTCTCCCCGCCTGTCTTCCCACCTGTTTTCCCACCTGTCTCCCTGCCTGCCTCCCAACCTGTCTCTCCACCTGCCTCCCCACCTGCCTCTCCACCTGCCTCCCACTCGTCTTCCCACCTGTCTTCCATCCTGTCTCTCCACCTGCCTCCTCACCTGTCTTCCATCCTGTCTCTCCACCTGCCTCCTCACCTGTCTTCCCACCTGCCTCTCCACCTGCCTCTCCACCTGCCTCCCCGCCTGTCTCCCCGCCTGCCTCCTCGCCTGCCTCCCCGCCTGCCTCCCCACCTGCCTCTCCACCTTCTTTATCAGCTGCCTCTCTGCGTGCCTCAGCATCTCCTCTCTCTAAACCTCCAGCTAACTTCCACACCAATGCCTGCTAATGAAACAAAATTTCTGCTTAGTCACTTTTATTAATGAGTAGCAGAAATTAAATAAAATGAAATGAAAAATACTTTTTCATCCTAGAAGGGAAATTCAGTATAGGTGATGGCTGCTGGCAGGAATGAATTTCTGTATCTCTCCGTCCTACAGCGAACCTGACGCAGCCTCCCACTGAACACACTGTTGATTCTTCACTGTGTTGTGGAGAGGATGGGAAGTGTCCTCCATCATCTTCATCAGCTTGTGCAGCATTCTTTTTTGAACGATCAGCTCCAGCGGCTCCAGAGAAGCAAAAGAAACAATTATTTTGTGACTCAAAGCTTTACTTTGACTCAGTCTAAAATAACTCCTGGTGTCCACCTTTCTTTTCTTTGCTAATGACAGTTTTGCTCAGGAGAAACCTTTAGCTCCACTCTCTGCTAGTGCTAGCCAGATGTGCTAGATCTTTCAACAAAGTGAGTGACGGTATTGGGACAGCAAATCATATTTACCAACAATGAAAGAACAGAGCTAAACATAGCAGTGAAATGTCCTTAAAGACGGGATGGGAACCAGAATTTGTTCTAGATAGAGCATAGTGATCTCTCAACTGTTTATTCCATGGACACTTGTGGGGACACCTCCAGGATTTGCTGGACATTGCTTGAGTCTCTCCCCGACTGTCCCTATTCTACACCAATGACCTTGTTTCAGTCTTTGCCAGACTGTCTTTTAATTCAATAGTCACATAATACTATAATACTACTTTGTTCCTGTATTTACCCTTTTCCCTGCTTTCTGACGTCTGCTTTTATGTTCCTGGTGTTTTGTATTATTAGACCTGTTTTTGCCGGCTTTATCTCCAAAAGGCTTGAATTAGTTCCTGATATCTGCATCTAAATCTGTTCCAGGTGTGAAACCATCAGCCCTCATTGTCATTGATCAAGTCAGGGAGTTGTTCATTGATTGGTGGCATTTAAAGTAGCTCAACCTAAATCAGCTTCTCACTGTAAGTAATGTCACTGTACTCCACTTATCTATCTACTAAAATGACAGCAGATTCCGTTTCCCCCACTGTTTTAAAGATAATGGAGTTCCGATAGCAAAAGGCAAGTTTATAATTTGGTGCATCACTTAGGAATATGTAAGCAACATTATGATCTGAATCTGATAACAAGCTGTGCTGATCTTGGGAAGTGGCCTACTTTTTAAGGACAATATCTCCATAGGGGTTATTTATCTGTCCTATCTTTGAAATGAAGGTGAAGTTGCTTTCTGTTCAGTTAGCCTTGACAGCCACTCAGCAGATGCCTGTTGCCTGCAGCATAAGCAGGGCTTTGTAGCTGTAGGTCTCTTTGAGGATACACGCAGCCACATGACTCCAGCTTGACTGAACCTCATGTGATATAATAAAAGCTTAGGGACAGCTTGTGCGTGCTTGTGTGTGAGTGTTTGTGTGCTTCTTAGAGGAATGCATCTCAGTGTGATTCAGTTTAAATGAAGCTCATGAAGTTGCAGTTGACATGTGACATTAATGATTGGATGTTTGAATAAAACCTCAGTCAGAGGTACAAACCCTTTAAGGTGTCTAAACATGTTCGTAGACTCCTACTTCGCAGTGGCCTTGTTGCTACGGATACTATCCAAACAAAGTAAGCAGAATATTCACACTACCATGACTTTTTGTTGGATGTTTATCTTCAAGGTTTCTCCTCTCAGTTATGGGAGAATTAAACAGAAAATTTAGAGCTAGCGGTTTAACGCGTGTACCAAGCCATGGAGAACATGCCACTCACCATGACGATGATGCCAAGCAGTGCACAACCATAATGCCAGGATTCAGTGCCATACCAGTTTAGAGATGGCCATTTCAAGCCAGAAACTAGTTAAAACGGCTGAGAGTTACTTGATCAATCTTTAAATTCCCTTGTCCCTGCTGTCCTTGCCAAGTGCTCCGATCATCCACAGCAGGGATCTCCAACTCGCATCTGTTGGTTCAGTGTCATGCAGGTTTTAAATGTTTCTCTGCTGCAGCACACCTTACACCTGACCACAAATAAAAATGTCAACTCTCTCCTTTTTTCCTGTTTGTCTGGATTTTACCCTTTAAACTAGCAGACACTCTGAAACATAGCTGTTATTAAACATGTTTCTGGAGGTATTTCTTAGTGTATTAAGTGAAAGACATGCTTAACTTGTAAATTGGCCAGTGAAGATACTTTTAATGCATTGTGTTCCAGACCGTTAATGTAAGACGGTGCTTGGCATTATGCTGTACATAAAGGAAAAGCAGCCCTCATATGAATCTTAAAGATGAACTAATGGTTGACTAATGCTGCAGGTATGTTGAGAGTTAGTACTGTGGGAGGACAATATGATATACTATGTGTGTGATATAGGGGTGTGGGCCAGAAATCCCAGAAATGATCTGTCAGAAACTGCAAAAAGAAATGGAAAGATGCCAAAACCAGCCTATAGGTTGCTGTGTGAGTATGTTTCTATACACGTGTGTCAGTGTTTCTGTCTTGTGTGTCTCAAGTGTAAATAGAAATGTGTACGTTAGTGTGTAGGTGAGTGTACATCGTAGTGGAAGCAGATGGATGTGTGGGCAGTCTCTTCCGCTCGCATCCAGTCCTGCTGAGAGTGAGACGGTAATAAAGACAAGCAGGAAGAGGAGATGGACACATGGAGTTGCGCTGCCTTTTTCCTGCTCAGTTCTTACTGAAATTAAATTTCCATTTTTCATTGCAGTGTTTTTTTTATGAACGGTCATCAAAAAGGGAAGTATACCTTCTCCAAGAGTAACGTTTTACTAGCTTGTGTATTTCTGTTATAATGGATAAAAAATGACCTTGTTCTTATCAAGTCTTGAAATTCTGTCCATCCATCCATCCATCCATCCATCCATCCAGAAAGACAACCTTTTGCACTCACATTCACGTCTTGGGAGAATTTGGAGTAAGAATGGGTGAAGTTTGCCCTCAAGAGTTGCAGTCTTGCAGGTTTTCAATGTTTCCCAACTCCATCACACCTGATTCAAATTAAATGGCTCTTACAGCTTGTTGTCAAGTTCTACCTAATCACGTTTACCCATCAATCTTATTCAGGTGTTGTGAAGAAAGTAACATCCAAAACCTGCAGGATTGCAGCCCCTGAGGACCAACTTTTCCCATCCTTGATTTAGTGACCTAACATGCACATCTTTGGACTAAGAGAGGAAGCTGGAGTACTCAAACAGAGCCCACACATACACAGAGAGAAACTGCTAAAAACCCAGGCGGTACATTTCAGACTATTAGTTAGTTACAGTAGCATGCCTTAGTTAGCATGTTAATGTTGTTCATGACGGTCCAGTTAGAAAAAGACTGAACAACATGGCAAGCACAGCTTAGGCTTGAAAGGCTGTATCTAAAAGAGCTCTGGGACAGTTTTGGAATGACGAGATGAAAATAAAGATTTTTGGTCATAATGTACGGAAGCACATTTAGAGAAAACCAAACACATGATGTCTGCGCAAACATCTCATACCAAAATGTCCAGCATGGTGGTGGAGGGCTGATGATCTGGGCTTGTCCTGCAGTCACATGACCTGGACACGTTGCAGTCACTGGATGGACGATGAACATGGAGTTAAATGGAAAAATTCCAAAAATTTGGCCTGTTAGGGTGATGGTCATGAAAGCCTGTTTAGGCGTTGGTAAGGAGGTTTGATGTTCACCATGGGGTGTCAGTACACAACTCGCTTGTATGGTTAACTGTCTTTACTGGTCACTCTTAATCACAACAGCACAGTAATGCAACAAAATTCAATTCAACAAATTCCACGGCTAGTTAAGGTGAATGCCTGGATGGAAGTGAGTGTGGTCTATAAACACAGAAATACAAAGCCATGAGGAACATTCGTTCGGCAAAGAAACACATTCAAGGTATTAATTATTACTAATAAATCCCTTACAGTTAGGACTAAACATGCATATGTGTTCAAGGCAAACAGTTACTGTAACTGTCATGTAACAGGTCAGCTAGCTTAACGGCACATGGTGAATGGAGGAACACTTCTGAATAAGCAAATCAGCTAAATAACATTAAAGGCTAAATAAACATCCTGTTCAAGCAGAAATACAACTAGTTACTTACAGTTTTTCACAGATGAACACAGTTCACCATATTCAACTGCCTGGAAGTCTGTCCAACAGTCTTCTCTCCTCGTGCTCACTGCTGCTCATGAGTTTCATTTCTGTGTCCTGACATCATGTGCAGCTGCAGACTTCTGCCACAAGGGGGCACTCAACAACAATCAACAGCCTTTCCAACATGGCCAATCTCACAATGATAAAGAATCCTTTAAAAATTTCCTGAATCCAGAAGGTGATCCGGATCACCACCAAAATTGAATGGGTTCGTCCTTGGACTGAGACACATGGCTGGTGGAAATTTCAGATCAATCCGTCCAGAACGTTTTCCATAAAGTTGCTGACAGACGGACAATGAAGCCAACCAACGGCACCGAAAACATTACCTCCTTGGTGGACCTAATAAATAATTTTTTGGGGCATAATCAGCAAAACTCTTTCCAGTTATGATTATTTTGAACAGTGATGCATGATATGGAAAATTTCAACTGATACGATAACCGATAATTTTGGCTGATACTGTAAATTAAAGCTGAAAATGATGTAATATTCATTCCTTGTGCAAAATTGGGAAAAATGCTTCTTCTGCATCTGCTAGTTGCCAGAGACATCATGGCTATATGTTGTTTCCAAGCCTCATGGAGAAAAGAAAGACAAACAAACAAACAAACAAAAAACCAGCATTCCACAGATTCATCACCACCTATTACAGTATATATTGGTTAAGTTATATTGGCCGATTTTTTAATATTTCTGGTTGATATATTGATATCAATTTTAAAGCCAATATCAGGCTGATACTATCTTGCATTTCTAATCTTAAAAGGGCTTTGATCTTTTTTTTTTAAACGTCTTTCTGAGAATAAACACCACTTGTGGTATGCTTTTTTGCTTTTTCTGTATAGGATAGAAGCTCCCCCCCTCCCTCTTTTTAAAATTAAAGATTGTGATGGGAAGCAAAGCTGACTGGGGGGGCACGGCACGCGAGTCAGCATGTGTGTGTAAACAAAGGGAAACCCCCCGTTTTTCAGAAGGAGCACGTTAAATGGGTTTTCAGTGGAAGGAGCTTTTTAATTATGTTATCATGTCATTTGGGTCCGAAATATTGGTATCAATTTTAAAGCCAATATCAGGCTGATTTACAATCTTGCAGATTTCCTAATCTTAACAAGGGCGTTAGGTCTTTTAAAATTGAAGACTTAAGATGCAGAACTGACTTATTTGAGCTTTTTATTATGTTATCAGCAGTCATTCCGTCCCTTCTGGAATCACTTTGACACCCCTGCCGTAAAACATTATTTTGACTCATTCATGCATATTTGAGAAATCCCTGAATCTCCTGTGGAAACCAACATGGCTGCCAGAACGGCTGCTACCACAAAGCACCTCCAATACCATGAAGCTCCTCCCCCTCCCCTGCTAAGCTCCGCCCCACCAGAGCATGAGAGTGTTGTGATGAGTGGAGTGGGCGTGTTAGAAACAGCAGGAAGCATCTTAAAGGGGCGGCAGTGAGTTCTTAAGGCGTCAGATACGGACATGGAGTGATGTCACATTTCTTTAAGTTGTTTTTTATGTATACTGTATTTTCAAAACTGCTGAAGGTAACACAGTTATTTGGTTGTGCCATAAAAGGTAATTATGTGCCTAATAATGACAGTATTAAGGGGATCTTTGGTCCTTTTCAGGGGTATTATTTTGAAAAGCTAGATTAGTCTGTGTTACTGTAAATAACTTGCAAAATAGTCTGAATGATCTACATAGAAAAAAATTGTGATAAAATCTAGATTGTGATTTTGTAAAGAAAATATCGTGATATAATTTTTTTCACATATCGCCCACCCCTAAACCCCCTCACCCCCCCTCCCCCATCCCCTCAACTCCTGAGCAAAACTGTTTAAGCACAAAGCGCAGCTCTCTGTAACTGCAGGAAGCTGAAGAGAGTGGACATCAAAACACTCCACAGAGCTTTTCAAAAACCTCTGGTGTCTACGAGAAGCCAGCTGTGAAACAGGCGCGCATGTGCTGCATGCAAAGAGTAGCAACCTGCAAACTCCCACGTCAGATAAGGAGACGAGCTGCAGCTGCTCGTTTTCAGTTGGACTTCATCTGTGCAGAAAAGCTAGCTCCACTAACGGTTAAATGACGACTTTATAAAAAACTCTGCACTGCTGATTACAATTCTTCGAACAACAGAAAATCTGAACGAGCTGGAATTTGCAAACTTTGCATTTCTATGCAACAAGCAGCAGAAATGTCTGCAAGAGAGAGAACATCCTTCAGAGCGCTACAGTCAATTTATTCTGAACAAATGGATGCATTAAAGCAGAGCAGGAAAGATGCAACACACACACACACACACACACACACATTCATACCCCAGAGAATAAGTGTGTACAGCTGTAGTTCTGCTGCTAATGCACTGGATTTACTTCAAACATCACAGAAAGGGTCCACACACACACACACACACACACACACACACTGTCCTCCTATCGGCAGCCTGTAATGCCTGTCCTCATCCATGACTGTCTCTACCTAATTTGTCTCCTTGAATCTGTGATTGCAAACTGACCAGCAACCAGTTGAGGTTGCTTTCTGTGTTGCCATATTTCATTTCTGAAACACAAAAGACTCCATCTTAACTGCTGAAGTACTCTGCACTGGTGTGACTGCACAGATCAGAACAATGACCCTATTACAGGAAATCATTGTCAGTTTCAAATGATTTTCATCCAAATTTTCTACTTTTTTAAGCTTAAAGTGAACCATTTTTCTTGTATTTTGTAAGCTAACCACCAGCATCACTGATTAAACAGGAGATGAATGTAAGAAATAAGTCAATAAATAAATGTAACAAAGCCTGAATAATTCAAGAAGGAAAACTCTCAATTATCTGGGTTAGATCCAATCAGTATTTGCAAACATGGATGTATTTCTCTCAGCGATGCTGTGCTGACAATTAGTCAATAAAACCACTCAGTGGCAGAGAGGGAGTCCAGAGGAAGTGCTGCTGGAAGTGCACTCTGGAACATGGATTCACAAATCCATCAAAGACAAGCCAACGTGGTTTGATGCTTGTTTTCTGCCACATTGTGGTCATTTGAAAACAGCAAGGAGTTTAAATCTGCCGTAAATGAGCCTTCAAGCAAACAACGGCTGCTTTGGTTGAACATTGAAATGATCAAACTTTCACTGCTCAGTTTGTCTGTACAAACCTCTGTGGCTTTCTCTGACAACTTCCCATGGAGCATCTGTGCATGAAGTTGTGGTTTCACACACGTGAAGATAAAGATCGCAGCCCCAAATAACGGAAGAGCGGCAGACGGAGAGGAAAGAGAAACGCGCGTTAACCTCTAACTGACTCATGGATGACACATTTATTGGAGCGGCAGGACAGAGAGAGGGAGAGGCTGCGGAGTGACATGCAGGATGAAATGAGACAATGATGGAGAGCAGGAAAAGATGTAGCTGAGGTTTCCAGTTCTTGGATCAGGTAAACATCAACAGATGACATCTTACACTGAGTCAATATTTACTCAGGGAAAAACTGAGCCAAAATGCAGAAACAGTGAGGAAAACCATTTCATCGTTCAACAGCTTGTAGAAGCACCTTTAGCAGCAATAATCAGCCTGTTTGAGGAGAAATTTTGCTTCACTTTTCTCTACATTGCTTGGGTTCATTGACCTTTGCTGCATTTCTTTCTGCAGCTCCCAGAAGGTCCCAAAGCATCTCAATCAGGTTGAAGTCTGAACTTTGACTGGATCATGTCAGCACCTCAATTCTTTTCTTTTTCAGCCATTCTATTGTAGATCTGCTGCTAAGATTTAGCTGTCAGACAAATGGATTCACATTTTTCTCGAGAATGGAGCCTGACTGTGTGGAGGAAATTTTATTATTTATTCCACTCATTCTTAGAAACCTGTGTAGCCCAAACTAGCTAGCTGTACCTGAGAAAATCTGATTAAGTCATTGTTCCTGCAAGACCAATTCACATCTTAAAACTAATCAAGAGACCAAATGTGTGTAGCAAGAAGCAGACATTTGGGCCATTTTCGTAACCCTTCCACACGGCACGGCACGCTTTATTTGCGTTTCCTCGGGGACCCGATGACCCGATACGATTTTTCCCACCCGTTTCACTCTATCTCTAACCGTGCTGAATCTACACAAAACATGACGTAACTGATGGCTGCCCACTGATTGGTCAAAGGAAATTGTTGTCATATGCGTCATACGTGTTTCGCCTCTTCTAAAAATATCTGGCTCTGTTTTCGGTGACTACAAGCCACAGAGAAAACAACAACAGCAGTAACACCTCGATATCCAATGCCTCCATTGTTGTTTTTACTTTACTGACCACCGAGTGGCACGGCAGTCACAAAACCGTCCTGGTCATCCTTAGCGTTTGGTGCTGTACTGTGCTGTACCGTACCCTGTGCAGCTGCACTGCTTGCATTCAAGAAACCAGAGACCCTCCTCCTCACTCTGTAAGATATAAGGTTGACACCTCCTACATGTATGAGCCTACTGTTGCACTGATCAGGATTTTGGGGGCCGATCACCGATCACCAAAAGCAGTATCTGCCGATCCCGATATTGCCGATAACCGATCACAGCGCCAAATCCATAAATTCTCCAATATTGTTGTCTCATGTACATAACATCGACGTTATGCTATCAAACATAGAAATTAGGAGATAGGAAATTATCATGAATTGCCCACAATTTTATTGCAGGCAATCTGCAATATTTCACACTCTTGGAGACAACTTGGACTCAATTTACATAGAGGAAGTGTAGCTTACTAACTTAAGCTTTCTTGTGGCAATAATTATGTGTACAACACACAACATGTGCAGCACACCAGCACAGACAACAGTAAACATTTCACTCTCTTAGAGTTGGTACAAGTTGTAAACTATAAACTCATTTTTTCCTGTAGAAAAGGGAACTAAATTTTAAAATAAGAAATAGATTATGTACGTAACACACAACATGTGCACTATAATAAACATTTCACTCTCTAGAGGCTCTTTCTGAGAGACACTATTTGGAGTTTACCTACAAGCTTTTAGTGGAAAAATCAAGTAAAATGTGTTAAACGAATGAGAATAAGAACAGCGACTTATGTGCAACTGCAACATTATCTCTGGACATAAACTTGGCGCTGATACTGCAGCTTTTCTGTAAATAAAAAAAAACTCTTAAGTGTAGCCAAAATGCTGTAGCCAAAATAACATTTTAAAATTATGATTTTATTGACGAGCTTACTTCTGATCAAGCAGCATGAATGGCAGAGCCTTGCACGTCATGTGCAGTGTCTAAGTGTGGTGGTGTATGAACCCTGGTTGTTTTCCTTGCCTGTGTCTCTGTATACTGTAATGGCGGATGAAACTGAGCAGCTGCTTGGGTCCATTTGCTCCACGAGGCCAGACGACGACGTTGTCGAGCGTTTCTGTGCCGTGTGAGGATTCATCAGGTTTTTCAGAGGTGTTCTGAGTTTGGTGAGTTTCACCATTTACTCCATGAGCTGCACGCAGACGATGGCGCAGCTTTCCTCTGACCGGCCCAGTTTAACAACCTGCAGTCCTGCATCGGAACATCATTATAAGCCCATGAAACTCCATCAGAACAGCAGATCATCAACCCACCATTTGGAAACCCGGGACTGGACGCAGATCATAGTTTTTCCTCCACTGTCTCCATGGAGTGAAGAGATTCACCAGAGTCTCCTCTGTATTTCCCACGCCTGATGCGTCAGACCAAGCGCCCAAATCGCGCTTGGTCTGAACACACCGTTACAGCTGCATCAGTGAATTCAGTTTAACCATACTTGCATGAAAAACACCTTGAACAGATGACTGACTCACGCTATGTCCAGGACCTACTGTAGCCCCTGAATTTGGACATAGCCACTGTCATAAGCCAAACCTATAAAAGGTGGCAATGTAGCCCCACTTCTGAAGCTATGTAAGCTAGGGATGTAACAATAATCGATAAAAAGATAAATCGGGATATAATTCCCTGACTATTAGTATCACTGTTTCAGATTTTAATGATTGTAAAACCATGATTATCTTACTTTGAAAAACTCGCAGTGATGCTACTCATAGCCAGGAAAAGCAGCAGCAGTCCCTCAGACACAGTTTGCATGTTTGGCCTCTGAAAACATGGAGGAAGGCACCGCATGGAAGCTCTGGAGGTTTTTTCCCTTCTAAAAGAACAAAGTCTGAATTCTAGATGTATTCTGGATTTCTTTTTAAGGATGCTGGGAGGAAACTTTTTTAATTTTTTATTTATTTATGGTAATGTTTCTGCCACATTTAATATGGCAGTGTTGCTGTGATATGAACATTTTATTCACCTTAGTCATGGTCACTAAGGTCCATGAAAGAGTTTCCTTTCAGGACCAGTTCTTCTTAAATCTGTAACACTAGATCTAAGGCTAGGACAATCCACAATTAAATCGTATATTGGCAATTGGAAGGTTCCCAGGCAATTTTCTGTTTATCAAAGCAATTTTGAAAAAAAAAAAAAAAAAAACGGCGCTCTACTGTGCATTTAGAGATGTTCCTAGAGGGAATACATGACTGTTAGAGAAGCCCCGTTTACAAACAGACCTCTCCTCCGTGCAGGTACACTGTCAGCAGTTCGATTCAAACTGACGCAGCCCATTTGCTTCGGGGTCGTTCAACAGAGTAGACTAATTGCAAATAAATATTGTTTTAATGTGTAACTACTGAAATGTTCACACAAGGGCTTTCATAAAGAGATTTCATGAACACATCAACCAGTAAAGCTGATTTTAAGGTTGTTAGTGCAGTCTAGCCTGGATGGAGGTTAAAATATTAAAGTATTATACAATTACGTAGTACTATACATGTTATGTTATATATACATGTAATAAGTATGATAGTACTCATTACAAAGCCACGTAACAGGAGTTTCAGCTCATACATGCAATCAAATTTGAATATTTCACACAGCCATGCTGACTGGTAGTGATCAACAAAAGACCCCGCCCCTTGCCAATTTAATCGTGTATTGGCAATCTTGAGCAATGATAATCTACAATTTGAAATTTAGAGGCAATCGCACAGCCCTAACTAGATCACGTCTTGAGCTCTGAATGTAAAGAAAAGTATTCTTGGTTCTTATCTACAATATTGCATGAAGCAAGGGACCCTCTTATGGTCATAAGATGCATCTTTAATGCTCATTTATGTTTGATGTCTACATGTTGCGCCAACAGCAAGTCCATTGTGCTTGTTATTTTTTTTTTTTTTTTTTTATTGAAACTTGGTGAAAAGATTTTAGTGTGTGTATAAGAACGTTTTGAACATTTTGAGCATATTTCACCCGTACCTCCATAATGTCGATAACCATGATAATTTTGGTCACAATAACCGTGACATGACATTTTTATATTGTTACTTGCCTAATGTAAGCCATTCAGACAAAAAAAAGATCATCTCCAGCACTACAAAAATTTTCATGGGAATGAAAGCAGAGTTTTTTCTCGATATTATACTTGAACATAAATTTAACAAAACTCAAAATAACGTGTACCGGGAGTCTCATTAGTCCACTCAAGTTTGGCTACATCCATCAATGCTGTGTAAATGCCACACAGATGTGGGTGCAAGCAAAAATGTTGCTTCAGCTGTTAATGCATCAACAGCAGGATTATCCAGAAATCTTCAGAGTTGAAGTCGCTTTCCTAGAGGTTACTTTTTAATGTTCCAAAACTGTGAAACTTTTGAAAAAATCGGTTTGTCTAAATATTCATGAATATGTGGCCAGTCTCTTTCAGCGCCACTCAATCAGAAAAACTGTAAAATCCGTCATAAAAGGCTGGAGTACTATAAACTATAAACCAGAATAAAGTAATTTCAGTCAAATCAGTCAGACATTCGTATCACTACTGATCTCCGCCTTTTTAATCAAAACTTACTTTTTGTGATTAGCTCTTATCTCTGTCTGGCAGTCTTGTTTTTATTATATCATTTTTACTTTGTTTCTG
Source organism: Atherinomorus stipes (assembly GCA_023101725.1). Taxonomy (NCBI): domain Eukaryota; kingdom Metazoa; phylum Chordata; class Actinopteri; order Atheriniformes; family Atherinidae; genus Atherinomorus; species Atherinomorus stipes. Next base: position 86,765 of record JALJCO010010996.1, on the reverse strand, counting down.
TCACGCACTGCAGAAAGGCTCTTAATACCCTGCAGCGTTGTGGGACTTTCTAGTTGCATTTTCTGATGTATTGTTTTAATTATTTTATCTTGTTATGCATTTGTGTACTTTTTATGGCTTTATTGCAAAGCACTTTGTGTAGCATTTGGTTATTGTAAAGGGCTTTTCATGTAAAATTTGATTGATTGATTTTTTGCAGGTCCAAGTCAAGTGACAAGTCATTTTTAGCTGTAGTGAGTAAACTGCTGTGCAACGCCTGCCATCTGGTCTGCTCAGAACCCTGCATTGTTATATCCAAGGAATTTAAAATCCATGCTTACCCTTTATTTAACAGCATTTTGTAACAGCACTGATCTGTAGCTTTAACTGACAAATGCTCTGTCCCTCTCCACGGGACAATTCCTCTGCTTTACTGAATTTACAAAAAAAACCCTGTCGATTAAAACAGAATTTTTTCAGATTAGTAAATATGTTCCTCACATTCTGTTTCAAGTTTCGACTGTTTAAAGCTAGAATTAGAGCAAAGTCAAAGACACTTATTTTTCTTGTCAGATTTAGTTAAAGTTAGTTAAAGTCTGCACTTCTGACATATTATGTACATTCATGTAACCATTATTACCCAGCAGCATTCCAAGGCTGAGAAATGTATTTGTAACTTTTATTTCATTCCAGAGCATCACGTTACAGGTGTGCCATACCATATTGTTTATATCGCATCCTGATAATTCTGGTCTTTTTTTTATGTCATATTATGATGTCATGTGACCTGTGCATCACTGTGGAGCGCCACTGAACAAGTTAACAAGCAGATCAAAGCAGCTCAGTGGGTATCGGCTTCAAACTAAAACAGTGCTTATTAAAATAATCCAAACTAGAAACGCAATTAAAATTTAAATAGAATTAGCAGAGGCTTTAATTTGCCGTACGTCTTATGTGCAACAGAAGAAGGATTTGACTGTGGCTGTGACTTTTGTGTGGCCATCCAAAAATATATATTTTATTTTTTAATATTTTTGGGGGGGTGATATCGCACACCCCTTTTTATCTCTACAGTTTCTTTACAGTACGCCTGTACAGTTTTCAGGACAGATGCTTTAAAACTGGCAGTATTAAAAAAACAACATCTAAAAATCAAGATCTGACAGTATGAAAAAATATATTGACTTTTTTTTTTTGCCATATCGTCCAGCCCAGTGACAGCTGGGTTTTGCTTTATGCCATCTCGCTGACTAGCAGCTGGATGTCAACACTGTTGCCTTTTTGAACGTGCATGGTTGATTTATCAATGCGGTGCAAGAGGACATTATCAAAAGAAGAGAGGAAAGAAAGAGAGAAAGAGATGAAGCGAGAGATGAGAAGAGTCAACATTGGACTGACTTTTACTGGCTGGAGAGGTCTTAGAAAAGATGGATGCTGAATTAGCCGTCCATAGGGGGCGCCAGAGTGCAGATAGCTAGCAAAGTTCAGCAGTGCTGCTTTAATGCTGCTCAGCCTGTGTGTGAAAGATTTTGCAAACTAATTACAAGACAAACTTTTGTACAAAAATGTGTTTTACAGAAGCAGGAAGTTTGATGTCTGTGAATATACCATCAGATAAGTAAATCCCTGACTTTTTCTTTAATAATTCTAATATAAATAAAAACCTGTAAGCACTTGTACTGTCCTGGTCTGTCCACTTTTACTGCTGTGACATTCGAAGCTTTAAATGATACCTAACCATGTATGGGTTTATGTCAGCCGTGTGTTAAATCATCAGTGAGGGGTCCTCACAAGTATAGCGTTGTGAGTGTGTGAGTCTGAAGGGTCTGCAGTGTGTCAGTCCACAGAGGCCGTGTGCTCTGTGTCACTGAGAACAGATAAAACACAATGTCCTCCCTGTCCTCGCTCTGGCTTTGTCTCTCTGTCATCCTCACCCTGATTTTTCTCTCTTGGTGTTTTTGGTTCTGTTCTTCCGTCAGAGCGTGTCCTCTCATCTGCAAACGGGTTAGAAAGAGCCGTTTATGTTAAACAGTGTCACATCTTTTCACAGATTTCTTTTTTCATTTCTTTTGCTACCTTTCACTCCAGCCAAGATTTATTAGAGCTGACTGCACCAGTTTTCTGAGGAAAATGTCTGTCTCAGTGTCTACTGTATATACAAGCCTAGCAGTTCTTTTTTAATAATTAAAAAAATCTTTGATCACTTCATCTTTTATAAGTTGAAAAGGAAGGAGTATAAGAGATGTGTGTGTTTGTCCTGCAGAGTCATGTGCTTTCACTTCAACCTTGACAGACTGGGCATGTTTGTGTGGGTCTGCTCTGGCATTTGGCTTCTCTATGGGTTTGAATATGTGTGTATGTGTGTGTGCGTGCGTGTGTTAGTGTGTGTGTGTTTGGACAGAGTTGGCAGGTGTGGACAGGAGTCACGACTTGCTGAAGGACCTTTATTTTGGGGCCAGTATGAATCACAAGGGAGCTGTCACCATGGACAATACACACGGGGACATTCTGGTAAAAATTGAATCTTTTTTTTTTTTTAAAATCAATATTATTCTTCTATAAAATTTTTTTTCTTCAATATTTTTTTTTCTTACATAAATTTTTTTTAACAAAACAAACAAACCAATCTATAAAAAAATTTATAAAAAATAATATTTTTTTTCAAAAACTTTTTTGTTGCACTCCTTTTTCAGATGCATAGTTATATTTTTTTATTTTTATTTGGGGGGGGGGGGGACGATCGCAGTGTCTTTTATGTGAGCTCACAAAAAATTTTAGAAGAATGGAAAATTTTTTTTTTTAATTTAATTATAAAAAATTTTTTTAAATTATTTTTGGTAGAATTAATATTTTATGTTTTTGTGAATTTTGATCACCATTTTTTTATAATTAATTTTGCAGCCCTAATACACACATGCTGTTCAACACACAGACACACACACAGTCTGCACAGATGGATTATGCTCTTTTTTGGGACAACTTTTCCTCCAGAACTGCCTTAATTCTTGGTGTCATGGATCCAACAAGGTGTTGGAAAATGTTCCTCAGAGATTTTGCTCCATATCGACATGATAGCGTCACACAGTTGCTGAAATCTCCCGTTCCACCACATCCCAAAGCTGCTCTGTTGGATTGAGATCTGGAAACTGTGGAGGACATCGGAGTTCAGTGAACTCATCGTCATGTTCTAGAACGCAGTTGGAGATGATTTAGGCTTTGTGACATGGTGCGTTATCCTGCTGGAAGTGGCATCAGAAGATGCTCCACTGTGGTCATAAAGGGATGGACGTGGTCAGCAGCAATACTCAGGTAGGCTGTGGTGGTTAAACCGTGCCACATTGGTACTAAGGGGCCCAAAGTGGACCAAGAAAATCTCCCCCACACCATTACACTAGTGTTGTCAAAAAAATCGATTCTCAGATACTAATCAATTCTAAAAATTAGTATCTAGTTAGATACTAAACAGCACGGGTATCGATATGTAAATGCCACTTTGGCGTCTGCTGAATTGCTGAAAGTATCAGCCACCTCTGCCCTTTTAAACAGGCATTGCTGTGGGCAGCCCCTTCTCTACAGCATCTCCCTGAAGGACCCATTATTTACAGTGTGACCGCTTTATTAACTTTTTAATTTAAAAAAATTGCAAGTGATAAATCCAGTGACTTTTTCTGGTGTTATTAGAGACTGATGCAGACTTTCGTGAGGGCGCGTATCATTTATTCTCCTCAACAAGCCGCGGCTGCTACCGCATGTAGAAGCGCTCACGTGAGCCTCGTGCTAACGCAGTAGCGTCTCAGACTATTATTTACAGTCTTTGATCTCAGAGCAGGAGATGTTCTCTGCTCCATAAACACCCTGAAACTGCTACTGATGATCTCACCCTGGCTTACAGTCACATATTGATGCCATTAATATAGATTGTAGACTTAAAAACATTTAAAAAGTTAATCTTTTAAAATGTTTAATTGATTAGTTCGTCTGTTCTATTGTTTACTTAATTTGGTCTCAAATATTGTGAAGAAAAGAACAGTAAATAAGACCATTAACTAGTGGTTGAAGTTTTTAGTTTGTCTCACCTGAATCACAGTGAGCAGTTGGAGAAGACTGTTGAAGACTGTATGAAGATCTCTGCACAAACTAGATCTTAAAAATGTATTTATTTTCCATTTATAAGGTCTTTCCTCATATTTATGAATATATTTTTTTGTATTGTTTATATTGTATTTTTTGGGGGGTTGTTTGTTTTTTTTCCCATCCTATAGTATCAAAAATAGTATCAAGTATCGACCATCATCCTTAGTATCGGTATCGAGAATTAAATTTTAGTATTGTGAAAACCCTACGTTGCACCAATGTGGAGCTGAAATGGAGACTCATCAGACCAGCAACGTTTCTCCATCTTCTATCGTCCAGTTTTGGTGAGTGTGTGTGAATTGTAGTCTCAGTTTCCTGTTCTTAGCTGACAGTAGTGGCGCCTGGTGTGGTCTTCTGCTGCTGTAGCCCATCTGCTTCCAGGTTGGACATGTTGTGTGTTCAGAGATGCTCTTCTGCATACCTTGGTTGGAACCAGTGATCATGTGAATTCCTGTTATCTTTCTATCATCTCCAACCAGTCTGCTCATTCTCCTCTGACCTTTGACATCAGTCCATGTCAAAGTCTCTTAAATCCATTTTCTTTCTGATTCTGATGTTCAATTTCTACTTCAGTAAGTCATCTTTACCATGTTTACATGACTACAGTAGATGTGTTGTTGCTGCCATGTGATTGGCTGATTTGCTATTTGTGTTAAGAAATTGACCAGGTGTATCAGATAAAGTGACCTGTGAGTGTTCGAGTTATGAAAGACCAATGAATTGGTTGACTGACTAATTGGTCTAATTATTTTATGGAAGAACTGTGAAGGCAGTAGCTTATTAAAATTCCATAATAACAACAGTTGTTATTATTAATAAGACAAATGAAGAATCGATCAATGCAGAGCTCCAAGCAGCCTTGTCAACATAACTGCTGGTCATCAATGATTCAGATGACCTTTGGAGATTTGTTTAGCTGATGCATCCAGAGCAGACCTTAAGCAAACAAAGACTGCAGACATGATGTCATGGTCTGAGTTTTGTCATGCTCCTTTTTTTTTCCCTTTGGACTTGTCATTTGGACTTCAGTTTTGTGTGCATGACTTCTTGTTTAATTTCAGAATAATTTTTTCCTTATTTCATTCTTGTTAACTTTCCATCACACCTAAAATTTATTGGTTGATCACATGTTCCTTCACTCACCCACTATACTATACAGTAGTGTTTCCAGACACAACAGTATGCAAATAGAAAATGATGGATTATGGATCCTACTGCCACTCTGCAGACTAATATGCTGGCAATATTCAAATTTAAACGTCATATAAACAAAAACCAGTAGGATTCATATCTCCAATCAGAGATGATGGACAGCAAATTGCTGTTTCTGGTTGAGAACATGTAATTAACATCTCTCTTCACATACTAACAACAAACTTTGAAAGAAGTCTGTGTGAATACTTTTTGGTGTAATTCTGCTGTCCACTGATATAAATGTGAGCAGTAACTATATTATAATCCTCAGTGTGCAACTAATACATGATATGACCCATAAAGAAAATATATCATAAAAAACTGCCTTGTTATAGATGCTAACATGTCAAATAGATTATATTACAGTTTACCAAACTCTGCGAGTCTACTGGCTGAGTCAGAATAAAACATTAAACACTTTATCGTTAAGATGTGTGAGTAATGAGAATCATTTTCTCACCAAACCTGTCAACAGGAAAGAAAATCAAGCTAATGCCAGTGGTAGCTAGTGTTAGCAAGCTACTTGTTAGCTTCAATCGGCACCATGAGGCTGTATATTCTTGGCTGTAATGTGCTCTTTTTTTACACCTCTTTTTGTATACTGTTGTTGGTATATTGATTGAAAAACTAAAAAACAGGGGCAGTGGCTGGGTTTTACATGGCGTACCAGCCTCTTTGAAATTTGTGTGTAATGTGAAAGGGTGGTCATCCTCGTTCAGGGCTCCAGACTGCGACCAAATGTTCGCATTTTGCGACTGAAATGTGAGCCGGAGCGAGTAAATTTTTTATACACTGTGACCATTAAAATATGCCGTTTTTATGCTGACAGACTTTCACACCGGCTCCGTGTGCGCCACGTTCCGTGTGTGGTGCTGCCTCGCTACGAGGCCGTTTCAGTCGATGGTTTAATTCCACACCGGCGCACCAGAAGTCATCAGCGTCTGGTCGCGGTGTCGGGTCTATTTATGACAGCACATGCTTCCAACACGTCAAACTCTAAGCAGCGTAGCCAGGACCAGACAGGAAATCAGACACAGAAGTAGTGTAAAGCATCCGGGGAATTTCAAAATAAAAGCCCGCAGATTTGCGATGGCTGAATTATCAGTGACACCAGATTAGAAGTGAATCATCAGGGGGTCTTAGTGGGTTTTTTTTCCATCATGAATCACAGGACTTTAATCCAGCCCTCTTTATCATGATTGTTATCACGTGAACTGGTGACATCATGCATGACCTTGCAATTTTGTCATCTGTTCCTGGTCCCTTTATCATAATTTCTTTATCATTAATCTATTTTTATATATTTGAGTGGAATGAGTCTTGAGTTTAATATTTTTAATGGGCAAAAATACTGAAACAAATAGAGGTAAATTTGTCTTGGACTTTTTCTCTCCTTTTTGCTGATCCAATCCATGACTCAAAAACCGTAAACCGCTTCAAACCGTGAAGTCATTGATCCATTGCACCGCTACCCACAACATACAGGGACCTGGCACCACACAACCAAAACATGGCACTTAGAGTAAACACAGAGCCAGTCTGAAACATAAATGTGCTGTGAGCTGTGAACATTGTAGTTTCTGCATTTATTGTTCAAGTATTTATCAGTAATTCAGTGAAAATGAGAGGAAATGTGAACATTTGCTTTGTAAGTTGATTTCAGTGTGCGCCCCTAAATTTTCTTCCTGCGCTCCTAGGGGCCCCTGTGCTCTTAGTAAAAAAAAGTTAGTCTGGAGCCCTGTAGTTCTTTGTGGACCAGTGTGTGTGTGGCCAATGTGTTCTCAGTTGTTGGAGAATGCCTTATCTTTCGTTGTTTTTGGCTTTTTCAATCATTATAATTATGAACTTGATAGCGGTTACTTTAGGGTTCCTCATAAAGCTATAAAAATGGTGGGTTAACTGAAAAAAAATCCAGAAAAGCAGCTTGTTTTTTAAGGGAAAAAAACTTGTCAAAGCATGTAAGAGTTTGCAGTCATCACTTGATGACTGCATCGAAGGTTCATTAATCAGTTTATTTTAGAGTCCTTCTCTGTTGCCATATTACCTTCAGTTCATGGTGAGAAACTTTCTTGAGTTACTCTCAAGGATTGTGGTTGTTGAGCAAGAACTCAACAACAACTTGAGAATTAACTTAATTCTAGTATCAGCTTCATCCACCAGCATGTCTTAGCAATCTTTATCATAAAAACATGATTTGACTCCTATGAAAAAGTTCAGCCACGATAATAGTGGTTTGTTTCTACCAAACAAATGCAACAATGATGTTCTAAGAACACCAAAATGTGTACTTCCAGGCACAGAAACATTACAAGATAGGTCTTGAAGGGTCTTAATCCCAACTGCTTTCACCATCCACACACAAAGAAGTTAGACTTCCAAGATTTTCATATTTTCATCAGGAACTGAACTGACGGCTGTTCCTACAATTAAAAGCTTAAATATTGGTTAACACATATAGATCTATGACGTTACATAGCTAAGTGTTTCGAAGGTATTTAGTGTGTAAACTAACACATAAATTTTGAAAATAGTTTAGTTTGACGAAGTTTATTTGAACATAAGACAACAAAGAGTGGAAAGAGCTAGAGCGAGAATTGAATGGCAGCGAGCGAGAGCAACGTTGTGGAAAAACACCTTTTCCAAGGCGGCCTTTTGCTGAAAAGGATCAAATGATGTAAAACGGACAAAAACTCCAGAATTAGAGTGGAAAGAAAGAATGAATCCCTGTGTCCACTAGGGATGTAGAGATTCACCGATCTGAATCGCCGGTCCGACACAGACATGTGAGATGCGACTGCACCGGCAGCTTCAGTGTGCATCGGATACAACTGGCAGCTAATAGCGCAACGTATCTTTCTTGGTGTGTCTGAATCAGTAAAAACCCATGGTTACACACATATTTCCGAGGCTCCTTGAACGTACCATCACTATCTTTTAAGTTTCGTTTTTAAAACAAGGGAGCAGCTGCAGCAAATAAACAGCAAACACGGAGGGAGGAGGCAGCAGGTGAAGAGGACATGTTTAGCATCTCTGAGGACAAAAATCTTAAGTTTGGCGATACTTGGAGAACTTGACAAGAAATCCGTGGTTTGAAAACAATGTCGCGCTGCTACTGTATAACCGACTGTATAAAAGACATCAGCAGCAGCATGGCGAACATGCAGTGGGCGGCATGGTGTGTGGAAACGCCCCCCTCTACATCATCCTCAGATGAACATAAATATGAGGTGAGCAGAAGCAGAACTGGTGAGAAAATGATCTCGTTTTATTCTTTAACAAAACTAAGACTTCCTGCGTGGATCTCTGTCTGTACCAGAGTGAACTACATCAGTTTAAGATGATTTGTTAGTTTGATATGTAGAAAACATTAAAAACATAAGTATTAAACACATCCTTCTCAGGGAAAGGGAGAAGGTAAAATAATTATGATGATTCTTAGAAACCAGATGGAGACTTGGAGATGATTTGTTTTGTGTCAAATACCCGTATTTTCCGGACTATAAGTCACACTTTTTTCATAGTTTGGCGGCTTGTGCGGCTTCGTTACTCCAGTGCAACTTATAAATGGCAAAAAATCCCAAAACAGCCTCATCTCAGTGAGAGGAGTTCAGTTTGGACATCTGTCTATGCGGTGGAACAAAAAACAAAAAAACATGCTTAGCCCTCTTAATTATGTTTATGATCATTTACAGGCATTAACTTGAATTGGACTGATTGGGTAATCTTTAGCAGTAACAAATAGGATATGAAAAATCTGAAAATCACCCTATTTTAAATAAATAAATGCGACTTATAGTCCAGTGAGACTTGTATATGTTTTTTTTCCTGTTCAGGATGCATTTTTTGACTGATGAGACTTATACTCAGGAGCGACTTATAGTCCAGAAAATATGGTAGTTTTGAATCGCAGAATCGAATCGAATTGTTTAAAGTCAAATCGTTGTCAAATCAGTGAATCGCATTGCATCGGCAGGAGGCTTCACTGTATTGTGAATGTATTGTATCGCTGGTAGCGTATCGAGATGCGTATCGAATCGGACTCCTTGGTGGGGATTCACATCCCTAGTGTCCACCTCCTCTATTGTTGAGCGCTCTTTCTCAGCCCTGAAACACATCAAGACACTTGCCAGGAACAGAATTGGACAGGATCGCTTTAAAACTGATGTCCATAGAGAAAGAACTTATTATGGATTTCAAGACAAAGGACAATTAAGACGCTGACATTGCCCACTTCACAAAGAAAGACCGGCAGATGGATTTGGTTTTCTTCTAGTAAGGTAGCCCTGTGTTATCAACCAGCTGTTATTCACATGGATTAATGTTATGGCCCAGGAAACTTTTGGGTTATTCGTCTTTATTGTTTGGAGGTTGTTTGTAAAACGTCCAGCGCAAACTGCCTCTTATTAAATGTATAAGCCGATTCCTGCATGGTTTGGATTTTTTCTAAAGGTTTATGTTTTTCCTCTTGCCCCCCTCTCTCCGTCCCTTACTGCGTGGAGAATTTAGGAGGTGTGCAACATATAAATGTAAATTAAGACTTTAATTTGCTGTTATGTGTGTATTTAGTAATACTATGCATCATGGTTTCATGGTGATGTCAGCAGTGTCAGCTGTTACTGGATGATAGTATTATCAGATACAGTATGTTTTTCTGGGTGAACTTGTTTTTATATTTACTGATTTTGGCTTTGCAGAGCACGTTTATTTGATCATCGATGTTACCTGAATGAAATCAGTTTTCTGGTGGTAATGTTGAGTATGTTTCTTGTTGCTGGGAGTTTTATCAATGGGGTTTTTTTGGCGCTGATGGCTGAGGTGAAGGCCCAGCTGTAGAGCTCACAGTTCGCCACTGTTAATGATAATAATAGTATTAACAATGATAATATTAACAATAACAGCAATAGCAACAACCACACGTGACTATAAAATAAGAATCATTATCATCAATACAGTACTACTACTAATAATAATAACAATAATGGCAGTGATAATAATAACAAAAACAATGATCACAACAGCAATTATCATAATTGATGAGAACAAGTAATCATCGCCCTCCATTTTCATACATACCAAGAACTATACAGTATTTTTCGATGAGGATTTAAGCATAATGTTTAGTAGGACATTGCTTGTGTTTGTCCTCCAGGCCGTTCCACAGTTTTACTCCATACAGACACAGAAAAACTCTGCCAACACCTCACATCTTTATTTGTTTGAAGTGTGTAAGCCTGCAAAACTCACATTGTTGAATGACAGCATATCTGAACTAGGAATGTCCCAAGCACATAGCTCAGTCTTGGTATCAGCCGCCGATACGCCTATTTTGACAGTACCTGGTAGGATCGGCTTTAGTTACTGGATCGGGCCGATCCAGTTTTCATGGTGGTGTAAAACACTGAGCTTCTATTCCCATTCCGCTTGTCATGACAGGGGAAGTTCCACTTTTCACGTTACTTTTCAGCGTTGTCACGCTTTACAACTGCCGTAAAAGGCGATGCTCCCATAGTGGATGCACGAAACATGTCTACGGTATGGGAATACTTTTCATTAGAAAACAGAGATAGCCCAACAGCTAAATACAAAATCTACAAACTGGATGTTTCTTGTGGAGGAATCGTTAGGGCTCAGTTCAACACTACAAATTTTATTCATTATTGACAAAGAAATCACCCCACCGAATACGGGATCTACCAGAAGAAGACTGCCAAACCACAGCAACAAAAGCTGGCGGAGGCATTTCAAAGAAAAGAGAAGCTATCCAGGAATTGCGAGTCACTAGAAATAACTCAGAGAATCGTGGAATATATCACATTAGACGATCAACCACTGTGTTGTCGAAACAAAGGCTTTCATCGTCTGATGGACTTTTTGGAGCCAAGGTACGAACTTCCTTCTCGCCACTATATTTCAAACATGGCACTATTCGAGCTATACTGCAAGATGCGGGAGCGTGAAAATATATGGATCGGATCGGATCAAATCGGTATCAGCAGAATATAAATCATATAAAATATTGGATCGGGAACCAAAAAATCTGGATCGGGACATCCCTATTCTGAACCAGCTGACCTAAATGGTCTCGGCTGATATCTCCCGTGGTTTCCTCGGTTTCCTCAGTATGTGGCCCTCATGGTCTTTGTCCTCTTTGTGAGATCCCATTTTTCATCACCGGTTTGTTTCTCTTCCCATCTTCTCCCACCCAAGTTCTGTTGCTGATGTTTGGACTACTCTGCTGTGGATTTATGTTGGGCTTGTCTGGACTTCCTGCCTGGCAGCTCCTTATTTTATGAGTTTATTAACGTTTACTTTCTTGCTCTCTACCTGCCAGCTTCCTTTTCCCGCATTTGGGCTCTTCCTTTGAACTGCTCTAATTAAATCTTGTATTTCATCAAATTCAACCCCTTCTTCAACAATTACATTATGCATCAGCCTCAGACCACCCTGCTCTTTAAATAATTAGCTTTGTATCAGCCATAGAAGCCCTTTTAGGTTCCCTGTTCATAATCACAGTGAATCTTTCTGACTGTCCATAGCTGGAATGGTACTTTTTAAAGACAATTGTACAACATTATTATTGAAAAAATCAAAATAGGCAGGAAAAAAAGACATAAATGGATAAACATGGAGCATTTATTGCTGCTCAGATGCATGTAATTATGGAACAGCATCTATTTTTATGAGATGCTGCTGTGGCATATAACATTATCTCTGGAGGAGATTAATCTGTCTGATTTGTTCCATGTTGGGATGGAACTGCCATCTTTGAGAGATAAATTAATTTAGACAATTGGTTTAATGTTTTTTCTCTTTAGAGAAAATGTTTTTATTTTCTGTGATTTCCCTTATTCCTCATGTAACATTTGTTTAAGCAGGGGAAGAGGCAGCATGTGATAATCGGTTGTGATGTTTCATCATTGAGCAGAGTGACTGATAATCTTGGAGCTTCGTGATAATGACCAGCGAACACAACACACATAAACACACACAGTCGCACACAACCACACAGGGAAATTAAATTGCAGGCTTTAACTCAATTGAGCAGGTTTCCCTTTACCCGGCCTCCTCTGCCCTGATCCATCAGAAGCAAGACAGTGTGTGTGCGTGTGTGTGTGTGTACTTGTACAAGCAACACTGTGAGGACCATTTTGTGTATTTAACTGCCAAAATGAGGACATTTTTGACTGGTCCTCACTAAAAGAGCTTAAGAAAAGCCCCTTTTTGGTCAAGATTTTTTTAGAGTTTAGGTTATAGTTAGGATTTGGCTAGGGTTTAGGCAGTTTAGGCAATCAGTTTTTAAGGTTAGGATTAGGATAAAGGGCTAGAGAAAGCATTGTATCAATTACTGTCCTCAAAGAGATATAAGTACAAACGCGTGTGTGTGTTTGTGAAAAACACATTCAAATAAGTGTTCAGTTTTGAGGATGTTCTCAAAAAGGTAGATGAAATTAAATTAGATTCCCTGCATAAAGCCCACACTCATACAAAGCACACACTGTCTATCTTCTCACATGTGATGAAGACCATGTGATGTTTGACATGCAAATAAAATATGTGTAAACAGGTTTTGTTATGATTAGGCCTGGACAAAAAAATCATTGAATGAATTAATTCACATTTTTTTGTTGCGGGTGATTTAAAAAATAAGTAAATTGAGTTTTTGTGGAACGGCACATTTTTGGCTTCCCGGAGCTTCCGTAGTGTTAGTTTCACATTGCAGTATGGCAAACGACAACATGGCTTCCAGTGAGAGTACAAAGTGACCAAAAACACCGCTGGGAGTTTGATTCCAAGAGGGTGTTCATTTATCTATTATTCCTCCCAGAAATGAGGGTTACATTTGGCTTGTTTTTGAATAATGAAAAGCAAAACTTGTTTTAAGTTGTCTGCCGTTTGTAATTAGCTTATTGCTTTCCTTAAAGCTAGGGTTGGCAATGTTTGAAAAACGGTTCAAGCCAGCTACATTTAAGAAACACACACCACCTGAAACCACATCTTCAGAGCGCAGGGACGTGTGCGCTGATGTTTGACAAGCAGGTTAACAATAATAGCCGAGTGGATAGCTCGTTAGCTTGATGGTAAACAGCTGACAAACTGCATTTTTAAAAGCATGAATCCTCTCACCTCCAACCCCTTTTGCTGTGTAAAAAGTCCACACTGCAAACGTCAACACCTCCAAACTTGATCCTTATCTGTTGTTTTGTTTTGCTTTGTTTTTTTTGGTGCAGCAGCAGTTAGCAGCATGGGTGTACATTGGCAAAGACTTGACGATACGATACGTGTTACAATATCAGGGTCACGATACGATACAATATTGCGATATTGGGACACTGCGATATATTGCAAAATTGTAGGCACTTCAGAGAAATTTAAAATGCAGCTTGAAATAAAAGTTGTACCTAAACATCAGATGACTGAAACAACAAAATAAGTCAAAATAAATGAAATTCAGTTTATCCATTTATTAATTTATTAATTTTTCTATGTCAGAAGCTCCATAACTTCCAGGTGGATCCCTCCACAACCACCTGGATTTACGACTACCTGACAAACAGACCACAGTTTGTGAGACTGAAAGGTTGTGTGTCCGAGACGGTGGTTAGCAGCACTGGAGCACCACAAGGAGCTGTACTCTCACCATTCCTCTTCACACTGTACACCTCAGACTTCCAGTACAACTCTGAGTCCTGTCATCTGCAGAAATATTCTGATGACTCTGCAGTTGTGGGGTGTATCAATGATGGACAAGAAGCCGAGTACAGGGAACTGGTCAGTCAGTTTGTGAAATGGTGCGGTAACAATCAGCTCATCTTAAATACCAGCAAGACTAAAGAGATGATTGTTGACTTCAGGAGGAGCAAGAATAAGCAGCATAGTCCTGTCTACATCCTGGAAGAGGAGGTGGAGGTGGTGGAGAAATACAAATACCTTGGAGTTCAGCTGGACAACAGACTCGATTGGAAATGCAACAGTGACTACATCTACAAGAAAGGTCAGAGCAGACTCTACTTCTTAAGGAAGCTGAGATCATTCAACGTCTGCACCAAGATGTTGCAGATCTTCTACAAGTCTGTTGTGGAAAGTGCAATTAGCTTTTCAGCATCTGCTGGTGCAGCAGCATCAGAACCAGAGACTTGAAGAAACTAAACAAGCTGATCAAGAAAGCTGGTTCTGTGCTGGGGAGAACTCTGGAGCCGCTGGAGCTGATTGTTCAAAAAAGAATGCTGCACAAGCTGATGAAGATGATGGAGGACACTTCCCATCCTCTCCACAACACGGTGAAGAATCAACAGTGTGTTCAGTGGGAGGCTGCGTCAAGTTCGCTGTAGGACGGAGAGATACAGAAATTCATTCCTGCCAGCAGCCATCACCCTGAAGAAGAAGACTGACTGACTTTTTTGTTTATTTAAAAAAAAAAAAAAATAGTGAGCTTTTACAATACTGAATTTCCCTTCTGGGATGAATAAAGTATTTTTCATTTTTCATTTCATTTCATTAAACTTGGACAGGTTTCTTTGCCGCATGGATCTCATAATAAAACCATTTACAATTGTCCCCCTGAACATGAATATTTCTCACTTTGGGTATACCCAACAGAATGGATGTGGTGATAAAATAAAAAATTAAGTGCTTTTGAAAACAAGATTACCACAGCTGAGCTGGGATAGTATAAATGTACATGAATTCATGTAAAATTACTAAAACAGTAAAACAAAGTAGTATTTGAGTATATTAAAATGCATATTAGTTAGGGGTGGGAAAAGATATCAATAGACTGAATTATCACAATATTTTCATATGTTGATATCATATCAATATTTAAAAACGGGATATCGATCTATTTTACTAACAAAATCTCGTGACATTTCACCAAACTTCGCAAGATTTCTGTGAGGATGGAAGGACCATTTCACCCAGTATAACAAAAAGTGTTTCTGAGTTGGATTACCAACTCTGGCTTTAATAAGTAGGGGGAAACCGGAAAAAAAAATTGTAAATCAATTTTTTTTTTTTTTTTTAAATGGAGATTTATTTTTAGACCATATCACACAGCTCTAGTTATGATCAGGTGTGGTTAGCCACTGTGAGGCCAGAGGTGACAAAACTATCATTTCTTCTTCATAGATCTTACACGTGGGCATTCATTAAGAAATGATTAAATATTGATGTTTTCCGTAAAGCTCATTTACAGCACAACTAATAAAATGCGCCACAGATCAGTGTCCTCAGCTCTAATGAACAGGGAGGAGCAGTCAGACGTGCCTCCTTCATCCTGTGCAGCAGATGTAACGTATGTGGTGGACATGCACGCTGAGAGACCTTTTCCTTCCTTTTCTGCTGCTATATTTAGTGACATCTGCACCTGTGAGTCTGAGCCGCTCAGTAAACAGCAACGGTGTGGAGTGCTGTGACCTCAGAGGAAAGGAGGTGGCTTACATGTGCGTTTGGTGATGTCATAGTGGTCGTCAGCACTGGTTTGATAGTGACCTGGCACATCCAGATCTTGCAGGACTTCTGTTCCTGGCTCTGCCTTCATCCAACATCACGGCGCCTCTGTTGATGTGAATCCTCCTCTGTTTATCTGTACTCTGCACTTCAGTCTGCAGATAAACACCAGTTCATACTAATTCATTAATCTGTTTTAATTCTGCTTCATTTTAAGCTGTTTGAGGAAACTAGAAATGTATTTTTTTAAAACACATAAAGGGAAGTTTCAGTCTTTCTGTGAATATATTTTAGTTTCTGGCAGTAATGGGTGTTTTTGGTGTGCAGAAACCTTTTCATGATTCTTCAAACTGAAGCTTATTAGCGTTTTTTAGCCTCCCCTCTTTGTTTAACAGCTGTCTATAAACATCTGGGAAGTTAGTAGATCATCAGTCCCTGACCTCCCTTGCCAGGTTTTTGCTTTCATGGTGCTGTAAATGTTTTCTGTAGGTGAAAGGAGCTCCTGGACTCTTCTCCTCTAAAGCCATGCTTTCCAAAAAATTATGTTCAAAGTTATTTGAAATGAACGTGTGCATTCAAATGTATTCAGATGTCAGTGCCGACAAAGTTCAGTGCGTTTTCCATGTTGGATGTTGCAGCTGCTTCGTGGGAATGGGGAATTCATGCTGATGCTTTCTGCAACACGAACAACTATGTGGTTTCCTTTCGGCTCCTTGGTGAAAAGGACATAACGGTCAAGCTCCCATGAGACTGACATGAGCATGTCACATGAGCATGTGTGGCCGGCGATAACCATCCGTCTGTGGTTAGAGCAATTCTCTTAACCTTTGGTATCATCTAAATGTTTCCCTTGTGGTATTACACAGCTGTACTATGTGTGATGTCGTGCAGCTTGGAATTTTATATCATGGCTTCAGTTCCACCACAACATCCTGCAACCTTCCTCCTGAAATCATAGCCTATCTCCTGGTTAAAAGAGAAATCAGATAAATACTTTTGACCTAGAAAGGAACAATAATAGTTCCAGATCTCAACTTGAAACACTATTTGGTTTCTTTTTCATAAAACGCAACAGATTTAATCATTGAACCGCAAGTCAAAAAAGCATTTAAATGCAAAGCAATTAAGAAAAAAACTAGAGATGTCAGGTAAATTTTTTTTGCCCCCGATTCCAAGTCCGAGTCATTTGATTTTGAGAATCAGCCAATACCGAGTCCCAATCAGATAATTCTGATAACTGTGAATTCTGATCATTCACAGTTAGGATGCGCGCGCAACCAGGGGGCAGGAAAACAGAGGAAAAGCATTATTGAACTATGAGAAGACGTGTGTTTCACATGCAAGACTAGACTTTTAATGCAGATGAGGTCAAGATATGACGTGAAATTGTCGGGAAATATAATGTTTGAGTCCTGTTATTTGTTCGGTTGAAAAAAATCCAAACGTTAATGCATGTAAACAGTTGAAAATAGTGAAAATAGGACAGTAGGAGTGACTGTCTTCAGAAAACCCTCTTAGATTACTTATACAGGTTAAGACTACATGATTTATTTAGTCTTTCACCATGGTCACATGTAGGATTAAACCACCGCGGTGGCAGAAATTATTCCCGTGTTCTAGTCAGGAGACTGGTACTAATACCAGAATCACCGCTGCAATCGGCTGCATGACAACACTGTAGCTGTGTGTGACAGCCGTCCTCTGCTCAGATAGGAAAACAAAAAGAAGAAAAAACTGATTGTGGAGCCGTTTACTAACATTCACGTGGCATAACAACGCATCCCGAAGATTTAGCCCGAAGTACGGGGGTCGTAAATCAGATGGCGTTTGAGTTTATACCGTTAGCTTGTTAGCAGTTAGCTAGTCTTTCTTCTGTCTACCCGGATAAAACATAACGTTACACGAGCAGCGGGACTTACCGATAGCAATGTCGGTGAGTCCCTAACAGCTGGAATCGCCTCCTTTCCAAATGTAGTGATGATGTCGTCTTTGCCTGGTTTAATCCCAAACTAGTGAGAGTTGCTCCTGTATGGAGGTGATGAAGACGACACTGGAGCTGAACCTGCTGCAGACAGCAGACTGTTGTGGCCTATTTTGGTTTTAATAAAGAGTCTAAACGAAAGTTTAAGCTGCTTTCTAACTCAAGTTTTTCAGGCAAATTTCAAATGAGGTCCAACACAAACAATATCCATGTTTTAACAAGAAAAATGCCGTTTCCGGGTGATGACTCCCTTGCCAAGTTAGTGTAATGGTAATAGAAACACAAAACAGCAACACTGCGTCTGTATGTTTTTATTTGTCATCAAAATACAGATTCATTCAGTATAACTTAAAACACAACGATCTCTGTTTGTTTCGACAGGTTACTTTACATTTTAATTAATGATATGAGTGCGTGCTTGGCCGTAGACTGCAGTAGAAACAGGCTTTTTGCCCCCTGGTTGTGCGCGCAACTGCCAATGTTTGTAAATAAGAAACCCATCTATTGGGAAGTCAAGGGGTGTCACATATTTTTTCCTTTTATTTCTTTTATCTTCTATTTCATTTTGACACCTCCTCTAATCAGTTATATTCTGTCAATCACATTTTGAAAATAAGATCTTCAGTCTACATTTGTACACCAAACTAACACCAAATTAATGAGGAATTTGAATGAATGTGTCAATCATAAAGGAAACAATTGGGGATTATCACGCTTACCGGAACTTCCCGGTATTTGGACACTTCCTCTTCCGGGCCATTTTAACAACAGCCGTTCCTGCTCTGTTATACTGTTTAAATCGCATAAACTCCAAACATACTTAAGTTTTCATTCCAGACTGAAGTCATACTAAGGAAGAAGTGGATCAAAGCGATCGATTCGCCATGGTGAAGGGCCGAACTTTATAATAAAACACACGTTTGTTTGTAGCCGGTGGGGCACAACACCGCTCGACACCGGCACTTTACAGCATGCTAGCATTAGCCAGCTAGCGTTTACTCACGTGCTTAACATTACGCATCTTAAAACACAAACATCTGAAAATCGGGTCTGTACCTCCCCGTTTCCAGTGGAACAACTGGGGACTGCCAAGAAAGGAGACACTTTCAGATGCTTGTGTGTTTTCAGCCGCACAAAGTTAGGCACGTCATCGAGCTGGCTAATGCTAACCTGCTAACACGACTGTATAGTCTGCCGGCTACAAACAAACGTGTGTTGTTTTATTATAAAGCTCGGTCCTTCACCGCGGCGAATCGGTCGTTTTGATCCACTTCTTCCTTAGCATCACTTCAGTCTGGAATGAAAACTTGGCATTGGCATTTATCCGATTTACAAAGTTTAACAGAGTAGTAGTCGGCAGACTACTGTTAGCAGGCTAGCATTAGCCAGCTTGATGACGTTCCTAACTTTGTGCGGCTGAAAACACACAAGCATCTGAAAGCATCTTTCTTGGCAGTCCCCAGTTGTTCCACTGGAAACGGGAGGGTACAGACCCGATTTTCAGATCTTTGTGTGTTTTAAGACGCACAAAGTTAAGCACGTCGGTAAACGCTAGCTGGCTAATGCTAGCATGCCGGTGTTATGCCCCACCGGCAGCAAACAAACATGCTATGTTGTTTTATTATAAAGTTCGGCCCTTCACTCTGGAAAAACGCTTTGATCCACTTCTTCCTTAGTATCACTTCAGTCTGGAATCCGTGAAAATTTAAGTAGGGTTGGCGTTTATTCACGTTATTTACGAAGTAAGGCAGGGACATTGAACTGGGCCGGAAGTTCGGAACACAAAAGCGTGATAATCCCCCATTTGGTTATTTCTCCATTTATCTGAATCATGGGACCGTACAGTTCTTTATCTGTTGGACAGCAAAGCAAACCAACACAACATTTTAAATAAACTGTGAAACAACAGATCATATAATCTGTTCTTCGATTTACCCAGTTATGTAATGCCAAACAAAGTTTAAGCAGCATTCCATCGTGGGTCACGTCAAGCAGCAGCAGCCCTGTTGAACCCCCACTGGTCCACGCACTGTACAAGTAACGTTAAACCAGCACATCGTCACATTGCGTGACCAAATATGAACATTATGTTACATATTATGAGGCGTTTATTGTTGTATGCTTTGACAAATGTATCAAACTTTCTGAACTCTGTACAGTTCAACGTTTCAGCCGCCCTGACAACGTCTGGATTAACAGGCTGCTGCTGCGTTACATCTAACTCCTGTATAACCCAGTGATGCTGCATTGCACAACACTGAGCTGTGTGCAGGACTCCACCGGTTCATATGAGGCAGAATCAAACCTATCAGTGGTCATAAAACCATAAATGACTGGAAAAAAAATCATGCAGACGAAAAAGAGATACTGCCATTGGGGCATCTCTGTGGCCGTGAGGTATATATCATTTTTTGAAAGTCACATAGCCAAAGAGATGGGCAACGCGACTGCCAGGGAATTCCTGCTCTCAGCCCGCCGCTGCTGAATCAATGTAAAATTTATCTGATCCCTGATTGGGACATAACAGCCAATACGGATCAAGTCTGAAACCACGTGATTGGCCCCAATATCCAATCATGTGATTGGATCGGGACATCCTTAGCTGGCGGGGATCACTGATGACATATGTGATTGTTGAAAGGGGTTGACTTTTGGCCCTACCCCGTTTTTGCCCTGTTTTAATTGGCAAGGGCCAAGGGGTAGGGGTAAGAAAGAGAAATAAGATTGGGCCTGACTGTGTTTTTGGAAGTTTTCTTACATTTTATGGGATTTTTATCAATTAACTTTTACATATAGCCACATTAAAGACTGGTAATTTTAGTAGAAAACATATTTTCTTTAACATGGAAGTCTGATGATTGACTCTTTTTTGGAGCCAGCCCCTAGTGGATGAGGAGTGAACTGCAGTTTTTTGGCTTCACTTTTCTCCACTGGAGTTTGCTGCTTGAATCAAACCTACATCATGTAATGTAGTAGCAGTCGATTTAAAACCCAATGACCACTAAGATAAACATTTGTGTGAATGAAGTGTCAGTGCAAAATGGGGATGCATTTATAATTGTGTTACTTGAGGAATTTTATCCCAGTTGGTCATGGTATTTTTCCAGTCTCTGACAGGGAGCAACTGTAGCTTTCGAAGTGATCTGCTACATGATGCTGAACATCTGATGATGACTTGCAATGCTGAGCTTCAGTTCCTCACATGGAGGCAAAGCTAGCATAATGATTATACTATTCATGACATAAAATCAAAATGACCTCCGAACACCACCTCTCATCATGATTGTCCTCTAGGATGCTTTGCTACGGCATGCATTCGGGCAGTGTGATTCCGGAGCGCCCTCTGCTGGATTATAAAACAAACAACAAACAAGTCTGAAGCTTGATGTTCAAAGTTTCCCTGCAATCAAATAGTCATTACGGTATCTTCTTCCAACAGTCTGCAAAAGGGAAAGGATTTTCTCTCTCTCTTTTTGTTTTTATGACGCTGCAAAATTCCCCTTTTTGAGGGGATTCCAAAAATCAGCATATAATAAAAAGTTTATTTTGGGCAGGAACAAAATTAATCAATGCAGCAGACGAATCCAGCCCTTCAAAACAACTATCAGATCTCCTTCATTTGCAGAAGTTATCAGGAACATTGTCTGACACCAGCATGCATCACATTGACCTCATCTGACTTTGTGAACTCTTGAACAAGCAGTGTGTAACATCAATGTGATACAGGGGCAAAAACCATCAACACACAAAAAGCATTTATTTATATTTTCGAAAGCATCAGATTAATGATGCCTAAGATGTTTTGTTTTTGTAAAAGTTTTTCTTTATTAAAACTACTTTTGGTCCAAATGTTTTTTGTTTGTTTGTTTGTTTGTTTTGTTTTTTTGTTTTGTCTTTTAAATGGAAAACTGTCTGCAGAAGCTGAACCTTTAATCCCAGTCAGCATCCAGACATTGGCCCTCATTTATCAAACGATCGTCGAAATGGTCGCACATCTGATCGTAAAAATGGTCGTACGATTGGACCCACGTGTGATTTATTAAAACGTTCGTATCGGTCCAATCTCGTCGTACGAACAAAAGAGTCTTGATAAATTCCACAGCTGAAATTTATCGTCATTTAAATGTCACGCCCACGGTTACGCCCTTAAACATGCATAATAATGAGGCTTCACCCAGCGAGGTTGAACCGTGGAGAGGAGAGATTCTGCCAAAAAAGAAACTTTTGGGGTGATCAAGACAGAATTCCTCATTTGTGAGGTGAGAAAGATTAAAGAGGTGCTGTTTGGCAGCTTAAAAACCGGAGTCAGAGACGTTCACAAAAACGCTGCACGGAAGAGGATCAGTCAGCCTGGCCGCTGTTGAACGACCGGCTGAGATATTAATAAAAGTCTCAATGTAGGCCTGGCTGATATGGTTTATTCGTTTTATGAAATTTAATAATAGCCCACATCCGATAGCAACGTCACAATTCTTTAGCCAATGGGTCAAGAAGAAGTGGTCCAATATGAAACTTACCACCAAAAGATGATGCCCCCCCCCCGTCATGAGTCCAACCGCTGCGCTCTAACAGGTGACAGGTGGATGCCGGTCAGATCCGAGCCTGACCCAGATGGGGACAGAAAAAATATAACTTGCATTTGCAAAGCTAAGGGACAGTCTACTGACTGAGCACTTATACAACTTTAAAGTGATTACTTATTAGAAATGACGGATCAGCTCCGGTCTCCTCCATATAGCCCAGTGGGGGCTGCAGAGCGGCTCCCAGTGCATCTTTTCTGCGCATCAAAACTCTCCAGCGGTCCGAGCGATGTGCAGCACTGCACAGGACAGGAGTGTTGTAGATTTTCTCAGAGTCTAAAGCAGCGTTTCATCCTGCTGGGTCTGAGTCGGACCGTCCGACACCCACCTGCCTTCCAGCAGCCCGAAGCAGCGCTCCACCTGCACCTGCGCGTGTGTGCGTACTGATGCCTACTTCCTCCTATGTGGCAGTTTTACCAGCGGGGTGAGGAGATGCACGAAGAGTGCAAAGCACTTGTCTCCTAGAACTATACGTTGATGATTTTAATAATTTGTTGAGATAAATGGAGGAATTAAATTCAGTCACAGCTATTTTTGTAATTTTGGGAATACATTCTACATTCACTTTTTCCGTTTTCTCTGCAAATGGGTTCATTCTTCGTGCTGATATGTGAATGCTTATGGTTAAATGACAGTTTGCGGTTTGGTAAATAAATATTTTCATGTTCTGCTGCTTTGCGCTGCAAACCCTCACTGACTCAAACTTGCGTACACGAACTCAGAGCTGTCGTGAGATTTGATTGTATCCTACGATCACGTTCAAATTGATAAATGCCGAGTCTTGCGTGGAAATGGTCGTACGCACAGATTTTCGTCGTACGATCAGTTGATAAATGAGGGCCATTGTGTTTCAGGACAGCCTCAGTTGTCAGACTATTAAGGTTACGTGATTTAAAATTAAAGGTTTTATATAAGATGTTTCTTTCAACGATTTTTGCAATATTCAGTCAAATTGGGTTCACTAGCCCATACGCTATGATTAATTAAAAGCTTTAAATATATGAATATATTATACATCGGTTGTGAAAGTAATGGGACTGAAAAAATATCTGCCGATCATCTCTGCATTCCTTACATTTTTCATTTGTCTACTTGCTGGTCAATCACTTTTACTACTGTAGTTAGAGTGTTTGATGGTCATTTCAACGGGTAATAGACGAGACTGATCAATGAGAGTGATTGACTGGCAAGAGCAATAGGGGATTATCACGCTTACTGGAAGTTCCCGGATTTTGGACACTTCCTCTTCCGGGCTATGTTAACGACAGCCGTTCCTGCTCTGTTATACTGTTTAAATCGGATAAACTCCAAACATACTTAAGTTTTCATTCCAGACCGAAGTGATACTGGATCAAAAGCTGGATCAAAGCGATCGATTCGCCGCGGTGAAGGGCCGAACTTTATAATAAAACACACGTTTGTTTGTCGCCGGTGGGGCACAACACCGACACTTCACAGCATGCTAGCATTAGCCAGCTAGCGTTTACTGACGTGCTTAACATTGTGCGTCTTAAAACACACAAACATCTGAAAATCGGGTCTGTACCCCCCCGTTCCCAGTGGAACAACTGGGGACTGCCAAGAAAGGAGACGCTTTCAGATGCTTGTGTTTTCAGCCGCACAAAGTTAGGCACGTCATCAAGCTGGCTAATGCTTACAGGCTAACACGACTGTATAGTCTGCCGGCCACAAACAAACGTGTGTCGTTTTATTATAAAGTTCGGTCCTTCACTGCGGCGAATCGGTCGTTTTGATCCACTTCTTCCTTAGCATCACTTAGTCTGGAATGAAAACTTGGCATTGGCGTTTATCCGATTTACAAAGTTTAACAGAGTAGTAGCTGACGGACTACTGTTAGCAGGTTAGCATTAGCCAGCTTGATGACGTGCCTAACTTTGTGCGGCTGAAAACACACAAGCATCTGAAAGCGACTCCTTTCTTGGCAGTCCCCAGTTGTTCCACTGGAAACGGGGGGGGTACAGACCCGACTTTCAGATGTATGTGTGTTTTAAGACGCACAAAGTTAAGCACGTCGGTAAACGCTAGCTAGCTAATGCTAGCATGCCGGTGTTGTGCCCCACCGGCTGCAAACAAACATGCTACGTTGTTTTATTATAAAGTTCGGCCCTTCACTCTGGAGAATCGCTTTGATCCACTTCCTCCTTAGTATCACTTCAGTCTGGAATCCGTGAAAATTTCAGTATTCATGCGTTTATTCACATTATCTACGAAGTAAAGCAGGGACATTGAACTGGACCGGAAGTGGGCCGTCTAACTGTTTAAAACCGGAAGTTCGGAACACGGAAGCATGATAATCCCCTATACTACACCCCAGAAGCTGCCCGCACTCGTCTGATGTTTACAGCAGGTAGCTAACTTCATTCTGCTAGCAGTTAGCGACGTTCAGATAACAACATCTGTTTTACTTGTGTTTGTGACATGATGTGAGAATCTGTACCTGCTGTCGGCTAAACACCGGAGTGGTTCATGAACGTTATTCTGTGGTTGGGGGAGGGAGCTGTGAATCCTGTAGGTTGGTCTTGCACATGTGCATTATTCAAATATTTGCTAACAGTCTCTGCTTTCTGAAATGGTGAAATATATTTTAAAGCACCTTTAAAACATTACTTTGTTAAAACAACGCACAGATCGACAGTGACCAAGCCTTTTCTCATCTGCATGTCATTCATGTGCTTTGAGGCCACAGACTGGAATGTCCTCTGTGAACCTCATGGAGATGACATCAACGCCATGACTGAGTGTGTGACAGATTACATAAACTTCTGTGTGGACAGCATCGTTCCAACAAGAACAGTGAGGTGCTTCCCCAATAACAAACCCTGGATCACCAGTGACCTGAAAAAGCTGCTGAACATCAAAAAGAAAGCTTTCAGGGATGGAGACAGGGAGTTACTGAAGACCACACAAAAACAACTGAAAACACAGACTAAGAAATGCAAGGAGGACTACAGGAAGAAGTTGGAGAGCCAGCTCCAGCAGAACAACGTGAGGGATGTGTGGTCGGGAATGAAGAAGATCACTGGCTTCAAGTTAAAGGGGGACCAGACTGACGGAGGTCTGGACAGAGCTAACAAACTGAACATGTTCTTCAATAGGTTCAGTTCCCCCCTGCCGACAACCCAACACTCCACACACCCTCCATGAGCCCACAGCTTTCCTGTCCCACCTCCACTCTGTCACCCTGCACCTCAGTCGTTGACCTGAACACAGCCTCCTCTCCCTCCACATCAGGACATCCTGAGACTTCTTTTGCCTCCACCTCCGGCCTGACTGTCTCCTGTGACCAGGTCAAGAAACAACTGGAGAAACTGAACCGGAACAAGGCTGCAGGTCCAGATGGTGTCAGTCCCAGAGTTCTCAAGACCTGCTCAGAACAACTATGTCCGGTTTTCCAGCACCTTTTTAACACCAGCCTGAGACAGAACAGAGTTCCTGTGCTGTGGAAAACATCCTGTCTTGTTCCAGTCCCTAAAAAACCTCTACCAGCTGAACCAAATGACTACAGACCAGTTGCCCTGACATCTCACATCATGAAAGTCCTTGAGAGAGACTTACTGGCTCACCTCAACAAGCAAGTGAATACCTTTCAGGACCCATTACAGTTCGCATATCGTAACGGACTTGGGGTTGAAGATGCCATCATCTTCCTGCTTCAGAGAGCCCACTCTCATCTGGACCAGTCAGGCAGCACTTTGAGGGTCATGTTCTTTGATTTTTCAAGTGCCTTTAATACTATTCAGCTTGCTTTGCTATGTCAGAAGCTCCATAACTTCTAGGTGGATCCCTCCACAACCACCTGGATTTACGACTACCTAACAAACAGACCACAGTTTGTGAGACTGAAAGGTTGTGTGTCTGAGATGGTGATCAGCAGCACTGGGGCACCACAAGGAACTGTACTCTCACCATTCCTCTTTACACTGTACACCTCAGACTTCCAGTACAACTCTGAGTCCTGTCATCTGCAGAAATACTCTGATGACTCTGCAGTTGTGGGGTGTATCAGAGATGGACAAGAAGCCGAGTACAGGGAACTTGTCAATCAGTTTGTGAAATGGTAACAATCAGCTCATCTTAAATACCAGCAAGACTAAAGAGATGATTGTTGACTTCAGGAGGAGCAAGAATAAGCAGCATAGTCCTGTATACATCCTGGAAGAGGAGGTGGAGGTGGTGGAGAACTACAAATACCTTGGAGTTCAGCTGGACAACAGACTCGATTGGAAATGCAACACTGACTACATCTACAAGAAAGGTCAGAGCAGACTCTACTTCTTAAGGAAGCTGAGATCATTCAACGTCTGCACCAAGATGTTGCAGATCTTCTACAAGTCTGTTGTGGAAAGTGCAATTAGCTTTGCAGCATCTGCTGGGGCAGCAGCATCAGAATCAGAGACTTGAAGAAACTAAACAAGCTGATCAAGAAAGCTGGTTCTGTGCTGGCGATAACTCTGGAGCCGCTGGAGCTGATCGTTCATAAAAGAATGCTGCACAAGCTGATGAAGATAATGGAGGATTCTTCCCATCCTCTCCACAACACGGTGAAGAATCAACAGAGTGTGTTAAGTGGGAGGCTGCGTCACGTTCGCTGTAGGACGGAAAGATACAGAAATTCATTCCTGCCAGCAGCCATCACCCTAAAGAACAAAACTGACTGACTTATTATTGTTATATTATTTCATATTAATGTTATATAACAAAAACAAAAACAAAAACGAAAAAAGAAAGAAAAAAGAAAAAAAAAAGAGAGCTTTTTTACAATGTTGAATTTCCCTTCTGAGATAAATAAAGTATTTTTCATTTCATTTCATTTTCATTCTCTCAGGTCTTTGCTTTCAGATGGAATAGGTGATAGAATATTGCGATTAAAAAATAAATACACAACAGATCTTTGGCTGCTTCTTATTGGACATTAAATCAATTTGAGCTCTCTGATTGGGGGAAAGTTTGACAGGAAGTGGCTTCATCATCATTTCCAGGTCTAAATAGAGGTCTCTTAGCAACACAGTAGTGATATTTTTATGATGAAAATGTGATTAATAATGGTGTTATCATGGATCATTGTGGATTTATCAGATAGTCTTAATAAACACTGCATTTTATGGCTGAATTGTCGGGACATACGTTCCTGAAAAACTTCCATAGATCACCATAAAGGGTAAACTACCCATCACAGTTTACCCCACAGAGTTACACACTAGCGTTCCTGAGGAACTGCTGATGATCTCACGCTGGTGCTCGGGGGTGTCAGCGACCCAGCAGAGTTTTAAATGTATAGAACAAATGAAGTAGGGCTGCATAAGAAAACTTATGATATGCGAAAACAATTTTGAGACTTGTGATGACAATATGATTCACGTTGAATAAATACTTGGATATGCTGTGTCCTTCAAACACCAGGTAGTCGGTAGCCTGTTGAGATAACAGGAAACAAACAGATTATTTCCATTACAATATTGTTAGAAAAGTCTATTGATGGCCATTGAAACACAGTGCAAGAACATACGTCATCACTTCTTTATACAGTATATACACAAACATAGACACCACTAAATATTGCAGTTTAGCTCATCTTTATGACATGTATATTTTTCAGGCGAATATTGCGACGACGATAAGTTTGCGATATATTGGGCAGCTCCAAGATGAAGTTGGGATGGCAGCAGCTGAAGTTAAACTTGGCCCATGCTTCTGTCAAGACACCCACAGTTCCTCGTTTCACATCTGACAGAAAGACAAAACTGCTCAGTTTGATTGACACGGCAACAAAAACGGCTCAAATTTCAATGGTGTTCTTCCATTTTTGTTGTTTCTAATTAATTCAGAGGCAGCAGCAGAAAGCGACCCTCCCTCATCTGTCCAATCTGCCACAACGACTTCCTTCCTTCCGTTCCTTCTTCCAGAAAATGCAGATGGATGAGAACGATAATCTAGTTAAACCTCAAAACGTTCTCAGAGCACTGGCCTGCTTCGTGATAAAGATCCATCCAGCTGGGAAAAACCTGCCTCTTCTGTAGTTATTATCACACATTGAATAGTTTTTAACAGCAAAAACTTGTCAGGCACCCCAGCCCCCCCCCCCCCCACCACCACCACCCCACCCCCCGCCCTCCTGCCTGCTAGAACAAACTTTCTCCGTCCTCCCCCTCATCCGACTCTTTCTGCTTTCCATCTCTGACTGTGTACATTACCGAGCCCACGCCTGTTCGCCTTCCCTGCACCAAGTTTTTACTCGGTACTGTTCACAATATGTGTGTGTGGGTGTCAATGTGTGTGTTCAGGGGGGTTATAGACTCGGTGGGTGGTATACAAACTGCTGCTGGAAACTCAGTGAACCCCTTCGGCCAGTACCCGATTGCTTTCATCTGATAGCGCAGATGCACTTGGGAACACACGCGTACACACTTATCTTCATTTCCTAATGCTTCCTTGTCCTTAAACCCATTCAGGCATCTCTATATGTGTGTGAGTTTGTGTGTGTGTGCAGTGTATGATGTGTGGGTGTGTGACAGGATATGTGTCAACCTCTAGTTTCTGGGGTTTTTTTCCTCTTAACTTTCTTTCCTCTGCATGTTACCACATTACAGATGAGTTGAGAGTGATGGTGTGAGATTTTGGTCAAACAAGATGTCATGATCACATTTTCTCTCACAGGATGGAAACATTAGATTTCAACGGCTCAGGCGGTCATGTGCAAAGATTTTGATCCAGTCGTCATATCTTTATATTTCTCTTCCCAGCAGCCAGACTTGGTTGTAAAGTTTAAAGCGGTCCTAAGGAAATAGTTCTTCAGCTTTCTGAAGGTTTTTCACAGTTTATGTTTGAACATTGGCTCGTCTTTCACTCATTTTCCTTCTTTGTTTTTTCTGTTGAATAAACTAATCAAATCTGACCTATGAATCATTCAAGTGCAGTACTAAAAAAGGTTTCAAACCTAAAGGATGAACCAGTGTGTGTTCTGGTAAACTGGCTCTTCAGGCTTTTCTCAGCATCCTGTCACAAAGGCACCATTTGTTTCCTTTTATTTAGTTGCATCTCTGAAAAAAATCAAAGATCAGAAAGTCGGACCGACAGAAAACAGGATTTTTGTAGCAACAAGGTGATTCCCAATGAGCTGTTAGCTGGAAAGATGGCAGATCTCAAGGAAGCTGGACAAGTACACTGTAAATTGCATTGTGGGACATTGTTGCCCTATTATTTTATGTTATATTAACAACCTCTCAGTGTGGTGTTATAAGTTAAAATACTGAATCAAACACATCTTAATTACACAAAAATCTTTAAGAAAATTAAGGCAGCCCTTTAACTCATATTTTTACGTTCAACATTTTACAGTGTAGGAGACAGAAGAAGAAAAATCAGACCAGAAATAAAAACAGAAAAGGCAGATATAGCAGAATAACAAGATTGATGTCCAGGAAAAATGTCCGAGAACCTGAGAGATGCAGCCGGACCTTTAGCTGATCCATCTACTGTTGGCTGAAGCCTCATCAGAGATGGTCTCCATGGAAACGTGGCTGTGAAGAAGCCATTCTTAAAGAAGGGAAACAGGGGGAAAGGCTGAGGTGTGTCACTTGACTCCAGAACTGGACTGAAAATCAGTGGCAACAGGTCTGATGGAGGGATGGATCCTCCCCAGAACCCAAACCTCAACATTAGAAGCAGTGTGGGATCATCTGGACAAAAAACAAAACAAAAGGCAGAAACAACTAAATAATAATCTTTGAAAATATCCTTGAGGGAGGCTGAAGAACTGGTCCTGAAGACTGCTGGAAGAAGTGACAGACAGCTTCTCTAAGAGGGTTCAGACTGATGAAGAATAAAATTACTCACTTTAAAGCTCATGTAGACATGAACAAAGTTTTGGCTCATTTCCAGTTGTTTAGTCATCTCAGTAAATTACTGCTTATTTTCCATTTTCCTGCTATACAGAAATGAATGAGGACTCTTTAGCTCTGTTCCTTTTTAAGGACTATCCTCTAAACGAGGGGTGCCCAAGTCTGGTCCTCGAGAGCTACTATCCTGCAATTTTTAGAGCATCCCCTCCTCAGCACACCTGAATCAAATGGCTAATTCCCTCATGCACATGTCATTAAACTCTGCAGAGGCTGGTAACGAGCCACTCATTTGATTCAGGTGTGTTGGAGAAGGGATGCATCCAAAATGTGCAGGATAGTGGCTCTGGAGGACTGGACTTGGGCCTTCCTGCTCTAAACTTTTCCTAATTTCAATCTGGTGTTTTCATCATGTTCACAGCAGCATCAGGCAAACTGCATGCAAAAATATCACAAACCAAACTCAGCATATTACATACCTATAAAATACACTATACACTACAAAATAACTTCTGTCACAAGGTGAAATCACCCGCAAATGCTGCAGAGACAACGCACGCTATTTATCATTTATTTGAACTCTTTGTAAATCAGGACTTAAGAATTATCTGAAACCTTGACATTTCTTTTATCATTATAAGGGATGACGCTCATCGCTTTGAGTGTCATCCCACTTTCAGCCCACAGTGTCAGGGCCAATCAGAAGGTTGGTGGTTCAGCTCAGAACTTTTCAGTCTGCATAGGTGAGATACCAAAACTAAAGATAGACCGGTACATCGGCTGGAAGATATTTGCTTTTTTTTTTTTTTTTTTTTTTTTTTTTGCTGGTACCGGCTTTGGCTGATACATCAGGTGTATTGTATTCAGAATCGGCCCCAAGTATCGGCAGGTTGCATCGTCTGATAAGAAAATCTCAGTATCTGTATCGGCCCTAAAAAAAAATGTACCAGTCAATCCCTAACCAAAACACACCATGTCCTCACAGTGTGTCCATGATTTTTAGTTGCTTTTGGATAAAAGCTTCTACTAAATGATGTGATGGGAGGTTTGAGCTCTTTTAATGACACAAAAACAGTTGATGCCGCATTAATCACCTCTCGGGTGGATTATTGTAATGCACTCTGCTACCTTCTGCAGCAAAGTGCTGCTGCAAGACTAACTGGAACCAGAAAAAGAAGCAGCATGACACTATTAAACTGGTCGCCCGCGATGTTTAG
This sequence comes from Atherinomorus stipes, assembly GCA_023101725.1. Lineage (NCBI taxonomy): Eukaryota > Metazoa > Chordata > Actinopteri > Atheriniformes > Atherinidae > Atherinomorus > Atherinomorus stipes. The sequence continues at coordinate 55,378 of JALJCO010010996.1, read as the reverse complement.
AACAGCTTTTGCTTAAATGGCCGTCATGGATTTGAACCGGTTTTAATTCGCCTCTTGTTTCTCTCTTCCATCTGTCCTCCCTCATCCTCTGTGTGCAGATTGATCTGGAACCAGAGGGGAAAGTCTACGTTGTTATCGACCTATCAGGATCTTCCAGTGAAGGTAAGAACACGTCAGCTAGCATCCTTGTACAGTAGCACAACTAACCGCTTCTCTTGTCAACAGCTGTTATGTAATCATCCAGGATTTGGTTCTGAAGTGATGGTCTGTGTCCTTTCATGTCTCTAGATTATCTGCTGATAAAGTATTTAGGAGGAAGCAGACTTTTGGTTTTGTGTTTTGAGTCATTGTGGCTGTCAGAGTTCTCAGAGGAATGTGAGGAGGTTTGCTTATGTGCTGCATGACACTAGAAGACCCTGTGATGAAAGAAACCCGATTTGGTACGATAAACTGAACATTGGCTGAAATTGGGCCAGAGAGTTTTTGACTTTTTAAGTCTGTCCTGTATTTTCTTTTTCTAAAAGAAGAAAGTGTTTATTGTGTTGGACAAGTTATGTCTAAATTCAAAACAAATGCACCTTTTAAGGATACAGAAGCTGGATGTTGAATGCAGCCTTGGATGCTTTCTTTGTTTTTGTAGACGTCAGATTGTTTTACATATACTGTATCAGTTATTAAACGCCAGCACAGTCCAGTTGATTTATATCCCAGTTTAATCCAGTTCATTGTAATCTAATCACAATACAGCAGGGCTCCAGATTGCGACCATTTTAGTCGCATATGCGACCAAAAATTTGCTGAGCGCATCTAACTTTTTTTCTTGGTTGCACTAATGTGCCTAACATTGCGTGTGAACGATTTTCTCCAAATGTGTCTTTTCTGTGTTTATTTCCCTCCTAACGAAGCTCAGAGAATAACGCTAATAAAAGCCAACAGAAAGGGCGAGTCTTCATCTCTAACTGGCTCTGATCCACCCTCAACACGTGAACGCCGTGATGCGCTTTAGTTTGAGATAAAGACCAGCGGGTCCACGTTAGACTGCGGTGCGGTGAAGAACGACACTGACGAGACCCGCGGAAACAATCAATTGTAAAACGTGGAATATGGTGCGTCCTGCTCATATGTGGTTGTCATCAACTATCTTCATGAATTTAAGAGTTTTGTCTGAGCGACACGAAGCAGAAAGCCGGATAAGCGTGGATGCGCTCTGACGCTCCAGCCTCCGTCTGTATGACTTGACCTTCCCTCCAAAATCCTGCTGCAGGTCCAGTTTTAGGCTACCGACCCGCACCCATCTGAATCTGTTTCGATGATGACCAAACCCGACCCATAGTTTCATGAAGTTTAGTGAAGCTTCCCCCTAAAAATGTTTTGTTTTCTGACAACATTAAAGATAAACAGTTTTCTAAAACCTCATAATTGTTCATAATAACTTCAGTAACCATCACTGTCTATGTACAGTAAAATGATTAAAAGAAAATCCTTGAACTAGATTAAAATGAACTGCATGCAGCGATGCTGGAAACATTGTGGTGCACCAAATTTTTTTGCTGGTGCACCCAAATTACAAAGTCAGGCACACCAGTGCAACCAGTGCTGAAAGTTAGTCTGGAGCCCTGTACAGGATTATATAAACCACATCATTCAAATTCATCATAACTGTGTTCATGTAACACCAGCTCACTGAAATAAAGCTTCCTTGCTCAGGAAACCAATCTTCAATCTTTGTTTTCTAAACCTAAAGTCAGAGTTTGGGCTAATTGTTTATTGTTTATTGTTGGATTCCCATTAGTCTTTACCTAAGTAAAGACTATTCTGCCTTGGATTCATAAAAATACATTTTGAAAACATTACAATTAGTTTGCAAACATATACAAACACAATATACAAAGTCCTTTTCCAGAACACCACAAGGATATAATTAAAGTGTCAAACAGTTAACAAATGCAACATGCTTTAGAACGTAGGAGAACACCGTTGTTTAATTTGATATTGTCCCATTCGTTGGGACATGGCTTGTAAAACAGTTTTTGTTTGCCAGTGCAATCACTGCTCTGTACCTGGGTTAATACGAGCATGCTGAAGTAATACGTCTATTATATATGTTAGCGCTCTGCTGTCTACTGAACTCATACTGAGAGCTTTTTAGAGGTTTTATGAAGTGTTTGAACTCAACCATCACCTCATTATTTAAGATGTGAAAGCAGCGCTGGGAAAAAGCCTCCAGCGATAATCTCCTCCTCCTCCATCCACTGCTAATCAACATCGTTACCGTGACGCCGGCCTGACAGGGATTTATACCGGCACCACAGCTGACACCCGTCCTTTAACCAAATGCTGAATGTCCCGAGGTGATGTTGTGACCCGTAATTACCTCCAACATGTGCAGATTGGGCTAAAACACAGTGACTGACTGTAAACACATGGCTGCAGTGTGATGGACCTCTCAGGTCTGGCTGGACCTTCAGAAACAGCTTTCTTGCAGTCTTTGAAGGCCTTTCTTTCACCTCATGTTGCAAACTGCCATGTAGTGGGACCGAACTGCTCTAATCATTCACCCAACAACCAGACATACACAAATATCTCTTTGTCGCGTTTGTGATCCCCTGAGATGAAGATCTAATAAAGTAATTCAAGGCCAAAAAGTATATGGACCTCCTGCCACATCTGTCTTCTTTTATTTAAGCCTTCGTTGAAGATTGTGGCACATCTGAACATGAGATAGACAGTGCAGTTGAAGTGGTAAAAATGTGCCAAAATAGGCAAAAGTACCCATCTTCAGTATTTTCGCCCTCTGCAGTAAGAGGTTAAATTCTCACTTAATCATCCATACCTACAACCGAATGCTAATTTTTGTCTTTTTACACGAGTCGAAGGATTAAAGGTACAGTATGTAAGAATTACTGACATCTAGAGGTAAAGATAGGTATTTGAAAGAAAAGATGCTTTTTTTCAAATGATTTCATATCCCAAGCACTGTTGTCAATGTACGGTGGCTGTTAGTAGCCAAAAGTCTCCCAGCTACACAGATGTTTTCATCTGTGAGTGGATCCAGTCTCAGGCGCAGCTACTGTATAACTGGACTGAGTAACTACTTTTTATGTCTTTTATGGTATAACTGATCCCAAACAGTCTCTAACTCCCCTTAAACAAAGCTGGTACAGCAGTTTTAAAGTTCAGATGGTTCTAACTTCACATACATTGTTTTCTTCATTCAGGGACACCATGGTAAAAATGGCGGAACAAATATGGCTGCCTTTTCTTTTGTTTTTTTTTTCAGTTTTTTTTCTTTTGTTTTATGGTTTTTCAATGCTTATTTATGGCAGGTTCTGTTTACTAGATCTGGGATGCTTGATGAAATGGTGGCTTAAATTATTTTCCAGAAAGCTGTACAATCATAAGAGTTTGTTGTAAAAGTTGTGGAAGAGCAAAACTGAATTATCCCTCTGAATTCTGTTTACATTTTCTAATGAAAGACTAAATATTAAATCAGCATAACTTCACATCCATGAGCACGTTCCTTCCTGCTTTCTGCAGAAACTTGAATCGGCACAGAGACGACATCTGAACCACAAATGTGCTTCAGATGTGAGTGACAGTTGCACTTTGTGATGGTAGAAACACGATGTTACTCTGTGTGTGTGTGTGTGTGTGTGTGTGGCCCTTCACATAATACGTTAGAGCGATATAGAGGAAGATGAGGATGGATGGTGAAAAATTGATTAGTAAAGTGGAGTGTTCTCTAATGGAGCAGTTACATCATTGAACAGAGAGAGAAAGGATCAGCAGTTACAGACAAGTGTCATCGTCTCTCTGCAGAAACTATCCTCTTTCTTTCTTCTTTTTTAAACTGATGAAGTTATTTTGGGATTTTTAAATCTTTTTTAACATTTTTGTATTTGCAGTGTGTGTGTGTGTGTGTGTGTACAAGTGTGATCTGTTAAAATTGTAGTCATTACTTAAATGTGTTTATATTGCAGAGAACACACAGTTGGACAGTTAGCCCCGAGAGCTGCAATCAACCTATTAGCTTTAATACACATACACACACACACGCACACATACACACAGCCCAGTTTTCACAAAGCCTGGCTGATGAGCTGTTGTCCGAGCTTAAAACAACTTCTCTCTTATTGTCTATTAATAGTTGGTTTTTTAAGCATGAATGCATTTTAGTTTTTATGTTGTTGGTGATTATCAAAGTAAATTCAAACATTAAATAAATACAACCAAAATGATAATGGTATTTTTTTAAGAAAAAAATTCTGTTCTGTATAATAAACAAACTGCAAGAATTGACTTGTGAATTTACACTCCATCATATAAATGACTGCAAACACTGATGATGAAATGTTAAAAGTCAAAGAAAATGAAAATCTTAAGCTTGAAAAAGGAAAATTCAATAAATGGAGAACATAAAGTTAGCACTGGGTTGATAATGAAAGGTGCCTTCACCCAAAAGATTTGTACTGTATCATGTAAAATTGGTGAAGACTTAAAACAAAAGGAAATACAACGACAAATAAATGACAAAAGCAGAACATGTAAATAGTTTACATGCATCTGTGTATTCAGGTGCTTGAAAGTTTTAAATCCTGTTCTATTAGTCATTCAAATAACAAGAAACTGATTAGTAACATTAAATTAAAAATTACTAAAAAAAAAAAATTTGAAAATTGTCCCAGACAAAAGAAAGTACATTGTTCATAAACAGGATGTTAAAATACCTGTCAACAGGTAGAGACGTCTGATTGGACATTACAGAAAACACATGATTGCACTCATTGCCTGAAAGGGTTGTTTTTTACTTTTTGCTCGTTTGTTTTTTATATTTCTGTCAAACCACAACACAAAATCAATGTCATGATGTTCATAGATTTTTACTTATTACTTTTTTCAGTTTCTGTTTTATGTTTTTTACTGATATGTACACAACAACAAAGCAGGTTGTCCCTCACTGTCAGGGACACTTGGTATCAAACATGTGTACACACCATTCATTTTTAACATTTACTTTAGTCAATTTCAACTTATTTCACTGACAGCTGATTTTGTCTTTAATGGAAGGGTGTGTAAACTTGTAAGCACAACTGTACATACTTCTCAAGAAATATAACATTTGATAATAAAAGGTAAACTGACACTACAGAGCGGTAGGCATGTAGCGGTATGAAAATTTCATGTCACGGTTATTATGACCAAAATGATCACAGTTACTGTTTTATATCGTGGTTTTGGTTAAATCTGCTCAAACTGATCATCATTTATCCAAGTTTCAATTAAAAAAAAAAAAAATGGCAACAGGAACAATAGACTTTCTGTTGGCAGAAACATTAAATAACATGTAAACATCAAACAAATGTGCATTAAAGATGCATCTTATGACCATAAGAGGGTTCATCGCTTTGTGCAAATTGTAGATAAAAACCAAGAATACTTTTCTTCACATTCAGAGCTCAAGACTTGATCTAGTCTGACAGATTTCAGAAGAACTAATAGGTACAGAAAGGAAACTTTAGCCCGTTTCATCTGCCTGAGTAGAAATCACATGTTTATATCAAAGCAACACTACCATATTGAATATGGTAATGTGGCAGGAACATTAAAATAAGACCATAAATAAATAGTTTCTTCCCAGCATCCTTTAAAAAAATCTAAAATACATCCCGAATTTAGACTTTGTCCTTTTAGAATGAAAAAAATCTCCGGAGATGTCCATGCGGTGCCTCTGACGTGTTTTTAGAGGCCAAACATTGTAAACTGTGTCTGAGGGACTGATGCTGCTTTTCCTGGCAATGAGCAGCATCACTGTGAGGTTTTTCAAAGTGCGATAATCACGGTTTTACCATAATTAACATCTGAAACGGTAATGCGAATCGTCAGGGAATTATATCCCGTTTTATCTTTTATCGGTTATTGTAACAGCTGCCAGAGGAGGCAAAGAAGCTCCTCGTCTGTGATGTCACTCATCATTACTGTGACTCGCTTTCAGCTGTGTTGGCCTGAAACTTTTAGGGATGTGACGAGGACGTCGAAAAAGTAGCAGCGGGTCTATCACAACCACCCGCTACCCTTAACACTGTTGCTAGGCAGCAGTTGTCAGTTGCTAGGTGATGGTGATGGCGGGCAGCGAGGGGCTGAAGACTGGCAGAGCATGACGGGAAGGAAGGAATGAGCAGAGGTTTACAGAGGGAGGTGGAGGAGTTGGTCTCTCTGGGACTGCGGGAATTCAAGAGGTGGGAGACGGTCACGTGTTTCGTGATATTCCAGCCGCTCATTCAGAACAACTCTGCCATGACGAGCTCGTTTCTCTGCAGATGCTTCTTAACTTCTTCAACTAGAAATGAGCCACTTCATCAGCTGATTAGTTGAGTCTGTTAAATGGATCATTCATTTATCAATACCTTGCATCTTCAGAATCGAGTTATATTAACTGATGATTAAATCTTGATGGATGAGTCTTGTTTCTAACAGTTTTGCATTTATGGCGTTTTTGATGAATCATTCTTCATCACAGCAGAGTTGTGTTTTATGGTTATGCACTGACTGATGATGTCTGGAGATGCTCAGACAACTCTGGTCCTTTCTTCCTCTTCATGATGTCACCATTTTCCTCTTAAGTTCATCAGCAGAACAGACCTCGGCTTTGTGTCCTTCCCAAAATGGACTCTAATAGATCTGAAACCTGCCGTCAACCTGAAGTAACTAAGGATTTAATCTGAGTTTATTGTGGTGAATTCTGAGATATGGAGTGGGTCGGAATATCACCTCTGTGACTCTTTTTTTTTTTTTTTTTTGTGACTCTTTCATTTTTTTTTAAAAAAAGAAAAGTAAAAATTAAATGAAATGAAAAATACTGTACTTTATTAATCCTAGAAGGGAAATTCAATAAAATGTGATTAATTAATAAATAAATTGTTAAAAGTAAATGAGTAATGAATATTAAATAACAAATTGATTTAAAAAAATCAATTTTAAAAAGTGCTTGCTCTTAAAGTAGGTGTAGAAGGATTTTATTGTGAGGTGACTGTTATAGATTAACCTGACTCCCGCCACCTGGTATTTGCAATACCATCTGGGGAGGGAGTTAACCCGATGTCATTTCAAATTAGTCTTTTTTTTCTAAAACTCTTGCATGTGATTGGATAGAAGATCTGTCCGTCATCTTGACTGACACGCTACTTCAGCCACTCACGTTGAACCGAATGACGCAACCCGTGACGCAACTCAGAGCGACACCAGAGCCACCACGCATAGAGGATCGAGTTATCAAAACATGTTATCAAGCTCAAAAAGCTTCAGTCAAACAACATGGCGGCGGCGGCGACAGCTAGTACGAGCGGTGTACAGTCTGTGAACGACTTTTGTCGAATGTGCCGTCCTCTGTTCGTCTTTCAAGGAAGATATATTTGGAAGATTTGACAAAACAGTGGAAATAGCCAAATCAATTTCGTCGCTCTGATTCCTACGGCAAGCCGCCATGATTGTTGTTGTCTGAAATAACTGACTGACTACACTGCTGTCGCCTGTGCTTCTACATCACATCCGGCCAAAACGCCGCCCATCCTTCAAAAGTCCCACCCGCGATTAGTGATTGGCTCCTATTATTCTCTAACCAGACGAAATCACCTATAACTGTCGCCTTACTCAGATGGAGTGCGTGAGGAAAGGGAACGCCCCCGCGTGTACTTGTTGAACGCACCCAGATGATGTAAATCAGGTTAGTTATAGATCCCACCTGAACGCTTTAGATCAGTTAAATTACTTTGTATAATAATGAGTGATCTCAACTGAGAATTTTGGGAACTTCAGATTGTTTCAGAGAGCTGAATGACTATGTGCAACTTATTACCAAGATCAGAGGTCTGCAACCTGCAGCTCCAGAGCCACAAGTGGCTTTTGGGTCTTCCACAATGGCTCTCAATACTTTTGACTAAAAATGATAAAGAACTAGCTAATATTTTGAAATACTGGATTGTACATAATAAGTAGGGATGCACAATATGGGAATTTTGGCCGATATCCGAAATGCCGATATTTTAAAAGTCATATGGCAGATAAACAATATCGATACTGATATCAAAGCTAAAAGAAATAGCAGTCATTGCAAATAGCAGTTTTGCTATCCGTTTCTGACACTTTGAAAAATAGGGGTGGGAGAAAATATTGATACACTGAAATATCACGATATTTCCATAAGCCAATATCAAATTGATATTTAAAAAGTTGGTATCGATCTATTTTACTTACAAAATCTTGCAAGATATCATTGTTCTGTTACAAAATCTCACGATATTTTGTGAATATTCGCGAGATTTTGTAACAGAACGATGAAATATTGCAAGATTTCTTTAATGAAATAGATTGATACCTCGTTTTTGAATGTCAATATGATATCAGCATATGAAAATATCACATTTTTGTTAATTCTTGCAAGATTTTATAACAGAATGATGAAATATCGCAAGATTTCGTTAGTTATATCTCAGTGTATCGACATTTTTTCCCACCCCTAGTCTTTATAAGTTTTAAAATCTGTAAAAAAGACGTTGTTAAAGAAGGGGTTTCTTTTTTTTTACTTCAGAAACAGCAGCCTGATCCTTTAAATATTGGTGGGGGGGCCGATGTCCGATACTCAGTTTTAAGGCTGATATATGCCGATACCGATAAGGGGCCGATTATATCGTGCATCCCTAATACTAATGTTTGCAGGTGTTATCAGTTTCTTCAGTAAATAATTTTGTTGACTTTCCACAACATAATGGTTCTCATTCATGAAACGTGAGTAAATTTACGAACAGTTTTACTCGTAAAGGACTACTCCACAAAAAACTTACTCCGGATTCAGGAACATGTGAAATTGTGTTCGGGAAATTCAGATTTGATCGTAAACACGTATGTAGATCGTGAATTCGTATTCATTTTTCAACTGAATTCATGATAGAGCACATTTTAAATTGAAATTGTAATGTACAACAGAGCCAAGCATTGTTTATATGTGTTCGTAAATTTACACAAGCGCTACACACAGTCGAGAGCACGTGTAGATTTTGTTAATACAGTGAACTGATCAGAGCTACTAAAATGTAAATTTACACCTACAAACGAATTCGCTCTGCTCACGTTTCATGAATGAGAACCAGTGACTCTAAAAGTACCAGTAATTTTTTTTTTTTTTTATGTATGTCTTTTGTCATTAGCTTGGAAACTGGGCTTTGTCCACACATAATTTTCCATAAATATCTACATGTTTGTTTTTTCATTTAACCTTTTTATACAGTTAAGTACCGTTGCAGAAAATCTGATTGAAGAAAATGCATCTTTCCTCTTTAAGCAAGTTTTTTTTTTTCAAAACCTAAAAGTAGAAGCAAAACTGATTCTTTTAAAATGACGGCAAATTTTCTAGTTACTATTTATCCAAACTGATAAGTTGCCTATTTTCCAAAAGGCCATGAAATATTTGCGGCACTAAACAACTTTTATTTAGCTGGGTTGAGGCAAAATATTGGCTCTATGGATTGAAAAGGTTGCAGACCCCTGACCCAGATATCTCCCCGTTTGGCCCAAATATGGTCAACATCTGCAGCTTTGATTGGACCATATTGGCCTTGACTTGCAGTGTTGACTCCATGTGGCTGCTGAACATTAGCCACATGACCACCTCATGTAGCCCACAATGTCCTGCTCTTCATATTTGGACCACTTCTGGTCACTTCCAAACCAAGAACTGACCTCTGGACCACATCTAGCCCTCATGACCCTCGCAAGTGTTGTAACCGAGCCACAAGTGCCAGAACTAGTGCAGGTCAGGCCCAAAGCAGCCCCATACTAACTTAAACACACCACTTGCTCAGACTGGGGTGCAGCTGCCACCTCACAAACACAACTCAGAATCTGTCTTGCATTGTTTATGTGAGACCGTGCACAGTACTCTGTAGATTCAAACCAGAAACGCTGCTGCCGGCTGATTCTGCTCAATGCATCATGTAAAACATTAAAAAGAAAATCTTACATACATATCTACGAGATTGTAGCTTTCATTTGTTCAATACTGACATGTGACAGAGGCTTGGTGTTCTCAGGTCTCAGCTGGTGAGGAAACAGGACCCGACGGCTGCAAGAAACAGAAGCCGTACTTAACAGTTAGCCAGATTTAATATGTAAATAAGATATTTTAGATTTTGTCATAGGGCTGGACGATAATTCAATATTGATATATATCGATCGATAGAGGTTTTTTCAATAGAAAAAAAGAGGGTCAATAAAAGTTCAATATAGAAACACAGTTTTCCACTGTAGCCTATCAGGTAGCATGATACTACAGTCACTACTTCCGCCAACCAATCACAAACACAGACCCAGGCAAAGGCTGAATTGGAATTCAGTGTTCGTGTGATCTTTATTATGAGTCAGTCATACAGCAAAAGCTTAAAGGGGAACTTCGTTTTTTTCAATCTGGATCTATTTTCTAGCATGAAATGCATTCATTTACTCACCCAAACCGTTTTTGTGCAACTTGAATTCCTTCGGGAGATGTTTAGATCCACTCCAGATCAGCACATGTCCGATATAAGGACAAATCACCACAAAAAAGCCGCTTCGAGCTCACAGGGAGTCTGACTAATGTTTCGCAACAAAACATAGGTGAAATGAAGGAGTTTGTGGCAGAAAATGCCTTATTTAGAGGCTGTGCAAGGTTGCCCCATCACTTTCATTATATTGGACATACGCTGATCTGGAGTGGATCTAAATATCTCCTGAAGGAATTCAAGATACACCAAAACTGTCTGGGTGAGGAAATGAACGGATTTCATGTTAGAAAATAGATCCAGATTGAAAAAAAAAAACAAACTTCCCATTTAAATGGCCAGGGCTGCACCTAAAATGGCTTTTATTTTGATAATGGCTTTTCTTTTTTTTTTTATAAATATCTATATCGATCCATACAGATTTTTTTTTATTGATAATCTTTTTTTCTATATCATCCAGCCCTATTTTGTCAGATTAAAATCTTAAATAGTTCTTTAACATCCTGAGTTTGGCCCTGCGACAGACTGGTGACCTGTCCAGGGTGGACCCTGCCTCTCCCCTGGTAATTGCTACGATAGGCTCCAGCAACCCCAGTGATCCTGAATTGGACCTAGTACAGAAACTGAATGAATGAATAAATGAATGAATGAATGAATGAATGAATGACATCCTAAATGAACTAACTGGAACTGGGATAGCTTTCTCCTCTTTTCTACAAAGTAAATAACAAACTACCATCTTGTGCTTCCTCTGCAGCATCATCATCATCAGTAAAGTGACCCCTCCTCTCGTTCATCGCCAGCCCTCAGGCAGTGTGTGTAATTAATGCAGGGTTATTCAGTAAACCAAACCTCTGTCATTCCATTGGGAAACCCTTCAGAGATTATTAGAAAGTAGCAGAAAGATGAAGGGAGACCAGCGTTCCCACTGGGATGCTGTGAGGAAGAGGAGGAGACCACTGTGTGTCTGTTTCCTCTGGTGAAGGTGCTGCCTGACAGCCGTGTAGAGCTGTCGCCATCTAGTGGTCGCTTTCCGTTAGTGCAGGTGATTGACTGATCTCATCAGCATCATTGATCAAAACTTTTTAACGTTTTATGAGTTGGATATCCAGCTCATCCACAGGGAAACTCTTTGTATCTCGTTGCCATAGAAACAAGGAACTTGCAACATCTGTAAGTCTCATTGATGTCTGCATCACCGTGATGTTTACATGTTGTGTTTGTGTGTGTGCAGCAGCGGCAGGGTCAACTGAGAATGAGGAGAGAGTATTTCGCCAACGGATACGACCCCGGAAGCGACAGGGCGCCGTCCGCCGGAGGGTCCACCAGGTCAACGGGCACAAGTTCATGGCCACCTACCTGAGACAGCCCACATACTGCTCCCACTGCAGGGACTTCATCTGGTCAGGAACACACACGCTCACGCTCACATGCAGCATTTTCATGCAGCTTCTCTGACTGTGGTGGAGCTGCAGTCTGATTAACCCTTAAAACTCCACCAGGTCTCTATCGGCCGAGCGCCACTGCTTATGTCAGTTATATTAAGTTGAGTCAGGTGTGTTTGAGCAGGGACACATTGAAAACCTGCAGGGTTGCGGCCTTGTCGGACCAGATTGGGGAACCCTGGCGTCTATCATCAGCAGTGTCTCAGGAGTGTGTAACTCTGTGGGGGGAAACTGTGATGGATTGTTAACCCTTTAGGTGATCTACAGTTTTCCAGGCATTTACAGTTGTGCTTAAAAGTTAACATACCCCTCCATTCAAGACAGAAAAAATCAGCTGCTGCTGAAATAAGTTGAAATTAACAAAAGTAATAATAAGTAGAAAATTTGTGAACATCATGACATTGATTTTGAATTGTGGCTCAAGAGACATATTAAAAACAAACAAAAAATAAAACAAGTAAACAAGCGTGATGGGGCTCCTGACCTAAAATTTTGTTGAGCAACAGTTTGAGACAATCACTGCAATCAGGTGTTTTCTGTAATGTTCAAAAAGACTTAACCTGGTGACAGGTATTTTGACTTTCATTCATTGTTCATTAGCAATGTGCTTTAATTTGTCTGGGACAGTTTTGTTTGTTTGTTTGTTTGTTTTTTAAATTATTTTTTTTAAATTAATATTAAAAAATCAATATTTTATTTTACTTATGTATAAAATATAATTTAGTCATTTTTCATTCATTACTTTTTGTTCAATTTCATGTTATTTGAATTACTATTGTGAATTTAGCCTTTCCTTTAAGGGGAAGGGATGTAAACTTTCAAGCACAACTGTATATCCAGGAGGTTTATAATCCAGCCACTAAGGCCCAATCTCAACTCTCCCCCTTAGCCCTTCCCCTCCATTTTGCACATTCACGTGTAGGTGTAGGGGTGTCCCAATTCTGAGGACAGAGGGGTAGGAGTAAGTGGTAGGGGTATATTCCCCTTCAAACAAAAGATTTTCCCATGCACACTTGCAATGAAGCGGTTTAAGTGGCAAGGGTGAAGTGGAAGGGGTGAAAGAGAGAATTAAGTTTGGGCCGAAGTATATTGTTTATTCAGAGACTACATGTGGTAAATCCACAATAATCCATGATAACACCATTATTTATCCCATTTTCATCATGAAAACATCACTGTCACTACTTTGTTGCCACGAGACCTCTATTTAGACCTGGAAATGATGATAAAGCCACTTCCTGTCAAACCTTCTACCAATCAGAGAGCTTGAATTGACGGTAACGTCCAATCAGGAGCAGCCAAAGATCAACAACTGAGCAGGAAGTTCTATGTGTGTCTGAAAATAAGAAAAATAATGATCCTCTATGGTTGGAATAAAGAAAGAAGAGCTTTCTGATGCAGCTGGAAATGAGGAAAACGTGTAGTTATGTAAATAGTTTCTGTTGTGTGTTTGTTTAAATGCCTGAAAGCCAAGACTGGAGAGAATGAAATACAGATTATAAAAAGCTTGGTCACTGTTGATCTGTGTGGAATTTCTACAAAGTTCTGTTAGTAATGAATTCTGTTTTCTTGTTCTGGTTGGTCTTTATGGTGCCATATCTATTGATACATTTATTTTACATCATTTTAGCCTCATAATAAGGCAACTAAGGATGTCATGGAACATAGTGTCTGGATGCTGACTGGGATTTAAAGGACTCAGCTTTTTTTTATATAGAAAATAAAATAAGGTGGAGCAAAAATAGCAAAGTGGCGCAGGGTTCCAAGTGTTGGAGGAGGTGTAACCTGCAGTGATTGATGCATGCTGGTGTCAAACATAAATGAAACTGCAGTCTGTAGTTCCTGTAGGAATTTTAAAGATGTTTCCTGACCTCCAACTTTCACACAGATTCTCAGACTAAGCTGCTCGGCTGTGTGCATGTGAGAACAGTGGATGTTATGAGGCGGACAGAGAGGAAAAAACAAAGCCAGCTGCGTTTGTCTCCATCCCAACGAGCTGCGTTTGCTTCATTCACATGGAAACCATGAGGCCTGCACTTGCTCTCTCCTCTCTGAGAGGACGTTTGATGTGTTATCAGAATCACAGGAACCTCGGAGTCTCTCTGTAAGATCTCTGAGACCTGCAGGTGTTGCATGCGGCTCCGCTCTTTTTATTTCATTTTTAATTTGGTGTGCTCAATTTGAGTCTCCTCACACGATGGAGATATTAAAAGTGTTTTTTCCATGTGGAATTGTTGTTTTTGTTAGTAAATCTCTTCCTTCCAGACTTCCACAGAAACAGCCTGCAGTGTCTTTATTTCAGGTGAAGTCCTAAGCTTGTTTTCATGTGTGTCTCTGCAGGGGCGTTTTAGGGAAGCAGGGCTACCAGTGTCAAGGTAATGTTGCTATAAGCTTTCCATGCTAACATGTTAGTTAGATAAAACCCACATCAACAACCTCTTTAGTTTGTAATTCCATTTTAATCATCATTTGTTACTTGAATAAATAAACGAATGTCTCCATCTGGCTATGGAATATATACTGATATAAAAAACAAAATAAATACGTTTAAATGAGTTGATATAGTTCAATAATAAACATTAAATGCAATAAATCAAGAAGGCCCATTTGTTTGTTTGTTTGTTTGTATGTATTTATTTGTAAGAAAAAAGCATGTGTGGGATGAGCAGCGAAAGTTGAGTATGAGGGTTGGACCCGTGATAAACTTTCCAGATCTTCTCTGCTGATGCCAAACAGCTGTTTCTGTGTAGAAGAGCCAGGCACAGTCACACCAGCCTGCAGGCCACACACTAGGGCTGATTGATTATGGGAAACATCATTATCACGATTATACTGGTCAATGTTGAAATCACGATTATTCAAATGATTTTTAGTTTCACAATACATTTATTCATTTATTCAGAATTTCTCTCTCTGTCAAAAAACACTTTAATGGTCATTTATGCAAAAGTTTAAATTGTAAATAAATATAGGCTACAAATATGTACCTAACACCTGTTTGGCAATGTATAAAACGATAAATGAATAAAATAAATATACTCCTGCACTCTGAACATTTTAAAAAAAGCATGGAAAAACATAAATGTTTCCAAAATAAACTATATATCCAGCTGTTCTGAAATGTATCTATATTTGAAGAATAAAAATAAATAAACTTATTTATAAAAAAAAAACAAAGAAACCCTGAAATAAATTTTTTTAAGCTTAATGAAATGCTACAGCTGCGTGAGTGCAGGTTGCAGCAGGGCCGCGTGGAATGTAACGTTATGGACATGCATGTCTCTTTCAGAAATTGTGTAAAGAAAAATTGCAAATAAATCATTTCAAGCCAATTGTATGAGTTTGAAGATCGTTTAACATGAAAAACTAAATTCAGTGCACAGCCCTACCACACACTGCGGTGGGATTGCAGCCTCTCCTTCAGCCAGCATCTGTCAGCCGGTGGTGTCGGTCGTTCTGGTACCAGCACCTGAGCCCACATGACTGGTTGTGTGCTGTCTGTTCTTGGTCTTCGTAGTAGAAAACAGTCAGCCATATTGTCCTGCAAACTTTGCTGTAAGTCTGTAGAAGGCTGACTACAGTTTTAAGTAATGATGCGTGATAATGAAAATTTCCACTGATGCCGATAATTGATCATTTTCTGCAATTCATGGCCGATGCCGATAAGTTCATATTTTAAAATTTGATATAATCTTTATATAGTCTGCAGTTTGTTTTCTGGATGCAACAATGAAAAAGTGATATTTAAGCAGCTCTGGCTTATCTATAACAGAAAACAAATAGTTTGGGCTATTTAAATTATTGTTTATCTTGTATTGGAATTATCTTGGAAATTGTTGAACAGACTTGTGGTTTAATCTGCAAAGGTCTTTGTGGAGTCAGGTTGAATGTTTTTAAAATACGAAATGATATTTCAATCGTTATAATATCATTGTCGCTGTACTGTATGCAGCCTGGTACACTCCTGTGCTGCAGCATTGCGTTTTGCATGTTACAATTTTGATCAACTACTGAGCTGTTTATCTTAGCATGTGCTTAAGGCCGTATGACATCTGTTTTACTTAGTGATGCATAATATGAAAAGTTTCAACCAAAACTGATAACCAATAATTGTCTTATTTGCTGGAGACGTCATAATATTGCACGGTGGGTGCAGTCTTATATTGCTCTCATGCCCCAGGGATTAAAAAGAAGAAAGAAAAACAAACAAATAAACGTCATTCCATGGGTTTGCCACCAAACAGCAACTCTTATATTTTGGTTGATTATATTAACACCTGTTTTATTTTACAATTTGGTATTTCTATATTTCCTCATTTCAGGGAGTTTTTTTAAGAGCTGGCTAAGGACAACAGATGAAAACTAGCCTTTTGACTAAATCTGGCATATTTAGATTCTTTTTTTATGCTCAGTTCCTATCAAATAAACTAAGAAAAAAAAAAAAAGACTGATATTGGGTCGATATAACTCTGCTGCTCATCCCACGGATGCATTTTCATCTAAAAAGGAAATAAAAGATTTTTCAACAGTAGATTTATTTTACAATTAGACACATGTAACTTAATTTCTCCTTTTAATGCTAAGCTACATGAGGCAAGAATATGAATTCTTACATGCAGATTTCAGATGTGAAACCTTCACCTTCCTTTTACCCGTCTGTAACTGTACAGTAAAAGTGAACGGGGGGCTGTATCTGTAATAAAAACTGATGAGGAACGTAATAAAACTGAGAATTACACTACTTTAGGATGTAAACAAATGTAGGCTCAGTTAAATCCGTCAAACATTTTACTCAGCTAAAACTGGTCTGATGTCAAACCTGCTGGAAGCTCTCAGGACTTTTATCAGTACTGTTCACACCCAATTAGTTCCCAAACCACTTGTTTTGACAATCTATCAACATCTGGAGCAATTCCTGATGTGAAAAATGTGTCTGCCTCTCAATGTGCTCATTCAAAAATTCCCTGCATTTAACCACAACCACATATTTATACATGCTGTCCCAGAAAATGGAGATCTGGTTCCAAACCCAGAGGAGGCGCCTGAAGCCTCTCTGAGTTTTTTTTTTTCCACAAAAAACTTCTGCATGTCTGTGAGGACACCAGGTTGGATCAGATCAAATCAATAATATTTGTAATATTTCTATCAAATCAGTATATTTCAGCATTTCATGGCCATATTTAATCATTTCTCATTTATTCATGTATTATTATATGAGATAAAGACATTTTTTCAATCCTCAAAGAGAAGGTTTTTTATTTTTACAATTCGAAAAAATATTTGTTAAAAGATCATTTAATGTATTAATCAAATTGAATAGATTAAATGATTTAAAGCAGTGGTTTTCAGACTGGGAGTCGGGACCCTCATGTGGGTCATCTGTTAGTTTCAGTGGGTTGCCAGATCATTGTAAAATAAGTAAAAATATAAAAATAGAGCCAACATTTATCAAATGAATTTGGGATTTTGGGGGCTGTGAAAATTAACACATAATTGCAAAAAGATTAATCTGTGAAATTAACACATTCATTTCTTGATTATTACTAATACCATGTTAAAAATCTGAATTTGGCGTTATTTCAGTGAGAAAAGCTGATTTTGGGTGTGATAGGTGCCTTGACACAGCAGTGAACTGAATCCACCAGAAAACATTTTTTGACCTTATTCACAAAGTTTTTGATAGTTTTCAAGTCTTACGTGTGGAATTTTTATCGAATTTTATGGAATTGAGAGTCCAGAAACAAAGTTATTACAGGTTCTGAAAATCCAAATTTTACCTTATTTTGTCGAGAAAAGCTGAATTTTGGCAATTGGGTGCTTTTTGCACAGCTGTTAAGGACAACTTTGTTTTTTTCCAACCTGCAACTCCAATCTAGGAGTTTAAACATCTATTTACTCACTGCTAACATTTAGGTTCATATATTCATATTCATATAATGGGAGAAACGCGGTCTGTAGAGTGCTGAAAAAGCCCCCAATAACTAACGGAGAGCTAAATCTGGACTCATGGGACAGTAGCACTCGTTCGTTCATTCGTTCATCTTAAAGTTTTGGTGAAAAGATGGAGTTTTGCTGCAGATAATGTCTTATAGAGAGGCCGCCCCATCTCTCCCATGAAATGGATGAACACTGGAGGGCGACTTATCTTAATATCATCCAAAACAGTCAAAGTGATGCAGAAATTTTATTTTGAGTAAATGCTCGTATAAACTCCAAGAAATAAGGTCCAGTTTGGGAAAAAAAAGAAAGTTATCATTTGACATAACCCACCAAAATCCACTATACCGTCCTTATTTATGAAGATTCAGTCAGTTTCCAAGCCTCACATTGCAGTCAGAGGATGGCCACAGGATGACCCATTAGATGTATTACACAATCAACCACTCAGTCATCGAGGGAGGAACCCCAACGTTTCTCATTTTAGGGGTTTGTGGCTCTAAAAAATGTGAAAACCACTGATTTAAATAATTAATGTAAATGATATTTATAAAAGAATGTCAGAGTTTAATGTTGATGTGTGTGTGTGTGTGTGTGTGTTTGTCCTGCAGTGTGCACCTGTGTGGTTCACAAGCGCTGCCATGAGCTCATCATCACTAAATGTGCAGGAATGAAGAAGCAGGACGACACAGTCGGGGAGGTAAACGCTCCAGCTGTCCCGGGAATTCTGCAGTAATCAGATTCACGGCTGCAGCCTGACGACTTCCCGTCACACCTGCATGAACATTTCAGTCTTAGACTTTAAGAGGACTCTCAGGTCCACCGTCCAGGTGGTCGCCAGTTGAACCACTAACCACTGTAAACTTTTTATTGCACCATTCATGTTCATATGTCAGCGTTTACCTGTAGATCTAAGATTGGAGACCTGAAGGCGTTGTAAGAGCGCAGCTGTGACGTTCCAGCCGGTCTCCTGCAGGTTTGTCTCCCTGTCCTGTGTCTTTCAGCCTCTCGGCTCTCAGAGGTTCAGCGTCAACGTCCCGCACAAGTTCAGCATCCACAACTTCAAAGTTCTCACCTTCTGCGACCACTGCGGGTCTCTGCTGTGGGGTCTGCTGCGACAGGGACTGCAGTGTAAAGGTAACACGCACCGGAGCTGCAGTGTTCAGCACATTTCTGTGTTTTCTCTAACCTGTGACCTGCTTTCTGTCTGTTTGGGTCTCAGTTTGTAAAGTTAACGTGCACAGGCGCTGTGAGAGTAACGTTGCTCCAAACTGCGGCGTGGACGCCAGAGGGATTGCTAAAGTCCTCTCAGACCTCGGAGTCACGCCAGACAAGATCTCCAACAGCGCACAGAGACGGAAAAAGGTTTGCTCACCGCAAAGTCATGCACTGTGTTGTACGCTTCTTTTTTTTTAGTTTTTGGAGAGAAAGAATTTAGAAACAGCAAAATAGTTTCAATCAAGACTGGAACGACCACCGTTCCATAATTACTACGAGCTGTGAGTGACGTGCTGATTTTTAACCTCAGTAGCTCCGTTTTCTACGCCTACAGCTAAAATAAAGCCACATTCATTTTTAATGAAAAGGTCGATCACATGCACCAACACCTCCGCTGCCCTGCTTCACCTCTGAACCCCTTCAACCCTGCCATCCACTCTCCACCTTTGAACTCCCTCATCCTCAGTGATATCCGATCTCATTATAAAGTCCTAGCCTGTCAGTTAGATACCCCCCCCCAGTCTTGGTTAAAGGAATAGTTCACCCACAGAATGATGTAACTTTATTTTCCACTTACCCTCACGGTGAGCAAGACTCTGGAGCTCTTTTTAAATATTTCAAATGCAGCCGGAGATCAGGACGACTTCTCGTTTCCCCCCAACTTTCATATAATGGAGTTCGATTGAGCCCGAGCCAACAAGGTCCTTAGAATAAGGAGAATAAGGTCAATATTCCTCCATACTGCTCATCCATTGTAATCCAAGTGTCCTGAGTGGGTACTTCCAGAATTTACTCGACAATACATCATTTACTATATTTTTAGAGCCTAAACAGGAGTATTGTTTACTTCCACGTAGCGCGCACATGCGCGGTCACAAAACTATGAAAGCCTCGGCGTTCAGAGTCTACTCTGCCGATAATACAAGCATAGAAGAAGAAATTCAATGTTTACATTGTGTTAAGAGCAACAGAGCTGCAGACGAACTGGAACAAACACAGGAGGGGTTGGATATTGATTTAAAAGAAAGAAAGAAAGAAAGATTAAGAGAACGCGCAATCTCGTCTGCCGCGCCTTCCGTAGTTTCATAAATGCGCATCGGCGTGCGCGCAGGAGATGCGATGCACTTTTATTTAGGCTCTAAAAATATACTAAATGGCGTAGTTTCAAGTAAATTCTGTACGCTACCCACTAAGGACATTTGGATTACATTGGACGAGCAGTATGGAGGAATATTGACAAGTTTTTATGGACTTCTAAGGACCTTGTTGGCTCGGGCTCAATCGAACTCCATTATATGAAAGTTGGGGGGAAACGAGAAGCCTTCCTGATCTCCGGCTGCATTTGAAATATTAAAAAGTGGTCCAGAGTCTCGCTCACCATGAGGGTAAGTGGAAAATAAAGTTTTTTTTTTTTTTTTTTATTTTTTATTATTTTTTTTTTTTTTACTTGTCCTGTCCAGCATCGAAGCAAGCAGAATGGAAATCTGATTGCTTTATTCTGTTGAACAGTTTTGCTTTACCAAGCGGAGCTTTATGAACATAAGGCTCCACTTGATATCATGTTTATTCATTTTATTTTTTTATTTAAACATTTGTCTATTACACCATTCCATATCATACTGCTGGGCCTGACAAGGGAGAAATGAAAGTTAACAGAGGTAATGATAGAAAGTGAAACAGAGAGAGAGGAGTAAGGAAGAGGAAGAGAGAGAGGAGAGAAAACATGAATCCACTTACACAGTTCACTGGTACATCTGTACCGCGATCCCTAAACAACCAAGGTCTCTGTTGGAAAACAAAATCATACAAACACACACAAACACACGCAGAACTACGCAGAGAAGAGGTACACCCTAGTCATCGCAATGGGAAGTAGTGTCACAGTGTCAACATGCATAATAAAGGGTGCTCAGTGGTGATACAGTCATGCAGATGCAACCTCGTCTCTGCAAGGAGGAGAAAGCCCGCAAGGCTCACGACCCAGGCCCCCAGCAGCCACCCAGAGGCCCAGATCCCAGCTACCCCCCCCAAAGAGCGGACATGCATCCCCCGAAGGGCGGCAAAAGGCGGCCCCAGCCGGAGCCCCCTGCAGTCTGGAGGCCCAGGCCCCAGCGGACCAAGACCAGCAGCTGCCGACCCCACCGGGCGCCGGGCGTCCCCCGGAGCGGAGACAGCGCCGGGCCCAGGGCCCAAGCGCCCAGGAGCAGCCACTCCCCCACCCGGACCCGGGCGGCCCAACCGAAACCCAGGAGGACCGGGACCCCCAGACGACGCCCCCCAGGGCAGGCCAGCCCCCACCCCAACGTCCCTGCCCCACACACCTGACACCAGGGCGCCACCACCTCCTACCACCCCCTACCCCGCCACCACGCTCACACACACACTCCCCACACACCTACCCCAACACTAGGGCTGAAAGATATACCGCCACCGCCCCCGCATCGAGACATGGGCACCCAAGACATCAATACCGCAAGAGCAACCACATACAAGATACAGATCCCCCCTGCGCCCGCCCCGCACAAAAAGCCCCGGAAGCCACAAACAAAACCGCACCCCCCACCAAAGCGCCCGGCCCCCAACCAACCCGCAGCCACACCGCACCACACCGACACCAAGATGCCCGGCACGAATACCGAGATACGAACCTCCGCCCACACCGCCCAGCCCTACCCAACACCAGTGGAAAATAAAGTTAAATCGTTCTGTGGGTGAACTATTCCTTTAAATCCTGCCTTCCTCTTTGCTCCCATCATATCAGACATCATTCATTCTTCACCATCTACTGGAATTGTTCCTACCTACTTCAAATCTGCAGCAGTCAGCCCCCTCCCTTACTGAAAACCTGGTTCAGATCCAAATCATTTAATAACCGCCGTTCCATTTCTCATCTTCCGTTCATTTCCAAAACTCTGGGAAAAAAACTGCTGCTTCTCAGCTCTGCTCTCATCTCACCCCTAACAGCCTGTTTGAACAATTCCAGTCAGGTTTCCATCCCCACCATAGCACCGAGACAGCCCTCAAGTCACCCTGACTTCCTCATGCTTGCTGACTCTGGTTTAATTTCCATCCTCGTCCTCCTTGACCTGAATGCAGCCTCACCCTCTCACTTTTGCTCATTTTATTTTAGCATGTTTCTCTTATTTATTTATTGTATTTTTTTGTGTTTTATCTTGTAAAGTGACATTGGGTGTTTTAAAAAAGGCACTGTCAGACAAAATGCATAACAATAATAATAACAATAATAATAATAAATGATTGCTATTATTATTATTATTATTATTATTTAATCATTTTAATTATTGATATTTATTATTATTATTATTTTTATTATTATTATTAGGGACCCACAGATTTTTGGCCAATATCCAGATTTCAGATATTTACAACTCATTTGGGTGATAACCAAATTAAAGCTGGAAATGAAGTAATAATTATTTCTTGTGCAAAGTTTGAAAAATATTTCTGCTGCATTTGCTGCAGATCCGTTAGTTGCCAGAGACGTCATAATGTTGCATGGTGGGTACGGCTTTACCTTGTTCCCATGCTCATCAGATTTAAAAATTCACCAAACAGCGTTTGTTACATGTTGGTTAATTATATCGGTCGATATCCATCTTTTATCAGTTTTAAAACCAATATAGAATGATATTAATCTAATAATATCTAATCATACCTAATCTAATATCAAGCACTCTCTGATTATTATAATTATGATGATGCTGGCTATTATTATTATTATTATTATTATAATTATAGCTCAGTAATTGTTTGACAAAACGGACTGGAAAGCAACATTTAAGTCCAGCTGCAACTTTTGTCTCATTCATCACAGAAACATGCAAAATCTCAACATCAATGTTTATAGCCCAATATAACACATATACTGTAATACTACAGTGTCAGTCATTCTTAATACTTATTCACTAAATGTAAAAACCAACTTTAATGAAAATTCACGTGTTTTTAGGGGAGTCAGCACCTGCAGCTCCATGCTTTTATTTGGCAAAGTTATTTAATGGCGAACTTTAAAATGGTAAAAATGGCCTTTGGCTGCTCTTTAGTGTTCAATCATCCTGAAAATGTCCGATTTTGCATTTGTAACTAAACTGTTGCCATAAAAAAGTGAAAGCGGTCGATGAAGATGATGCTGATGGCGTCCTGTCTCTGAACAGCTTCCTCAGCCTCAGGATCCTCAGCAGCCGCTATCAGGGACGCCTCAGACGGAGGACGACCGCTCCAAGTCCGCCCCCACCTCCCCATGTGACCAAGGTAGGTGACGTTGAGCCGGGTAGATCTGGACCGGAGCGAACCCCCAGACCCGCCTCCGACCGGCTCACCTTTGTTTTGTCGCAGACGTGAAGGAGCTGGAGAACATCCGCAAGGCTCTGTCGTTTGACCACCGCGGAGAGGAGCACAAATCTCACCCTTTATCCTCCCCCTCCTCTGTTGCCACGGTAACAAGTGACACCAATGAGGAAGGAGGAGAGGAAAACAGTGTCGGGGGTGAAGGAGAAGGAAGCCAGGAGAACGGGGAGGTCAAAGGTCACAGCGCTCCACAGATTAAGAGGATGAACCTCCATGACTTCATCTTCATTAAAGTTCTGGGAAAAGGAAGCTTTGGAAAGGTGTGTGTGTGTGTGTGTGTGTGTGTGTGTGAGAGAGAGAGAGAGAGTTAGTGTGAGACTTTATTAAAATAAGTAAAAGAAGACGAGTTGAGTTGTGGGAATCAACATTTAAAACAACTATAAATTCAATAATTATTTTGCAGAAACATGCAGTACGTCTGATAATGCAGGTTATTATGCATTGTTCACAGGTCCGTTGTTTCTGAAGTCACATGTTTTGGAATTTATTGATATATTTTATTTCAGGATAATGCAAATAATGTAGAAGGCAAAAACAAATTGACTACCTGTAACTTTACAAAGATTTTTTTTCTCTGTCTGAAGGGAAATGTGACTTTAGAGATGGTTTTAAGTTTGTTGTGCCAAAGCAACAAAAGGGATTAAAGGCAGATGTGTTTCTGTTGTGGAATAAGGCTAATTTGAATTTACGTTTGTGTAATTCATTGTGGATTTTTAAGCGCATGATTGTTGTTGAATCTTGCTTTAAAAGCTAATAGTAGGAGATAACAAAAGTGAGGAAATACAGTAAAAGAAAAAAACGTCACTGCATAAAACCTTATTTTCTTTTTATCTTCCTAGTTCATGTTTTCTCTTCCTTCTTTCATTTAGTTTTGGAATTTTGATGTAGGATAGGCAATATAAGCTCATGCTTCAGCCAATACTTTTTCAGTCATTGTGATGGTAAATGTGAAGACTGATGTGTCTTTATGTATTGTTGTATGATAACTGTATAAAATTAAAGAACTACTGCGACATCCTCCCGGTCTGACTGCCGTGTGTCATGTGACCAGGTGATGCTGGCCGAGCTGAAAGGCAGCGACGAGGTTTACGCCGTCAAAGTGCTGAAGAAAGACGTGATCCTGCAGGACGACGACGTGGACTGCACCCTGACCGAGAAACGGATCCTAGCTCTGGCCAGGAAACACCCCTACCTGACACAGCTCTTCTGCTGCTTCCAGACAAAAGTAGGAACTCACACACACACGCACGACATATGCTGCACCAGCAGAGGGCAGCATGAGGCTGGTTTAAACCTGCAGCTTCCAGGCGAGAGGCTGGAGTCTGCAGAACTCACATAAACAGTCCTCCAAATTATTCATAGGCTCCAATTATAGAGAAGGCTAAAATTGACAATAGTAATTCAAATAGCAATAAACTAAAGAAACTAATAATAAATAAAAATTTACAAAATTATAATTTACTTAAATGAAATATTGCTTTTTCATTGTAGTTGAAAATAATATTTTTTTAAAAAAACAAACAAACACTGTCTTGGACACATTAGAGCATCTTTCCCTTGAACAGTGAACCAAAATACATGTCAACAGGTGCAGACGTCATTTTGAACATCACAGAAAACACCTGATTGCAGTGATTGTCTCAAAAGTGTTGCGCAACCAAATTTTAGCCTCGGAGCCCCACCATGCTTGTTTACTTGTTTTAATTTTTGTTTGTTTGTTTTTAATATTTCTGTTGAACCACAATTCAAAATCAATGTCATGATTTTTCATGAATTTTTTATTTATTATTACTTTTGTCAATTTCAACTCATTTAACTGGCAGCTGATTTTATTTCCCTTCTTTAATTGGAGGGTGTGAATAATTATGAGGATGACTCTAACTGCAATTATAAAGCTCAATTTTAACCATCTTCTGAAGTTCTAGCTTTTTAAACTTATTTGAAATTTAAGCCAAATTGTAATGAGTTAATCTTCCTTTTTAAAAAACACATGAAAATACAAACATCTGGATCATAAAAGATTGAACCGGAACTTCAGCAGTCGCTGGGCTGCATCTGTCTGTCTATCTGTCTATCGCATGTTTCTGTCAGGGAACATATGAGTGTGTGTTGCTGCTGTGCAGTGTGTGTCTTTGAGACACTTGTTGCATTGTTTCACAAAGTCCTTTCAGAGCAGCTTGAGCCTGACGGTGCTGAGAAGGCGACACAGGTGTCGATCCTCAGCAAGCAGAGCGTCACAGAAACCCTCCAGAGGAGTCTATGAAGTTTTCTTTTTTTAAAAAGTGACCTCTACCTCCAAATTGTTCGGTTTACATCTGAAAAAACGAAGTCCTACACGCCCTCATCTGTCTCATGTTTTCACTAAAATAGCATCATATAAGATAACTTATCATTTAAGTTGTCCTGGTGCAGCTTTAGTGGTGAACATCATCGTCCAGCTGAAGGTGCTGGTCACACTTATGAGCCTAACATGGAACGGACATGAAGCCTAAACTTCAGCTTGGAGGATTTGCTCATAAAGCCACTGACAGACTCTACCTCTGCAAACTGGAACTCAAATTATATGCTCAGAAATAAAGTTCATGGGTAATGGTGCACATTTGTTGAGGGTATTGACCAGTGATGAGTCCAGGTGCAGCCAGTTCAACCACATCTGTGTAAAATATAGAAAACTGCAGCTTTTTAGTTTTCTATATGAATTAAGTCAACCAGAAAAAAAAAGAGTTAGCGCCCTTTTTTTGTGTTGGATTATTTATAGAGCCACCTAAAGTACTGAAAAACGCCAGGAAAGAACATCTGTGCCACTTTGGAGATTTGAAAGTATCTCAGTCAGCTTCTTCAGTCAAACACATCCAGCCTCCTCATCCTCATCTCCACACAGTTTTAGGTTCGCAACAAATCTCATCCTCAGCTCTCTTAACTCAGGAAATAAATCAAAGACTAATACTTAAACAAATACTACACACTAAATGGGTTGTAAAGGAATAGAGCACCCCCAGAATGATGTGCGTTCATTTTCTACTCACCCTCATGCTGAGCAAGACTGGAGCACTTTTGTAATATCTCAAATGCGGCCGGAGATCCAAGGACGGTTTTTAATTTCCCCCAATTTTCATAGCATGGAGTTCAATTGTGCTTGAAACAAAAAGGCCCATAAAAGTCCACAAAAACTTGTCAATATGCCTCCATACTGCTCGTCCAATGTAATCCAAGTGTCCTGAGTGGGTAGCGTCCAGAATTTACTCCAAACGACATCATTTCGTATATTTTTATAGCCTAAACAGTAGAACATTGTACTTCCAGGAAGCACGCCCATGCAAGTTCACGACACTACGGACACTTGGGGTTATTTCGGGGTTAAATGCCCCAAATATTATCAACCTGTATCGGCCATCGGCTGATGAGACTATATCTGTATTGGTATTGGCCTTAAGAAATCTGTATCGGTCAATCCCTAGTCAAGATTAGGGCAATATGGACTAAAACATGTATCATGGTAATTTCTGGGTTTTATCATGGTATCGATAAGAGACGATAAAAAATATCAGCCTAATTATTTGTATGATAATTCTCACTACATTTTGTCTTGAGAGCCCTAAAATAATAAAAGATGGCACTAAACTACATTATTAAGTTCAAGTAGTACATCTGTATTGCAAAACTGTAGTGACACCAAACAAACAAGTCTGAAATATGAGAACAAATTTGACATTTATTTAAACCGTGCAAACAGCAAAATTAACGATATATAAATAACTGTATATACAACCTGATAAAATGAATTTATCGTTTTTATCCTGAGAAGACAAATTATTATCTTAGCGAATTTCTGTGACGATATATCGCACACGCTAACATATCGCTCATCCCTAGTCAAAATATTGTTTTAGAGTTTAGGTTAGAATTAGGTTTTGGTTAGGGTTCGGGCAAGGGAATGCATTCTGTCAACGACTGTTCTCATTTGCGCTGGAAAGCGGTAATATTGCAGACTCTGTCCTTTATAACGTTTGCATCCAGACATACATGCCGGTCTTTTACCACGGAGATGTAGCGGACATGTACCGGCTGGTCTCCATGTCATAAGAGCGGAAATGTTGCAGCATGTCGTTTTGGCTGAACGCACAAGAAAATGTTCCGGACAGAGTTGAAGGTAGAGCGTGTCTGTGCTTAATTATCCGCAACATTTCCTGATGTCTGAAAGCGCCCGGGACGCAATAGGTCAGCAAGGAAGCGGCATGTTTGAAAAAACGAGTCCATTTAAAAAGCGGATGGACTTTAACGCTTATGTCCCGCAATGCAAGTCTGAAAGCCGCTTAAGATAGAAGTACAAGGATGTGAGTGTGTGTGTATGTGTGCACTTTGTGCGTAACTTTGGGTACTTGCAAATGTACGATCAAATGCACACGTATATCTAGAAATTGCACACAATATAAATTCTCACTTGCACAAATTACAAAAATGTACAAACATTAAATTCTGCACACAAATTTTTTACTTTTTACTGAGTTATCTGGATTTTCATTGTGGGAAAGTTGTTTCTATGAATAGTCCACCCTTCAGGATGCATGTGCCGTCTTCGCCCATCACTTTTCATCACTGTACTTTTTCTGCT
Source organism: Atherinomorus stipes (assembly GCA_023101725.1). Taxonomy (NCBI): domain Eukaryota; kingdom Metazoa; phylum Chordata; class Actinopteri; order Atheriniformes; family Atherinidae; genus Atherinomorus; species Atherinomorus stipes. The sequence goes on along the minus strand of JALJCO010010996.1, from coordinate 27,269 downwards.
CTCCTTGTCTATAACAAAGATGAAATATTATCGAGTAAATCATTTTTCATATTCTGAGGAGCATCTGTGTTAGTCAGAGAGGTCAAGCAGGATGGGCTGGAGATATTTTGTGAGCTGCATCTTTTGTTTATTTTCTCTGAATGTTCTGGGAAGTTTGAGTCTCACGATGGCGTCTCCGGTTGAATTTATTTATTCCTGTTATTTAGCCTGGAAACAAACACAAACACTGGTCGGGTGGATGGATGAGAGACCAGACAGTATTCTTAGATGTGTCACACTCCTTCTGTCTTCTGCATTTACTAAAATCTTTTGTCTTCATTATCTCCTCTTCATCTCATTTTCCCCATCAACCTGTCTTAATACACTTAAAGGACACGCACACATGCACACGCACGCACACACACCCGCGCACACGCATGCTGTCAGGGGTGATGACCAGTGTGCTCTTGGATGAAACAAAGAGACTGTGGCTCTTATATAATGGCTTTGATCCTTATCAGAGACCTGATGTGTATTCCATATGTTGTGTGAACCCTCTCTCATCACCTGCCTCCCCCCGACCTCCTTTTACTTCCCCCTTATCCCCCTCACACACACCCAGCTACTGGAAACACATGCTTAATGTTCTGGGATCTGATGTTAGTACAATAAACAAACCCACATATACGTTGTGTATGTACAGTCATAATCAAACACAAAGAGCTCCACAGCCCCCGTTATGTAACACAGGCTGATGCACATCTAGCTGCATGCTGCAGAGCAGGAGGCCGATTGTGCTGCTCACCCTTCCACAGAGTTTCTGTTTTCATTAAGTTTTCAAAGGAGTTTTATTTAAATAAATTGTATAGTTCTGTTGTGTTTTCAGCTGCACTGCACTCATGCAGGAACAGTTCTCCAGGATCCTGGAAGGACTTTTCAAAGTTCCTCTTTGGATGTTTCTGCCTTTTGTTCCTTTCTATGTCCAGATGATCACACAGGACCCATCCCTCCATCAGACCTGCTGAGGTCCAGGTTCTGGGGAGGACCCATCCCTCTATCAGACCTGCTGAGGTCCAGGTTCTGGGAAGGACCCATCCCTCTATCCGACCTGTTGAGGTCCAGGTTTTGGGTAGGATCAATCGCTCTATCAGACCTGTTGAGGTTCAGGTTCTGGGGAGGACCCATCCCTCCATCAGACCTGCTGAGGTCCGGGTTCTGGGTAGGATCAATCGCTCTATCAGACCTGTTGAGGTTCAGGTTCTGGGATGGAGCCACTCCTCTGTCAGACCTGTTGAGGTCCAGGTTCTGGGTAGGATCCATCCCTCTATCAGTTCTACTCAGGTCCAGGTTCTGGGAAGGACCCCTTCCCTCTATCAGACCTGCTGAGGTCCGGGTTCTGGTTAGGACTCACCCCTATATCAGACATGCTGTGGTCTAGGTCCTGGGGAGGATCCATCCCTCTATCAGTTCTACTGAGGTCCAGGTTCTGGAAAGGATTCATCCTTTTTATCAGACCTGCTGAGGTCTAGGTTCTGGGGGTTCCGAGGACCCATCCCTCTGTCAGACCTGCTGAGGTCCAGGTTCTGGGCAGGATCCATCCCTCTATCGGACCTGTTGCCACTGATCTCCATCCAGTTCTTGTGCCTTGTGACATACCTCAGCCTTTTCTCCTGTTTTCCTTCCTTAAGAACGGCTCCTTCACAGCCAAGTTTCCATGGAAACCATTTCTGATGATGCTTCGGCCAACAGTAAATGGATCATGCATCTCTCAGGTCCTGGTTCAGGTCTTTGCTGGGTTTATCCTCCATTCTGAGATGTGTCAACTCTCCAGCCAACAGCTTTTTGGGAATCACCTTGTTGGTGTAAAGATTCCATTTTCTGTTAGATGCTCTGATCTTTGCTGTTTTGAGAGATGCAGCTCAAAAATCAATGATGAAATGATGTCTTTATGACAGGCTGCTGATAACATGAAGCCTAAAGATCCAGTTTAAAATTGGTTCGTTAATAAGTTGTCTGTTATGTGCCGACAACACCGATTCATCCTTCACATTTGTAGCTTTTTATGTCTGAATGATGGTCAGTGTGAAGTTGCTCTTTGAAAATGGTCAAATAAAAGGACTGCACTGAAAATAAGCGAAAAGTCAGAACACATCCCACTGAAAAAATGCTGAATTTATCAAGATAACTTTAGAAGATTCTGACAAAGTCTGACTGCCGGAAAGAGAAATGATGGGCAGCTCAGCTGGTGGTGAATATATCAAGCGTCAAATCTGCAGGTTTGAGCTTATTTTCATAAAGAAAGGAAAATAAACTTCAATTTCGAAATCCTCAAAACAAGTGAGGTGTCTAAAATATTATAACTGAAATTAAAATCATTCCATCCATCCATCAATGTATCCATCCTTCCATCCATTCATTTTTCCAACTATCCATCCTTTAATCCATATATGCATACATCCTTCTGTCCATTCATTTATCCATCCATGCATTACCCACCCATCTATCAATCCTTCCATTATTCCATCTGTCCATCCATCCATCCATTCTCCTGCCATCCATCCATCACCCATTATTTGTCTTTGATGCTGTTAATTTTATGATGTCCATTCATTCATTTATCCATCCATTACCCACCCATCTATCAATCTTTCCATCATTCCATCCATCCATTCTTCTTTCATCCATCCATCTATTACCCACCCATCTATCAACCCTTCCATTCTGCCATCCATCCATCCATTCTTCTTTCATCCATCCATATATTACCCACCCATCTATCAACGCTTCCATTCTTCCATATACCCATCCACCCATCCATCTATCCATCCATCCATCCATCCATCCTAACCAGAACCAGCTTAACAGGCTCCCTTAAACGTCATTTGTATTGATCCCTTCCTAAATGACTCAGCCTCCCACCTCCTCACTGACGGTGAGTTCAGGCACATTTTGGATGAAACTCATTGTCCATCATGCTGTTGTACCTCCAGTCTGCTACCATGAACAATCAGAAGTCCCAGCAGGTCTCCTGCTCCCACAGCTGTGTTATGATAGCAGTTGAAGGTAAGACCATCTTCTGAGACTTCATGGTATCCATTACTGGCAAAACCCAAAGTTCAACCTTCAGACTCCAATACTGGCAGCTGTGGGTGGTTTTAGGTGTACATAAAACACAAAGTTTGCTCGTGAAAGAGAAATACTCCATGTGGTCACCTGAAAGAATCATGTTGAGACCTCTGCTGTTTTCCTAAAGGTTTATTCTTTCAACAGAGGACTTCCCATGCATTTCTTCACTTGAGGCAACACTGCATCCCCAACTATGAGCTGTTAATCCATTTTTTCCAGCCAAGAACCATCAATCAATAAACCAAACCTCGCACAGCAATATGATATATCCAGGGAGGGAGGAAAAATAGCTGATATTGGGAGAAACCTTTCCAAGGAGCTACATCTTGTTAGTGAACATTAACCTGATTATCTGTATCATGTTGCATGCTGCATGATTAGAGTTGTGCCAGAGGTCCTTCACTTAGCATGGTTTTAACATCTGTCAATTCATGAGCAAACATTCAGCAGGCGTTTATCTTTTTCTAAACACGAGCTTTGTGGATATAGATTATATGAAGTTTTGTGAATATTATACAGTAGGTCTGCCCTTAAAAAGAACAGCGACGAAGATATAAGAAATAGAATAAAACAGCAGCAACTGTGCAGTTAAAAGCAAGGCAGACAACCAGCTGCTCCACCTGCAAAGATTTAACAGAAAACACCTGGCAGCCTCTGTAAGAAACCAAAGCAGAGAACCATCAGGAGCACCTAAAGTAAGACAAACTGAGAGAATCGCCAACAGCACCAGCAGCAAGTATATGAAAACAGCTGCAGCTGCTGTTGATTCAACCTGCAGAACAACACGGCTGTTGTGTAAATTTGTGTTAGTGGTTTAAAACGCTTCTATTCTCTTGTATGGAAAAGATGCAGGAGGGTTCACAGAAGAGGAAAAACTTTTCAAAGATTTATTTTAAACTTTGGTTTATGGTCTTTATACATACCATTACGGTGAAACTGAAAAGTGAATTAAAGGTTTTTTTTTTTTTAATGTTTTTTAATATACTGGCAGCATAATTCACCAATGAGAAGACAGAGTTGGACTCGGAGGTAAAGCAACAGAGTCAGAGCAGATCTGGAAGACAAGTCATGGCAGAAACCTGCACATAATGTACCCAAACATCTCACTCTTTTAATAAAAGATGATTTTGGCTGAAATAAACAAGATACAGATATGCAAAATCAGCTGATTGGCCTGGCTCTGCGGCTTACGTTGATTGTTTTTCTCTCCTCTTTCTCCTTTGCTTTCCTGCATGCATGGCCCTTCAGTGTCCTGTACCTGCAGCTCTGCCATGTACAACTCTGTGTTCAGACATGTTCCTTCACACACTCATGCTGCTGAATAGCTGGGAGTTGATTATGTGTTAAAAAGGTGTGTGTGACTGTGCTGCTTGTCATGCAGGGAACATTCCTTTAAAAACTAAACAACATAAGAGTTCAGATTATTGTTGCTGGAATATTCTGCAATTATGCTTTTTTATTGATTCTTTGCTGATTAATATTTTTTAAATTTGAATTAATTTGTGTGATTATGTAAAAATACACCTTTTTTTGCTAACTCCTTGGAAGAAGCCATTTTTACACAATGACATCACTCTTCTTAAAAAAGTCTTTGTACTCTCTGTGACCTATGTCCTACCTACACTCTCCCCTCCCGTTGTGTTCCTCCTCCTCTTTCTCCTCCTCCCTCTCATTCTTCTTAATCGAGTATGGGATCGCGGCCGTTCCCCTATCGGCCTAATTACCACAGAGAAATGTAAATAACGTTATACAACAGTAACTTTGGGCCCCGTTCTGCTCCACATTCAGAGGCCGAGTAGGGAAGTGAAGCTGGGGAAGAAGTGAATGAGGAAATGCAAATGGAGAGGAGAGGAAGATGAGGGGATTTTTCTTTTTTATCAGTATCTGTGATGATAATACGTCAGCTGGTATTTTTGAACAGAGTGAAGGAAATCTGATGAAAAGAGGGAGAGTAAGGGGTGAAAGGAACAGCGTGCAGTGCTGCTGAGAGCCAGTGTTTTTTAATGAACTGTAACTGGTGAAGATCAGAGGAAGCAGAGACGGCCAGAAACCAGCCAGGTGCATTAAGCAAGCTTTGTTCTCATCTTCCCAGGACAGACGGAGACTGATGGACAGACTGAAATACAGATTGAGATCAGGACAGACAAAGGCAGGAGGTCCACTCAGATCAAGCATGTTTTAAAGAGTTTTAGATCACTTTTATATGTAATTATCATTTTAAGAGTTACAACAAAATGTTGACAGTGAGGCTGAAAAATAACAGTTACAGTTTCAGACCGGGTACCTTGTTGCAGTAAGTACAAGTATTATGCTGTCTTCATGCACTTCTCACATTACTTCAAGGCTGAGAGCGTTCTTTGCTAAGGAGGAATTTTTCAGTAATTCAGTCAGCACGAACTCTTCATTGTAACAAGTTTCATAATCCAGCTGCATTATAACGTCTGCTGCTAAGAAACAACAGTTTAACCTTGGCAACTTTAAATAAAGAAAAAACAAAGTGCATCATTCTAGGTTCAAATTATTCATTGAGACATACAGTGATTAAACAACAAACTGAAGTGAAATTGTTGGGTGTAATAGTAGATGGTGAAATGTCTTGAAACAAACAAATCGATCTAATTGAACGGAAGATGGGCAGAGGTATAGCCATGATTAAACACTGCAAGAAATTTATGCCTAAACATTTAATTAAACAAGTGGTGCAAGCATTGGTTTTGTCCTGTTTGGACTATTGCTCTGTGATTTGGTCGGGTACAACTAAACATAACTTAGCCAGGTTACAGGTAGCACATAATAAAGGCCCGTTCATACCCTACAGTAAATATGGATACGGACGCTTTCATCCGTATCCAGAGGTTGTTTCGTCTGTCAGTATGTCCGTTGTGAGAGAGCTTACGAATCCAGAGTGGTCCGGACAAAGCGGAGCAATACCACCGGAAACTGTGGCGGCAGTATAGAGTCAGAGTTGGCAGTTTACCCATTCATGAAAATCGAAGAAGAAGAGTAGGAAATCAGGCATTTTAAAATTTTTTACATTTTTAAATTACTCTAACAACTTTTAAGTGGTCGGACATGCTGCGTACACGTATCTTTTTTCTGCCTTTTCTGAAGTAGACGCAGCAAAACGACCTCTGCCGACGCCATGTTTGCGATGGTCGATGACGGTAAATTTCAATGCAACACTGCCCCCTAGAGGGTGTATGGGCAACATTCATAACAACACTGAAACTGGACGGAAGTATGTAGGTCAGTAACGAAGACATTTGGTACGAATGAGCCAATTTCGTCCGTAGGTTTGAAGCAGGCTTTAGGCTGCTCGCCTAGTTCTTCAGTGTCCTTATCAACAACTATTGGTTTTCTTTTTCTACCTTGAGCACATGTGTTTGTGTGCGAGGTATGAGCTTGTACATTTGCCGCTAATGGGGATCTAATAAACAAACAAGCAGTTTAACCCTCTTAGATAGATGGAAAAGGAGAAAAACAAACAGCATCCATCTATCACCTACCCATTTATCCGTCCTCCCAACCTTCTATAATCAAACCATCCATTGATTTTGTTATGCCCAGCTTGTTATAGAGCATAGCAAAGAAGGGAGGACAACAGTGACTGTTCTTAAATAATAAAATAATTTATTAAAGTGCTCCTTAAAAGAACAAGTCAGCTGTCAGCAATGTAGTGAGGGTGTTGGGTGCTGTGGGTGCGTGTGCTAAACTATATTATGTGTAAAAGAGAACCAAGACTAGATTAAACGCAACACAACCAAGCCAAACCAAACTATGACCAAGACGGGAGAGAGAGAGAGAGAAGAGAGGCCATATTGGATTCTCCATGCTTAAAAGCATGGCTCCTAGCAGGTGAAGCCAATCCTCATAACGAGGTGAGAGGGGCAAGCCCTCCAGGAGGATCTGAAACCAGGAAGCAAAAGGCAGGAGCGGGAAATCATAACCAAGGCCGTCACAATCCATCCATCCATCCATCCTCCTCTTCTCCTGCTGTGCAGCTAACACGTCTTCAGTCCATCTCAACATGCAAAGGGAACAGACGGAAAGTTTATTTGTACAGCCCATTTCATGTGTGCAACAATTTAAAGTACTTTACATAAAACAGTACAAGCATTACAGCGGGGTCCAGAAAAAAGAAGCGTTAAAAGTAAAAGAATAAAAGAATCATTTGAAACTTAAAAACAAAGAGAGCGTAGAAAATGGTTGTGCAGATTCTGACTTTACAGTATGTAAATGTAGCTGAGAGCAGGTGGGTCTTTAACCTGGATGTGAATAAACTGCTGATCTGAGGTTTTCTGGGAGTTTGTTTGGTTCTGACTCTTGGAACTGATAAAAGACTGGATCCAGATGACCCAGGAGTGTGGTGGGTTCATCCTGGGTCAGGAGGTCACTGATGTATTTTGTTACTAAACCATTTAGAGCTTCACAGACCAGCAGCACGACTTTAAAGTCTATCCTCTGACTGACAGGCAGCCAGTGTAAAGACCTAAGAACTGGACTGATGCGATCTAGTTTTCTGGTCTTAGTGAGAACTTGGGCAGCAGAGTTCTGGATAAGCTGCAGCTGTTTACCTGAAATACACAGTACACAGAAACATGTGTACGAATGATCAGTTTCTGCAGAGCGCTTCTGTTGCTTGGAGATGTAAAAACCTTTGCACACATCCATAAGCTGTCTCTTTCTGCTATTTAAAATCACGCCAACATCCACCCTCCAGGCTACAGTTGATCAGACATTCTTGGAAATCTGTTTCAAGTCGAAACACTGACTTACCAAAAAAAAAAAAAATTCCAACGGACCAATGAGAATCAGGTGTTATCCTTTGTTTATACTTGAAGGTGTTGTAAGAAGATATTCTGCTGGAGAACCAGCAGCGCCCAGAGCACACTGCTAACTTCTGTCAGACATCATTTAAAACTACAGCCAGGGTGTTTTCAGTGCTAGAAAACAATAGAAACATGAGTGTATCGCACACAGACTTTCACGCACACACACGCACGTTTAAGGTAGACTTAGTTCTCTCGGCCAAACATGTGTCAGCCCTGATTCATGGAGCGCGGTTTCTTTCATGACCGCGGTCATTAGCAGAGATGTGTTTGCTGCTTTTGGGTTGCAGGTCGAGCGTACAAAAACAGTTGTGTAATTTCAGACTTGAAAGGACCTTTCTCAGCATTATGTGTTCGCTAGACCCTGAACTTTTCTCAGAGGTTTACTGACATAACCTCCATAGAGGTGGGATGTCAAAGAACATTTCTAGAACTACCTGGTGGTGTAATCTGGGTTGTTTTGACAAATGTGATGAGACATTATTTACTTAACCAGCATACTTTTTTTCTAAAAAGATAATCCCTTTTATACTTAAGCGCTCACTTTATTTAGTCCCCTTGTTCAATTATTTGTTACGGTAACATTTATCTAATCAGCCAATCACATTGCAGCAGCTCAACACATCCAGTCATGTAGATGTGGTGAAGATGACTGGCTGAAGTTCAAACCGAGCATCAGAATGAGGCATAAAAAGGATTTAAGTGACGTTGAACGTGGCATGGTTGTTGGTCTGAGTGTTTACTGGGATTTTCACACACAACCATCCCTAGAGTTTACAGACAATAGGGGATTTTCACGCTTTCCGGAACTTTCCAGAATCTAGGCATTTCCTCTTCCGGGCCATTTTAACAATAGCCGTCCCTGCTCTGTTACACTTTGTAAATCGGATAAACACCAACCATACTTAAGTTTTCATTGATTCCCGACTGAAGTGATGCTAAGGAGGAAATGGATCAACGCGATCAATTTGCCGCGGTGAAGGGCCGAACTGAATAATAAAACAACGCAGCACGTTTGTTTGTAGCCGGCAGGCTACACAGCTGGTGTTAGCAGCAGGCTAGCGTTAGCCAGCTTGATGACGTGCTTAACATTTTGCGGCTGAAAACACACAAGCATCTGAAAGCATCTCCTCTCTTGGCAGTCCCCAGTTGTTCCACTGGAAACGGGGGGTACAGACCCGATTTTCAGTTATTTGTGTGTTTTAAGACGCACAAAGTTAGGCATGTCAGTTAACGCGAGCCTGCTAACGCTAGCTGTGTAGTCTGCATCATTGAAGTGCCGGTGTTGTGCTGCACCGGCTACAAACAAACGTGCTACGTTGTTTTATTATAAAGTTCGGCCCTTCTCTCTGGCGAATCGCTTTGATCCACTTCTTCCTTGGTATCACTTCAGTCTGGAATCCATGAAATTTTAAGTAGGGTTGGCGTTTATTCAATTTACAAAGTGGAACAGAGCAGGGACATTGAACTGGCCCGGAAGTGGACCGGCTAAGTGTTTCAAGTTCCGGAAACCGGAACACGGAAGCGTGATAATCCCCTATGGTCTGAAGAAGAGAAAATATCCAGTGAGCAGCAGTTGTCTGGACCAGAATGAGCACAGGAGAATGGGCAGACTGGTTGGAGATGATAGAAAGGCAACAGGAAGTAAAATAATAACTGGTTCCAACCAAAGTATCCAGAACAGCATCTCTGAACATACAACACGTTCAACCTTGAAGCAGATGGGCTACAGCAGCAGAAGACCACACCGGGCGCCACTCCTGTTAGCTAAGAACAGGAAACTGAGGCTATAATTCACACAGACTCACCAAAACTGGACAATACAAGATGGAGAAACATTGCTGGTCTGATGAGTCTCCATTTCAGCGCCACATTCAGATGCTAGACTGAGAATTAACTGGAAACATCATGAAAGCATGGATCCATCCTGCCTTGGATCAAGGCTTCAGGCTGCTGCTGGTGTAATGGTGTGGGGGAACTTTCTTGGCCCACTATGGGCCCCATTGTACCAACATGGCGGTTTAACCACCACAGCCTACCTGAGTATTGTTGCTGTCACTACATGTTACTCATCCGGCCTTTAAAGGTGCAGTGTTTAACAAAATCAAAGGTCAATGGCAGAAAGAATGTTATTTGTAATTCAAAACTGTTTCTATCGATATGTTGCACTAGAATAGCTGTTATATGTTTGTTTTTATATCCTCTTGCTGCGGTCTACATACATGGAGGCTGACATATTTATGCCACCATTTATACTACAGTGCCTCTGAGTGGAAAAATGTGTGTGAAGTGGGAACCCTCTGAACTTTAAAGTGCTGTACCAAGCTTTGTATAAGTAAGGGATAATGTATGGAACGTAGATGGAGGTCATTGTCGGGAAATGCATTCACCCTGTCGGTCCGTATCTCCCGATAATGACCTGCGTTCCATACATTATCCTGCTTATTATACGACCACTTGCAAAAAATCTAATTTAAACTAAAGTCTTCTATTTTTGTGAGGGCCAAATAACTTTCTGATGTTTTACGCTAAGAATGAAATAGTTCCCCACAGTCGGGGCATTTGTTGCTAAGCAACATTTGTTAGTTGAGTAATGGCGGCTGGGATTTGGGCTAGCACCGGCGATTTCTGTATGTTGAACTGGACGTTTCTTCTTCTGCTGTTAGCCGTACGCCTCTTGCAACTGGTCTTCTCATGGTCTTCATTTTGGCTTTTTTGTTATGGAGAGGGTGAATCCTTAAACTCAGGCCAGAGTTGTTTCTCTGTTTGCAGTGATGGTTCAGCGTCAGCATTGACTTATACATGATAATATTGATCAGACACATGCTCAAGACAAGTTCTTTATGTCATTTCCTGTCAATGATCCAGTGGGATTGACAGATTTGTAAGTCTCCATCTAACAGGAACAGGACAATTTTGATCCAATCCACCAAAGTTTTGAAATACCCAGATATCAATCTGAGATCCAAGGACCTGAATTCAGAGATTTGGAAATCCAGATCATTTTGATCTGGATTCAAAGTTTTGAAATACTGGGCCCTGATGTTCTTCACAGCGGTCATTATACAAAAAATAATGGCTGCTGAAACATTGGGAAAACCCATTCAAGTCAACAGATCATTCTACTGCATTCTAAATAGCTGTATAATAATAGGAGTTGGAGCACTGTGTGGAATAAGTAGCTAATCATAGTACATTCATACTGTAGCTACAACTGAGACCACTGGATCCACTCACTGATGAAAACATCTTCATGTCTGGGAGAATTCTGGCCACTGATGGCAACACTGATTACAACAGTGCTTGGCATATGAAGTCCTTTATATACCGATCTTTACCACTAGATGGCAGTAATTATTGCATGCTGTACCTTTAAGATTATAATAAAGCTGCATTTATGGAGTCAGATAGACTCATATTTTTGCTTTAAATTGGTATTTCCTAAAACATAAAGCAATGCATTAATTCAACAACGAGATGTTTTCAGGAAGTCCCTCTTGGTGTGTTTGTTTTTCATTTGATATGGACTACTCAGGATGAGTACACTTAATTTAATTGAAGGTTTTTTAATGACAAACATGCTCAATGCAGTTTCAGGGCCACACACTCACATAACACACTCTTATCCAATTACTATCATTTCCCACTGCCATTGGAAAGAAGATTAAGAAAAGAAAGAAAAGTCTTTTAAAGGTAAAGTCCACATAATCAGGTACAGTAACAGCAGACAATTCAGTATGATAAGATGTAAATATTCTCTCGTTAGTGTTTAAGGTTTCTGTAATTAGACGGTGTGAAGAAGTGAAATAAACCCTGAGCAAACTCCAGGTTCTGCTGGATGAAATCACTCAGTGCGTCTCTGTGTGGTAATGGCCAGCTGCCAAACGGTAATGGCTCATAATGTTCCGAGGAAAATAGGGCAGCAATTCACTTTTTTGTTTTTGTACACGGACAAAAGTTCAACCGCCTTGTTGTTTTTTTGTTCCCTGTTTTGACTGATGATGATGAGCGTTGCATTGTAGCTCCGTGAAGCGTGGCCATATTTTCAGGTGAGGAAAAGCAGGCCGTGACTTTTAGAAGCAGAAGCTGATACAAACATGTTCTCAGAGACATTGCTTTACTGCACAGCTGTTATCTAACCTTTACTTAATGAGATAATTCTTATATTTTTAACCCTTTAACTCCTTAAGTTAGTTAGTGAGGAACAACTCCACAATTTAAAGGCTAAACTGTAGATAAGAGTCCAGTTCTGTTAAACAGTCTTCTGTCCTTCTCAGCCCAGATTTACAGTTTTCCTTCCATCTGATTAGAATTAGATTGAAATTATGAACAACTGTGTAAACTGTGACACAGAAGTTATTCATTATTGTAATTGATGTATGAAGTAGTGACTACAATTACATTAATTCATGGCTCAGATGCTGGTTTTTAGTCTCTTTCTTTCCCCTTTCTTTTTAGTCTCTTTAATTTCAGATGATTGTCTGGTTTTAAAATGAAGAATTGATTAAAGCAAAACAGCAGCTGGGAAAGACTGGAAGTAGGTGCAGGCTGACTCGTCTTAATAAGCTGTCTTTAAGTCCAAGTTTCTGACAAAACAAATAATAAATATGTGACTAAGAGTTGTTGGAAACTTGACTGTATTAGGGATGTTCGATATTAACTATTTTACCGATATACCGATATTGTCCAACTTTTTATTTCTGATGTATGATATAAACTGATACCGCTCTATGCAGACAGCTGTGAGGTTGTATTTCTCATATTTTGAGAGATGTAACTATAATCTGCTCCGTTAACAAAGATTCCAAAAGGCCAGAGTTCATTTTGGACATCTGGCTGCCAGATATCAGTTACTAGCAGGTATTAGCCAACATGTGGCTAATTTCTGACAACTAGTTAACTTAACCAACAACTTAAAACCAGACATATTATAAGCAGCTTCAAAGTAAGTCAGTCTGTAGCAGCAGCAGCTGCACCGTAGTCACATGACTCTGAAAGGAATGCTGGGATATGAAGTTCTTCCACAATAACAGGGACTTTTCTACTTGCTGGAGTGGTGCTAATGGAACAAGATATTTACAAGATTTCATAATCGAACAATGAGATCTTGGGAAATTTTGTTTGTGAAAATAACAGATACCGGGTGTACCCCGCCTCTCGCCTCTCGCCTGATAATAGCTGGGATAGGCTCCAGCAACCCCCGCGACCCTGAACTGGATAAGCGGTACAGAAAATGACTGACTGACTGACTGAAAATAACAGATACCGATATTTTCGGATATCACATATTAATGCCAATATCAGCCAATAATATCCGACATCTCGAGTATTTATACGCACTTTGCTGTTTTTAAGAGAAAAGGATGCAGAGATATGGATTTTTTTTTTTAGCATATCCAGCATGTTTGGGCCTATTTGAATCTTGTACTTTCTTTTTTCTTTTGTTTTTTAGCTCTAATTTGGGTGCAATAGTTGAGCTGTAGAAGTTCCCCAGAACAGTTATTTATCCATTTATCACTAAATATGTAATGGCTTTTCTCTGTTATTCTTGGGGTAAACGATCATGGGAGTGTATTTAATGTGTACGTAAATATTACTCAACTTTAAAATGACTCCTTGTTTTAGCCAAATTTTAAAAGAAAAAAACGTATCTAAATGTATCTAAGTAATACTAATATATTATTTACATTACACTTAAACTTAGAAAAATACAGTAGATAATGCATAGATCATACATAGGCTAGATAAACTGAACCGTGTGATGGATTGGTGACCTGTACTCTTCCTCAACCCTGCAGGCTCCAGCCTCCCATGACCCCACTTTGGAATAAACGGTGTAAAAGATGAATAAGTGAATTAAATAAAATCTTTATTCATGCACATTTTTAATAATTATTATTTTTCAGAAGCTGGTTTTACTTTTTCTTTCGCATGTGATTTAAAAACCTTCAAATGTATTTGTCTGCCATACAAATCTTCTTTTCATATATACTGTGAAATAATGAAATAAATATTAGCTTCACATGGTTAAAACTGCTTTTCAGTCACAATGTCTAACAACAGAAACAGAAGAGTGCAGCTGAGAGCAGCTTTATTGGAAATGTGGCTTCTGTCGTCTCCTTTAGCGCCATCTGAAGGACAAATTGGGTCGTCTGAAGTGTCTTTACTGCACGGCTGCCCAAGTCGAGTCCTGAAGAGCTACTATCCTGCACATTTCGGTTGCATCCAACTCTTCTTCTCCAGCACACCTGGAACAAATGAATAGCTGGTTACCAGGCCTCTGCAGAGCTGAATGAGGGAATTAGCCATTTGATTCAGGTGAGTTCTAAACATTGCAGGATAGTGGCTCTCAAGGACCGGACTTGGGCACCCCTGCTTTGTAGTTTTTAGAAAAGATGCAAAAATCTGGATTTTTATGAGTGCGTCCAGCATCTCTGGACCTTTAGTCTGGGTACATTAGTACAGTTTGGAAATCTTTGACTCGAAGGATTTCGGTCAGATTATCACATTATCATGTATTTTAAGTTTTAGTCTGAACTAACACAATCATTTTTTTCTCTTCTGTGAATATGCTGACTGACTTTTCAGAAGTGCTTCTCGTACCAGGGAAAAAAGGAAAAAGGGCATCATTTTTGTGTTATTTTTTTTTAAGCGATTCTGTTCTTGCTGGCCTTGAATCCCAGCCTGTAAAATAAAAAAAAAAAAAAAGAAACGAAAGTGCTCAGAATATGAATAGATGTTTTCCTCGCTGGCTTCCAGAGCTGCTGATATGCCGAGCATGTAACTGATGTCTGTGTAGTTTGCAACTGTTGCAGCAGGAAAATACAAGTATCGGATTTACACTCTGCATCGCTGGATACTCGATCTTAAATGACTCGGATCGTTTATCAGAGACGAAAATCTTGATCGAGACATCCGCAGTCATTACAATTTGAATGCTTCCCATGTCTTTGTGAATGTTCAGATTTAGAATTAAAGTTCCAGCCCTCTTAACGCATCCGGTTGGAAGATGTTTACAGCTCGATGTGGGTTAACAGATGCGTTTAAAAACCTGAGTTCGTCTGCAAAAGATACAACTGCATGGTCTTTATTTTGCTTTTTGCTTTTACAGATTCCTTGCATGTGTAATCATGCAGACTTATATAAGGTGCAAGTTCAGACTTGGCCCACATACATTACAGCAGGGTGGCACTGAGAGGGCACCACACACACGCAAACCATAGAGACACACACACAATAGTCAGATAACCATCGAAACGTTATTGTCTGCGTCGGGTTGCAGATCATCTGGCCGTGTGCCTATATAACATCAAATGACTGCGTGTGTGTGTGTGTGTGTGTGTGTGTGTGTGTGTGTGAGCAGTGGGAAGCCAGTATCTGTACATTGTAATTACAGTCAGGAAATGTTTATTCATGTTTGATTGGGTGGGACCAGCCGGGACTCTGGGTACATTTAAACAAACTATTTCGACATCCTGTTTAAAGTCGCTTTCAGGATGAGCGGAGGGAGGGGAAAAATCCGTCTGACTCGGACCATTGGCCAGTTACATAATACGTAATCTTGAGGCCCCTTAAAACTGATACGAGAGGAAAGAAAAGAGTCTGAGGTCAGCTTTCAGAAATAGGCAGAAGAATGCGGTGAAATCAGATCTGATGAGTCAGAACCTGCAAACGTCTCAAACTATTTCTGCAGATTCATGACTGTGCACGCGTGTCGATGCTGACTCAGTTTCTTCACTAAAAAGTGATTTAGAGCAGTTGTTGACTTTATATAAACAATTTGTTTTCAGTTAACATATAAAATAGGTGTTTGTTGGGTTCAATCGTTATTTAAATGTTATTTTAATGTGACTTTGTCTCACATTATCGGGATATAATATACAGTATATGTGTTGCATGAAGACAATTCATTTAAGTACCGTGAACAACAAAGTAAGATTAACTTGTTTCTCTTTAATAAAGTAATATATTACAATTATGTGGAACCAGCTGACGAAAAAAAAAAAAAGTAAGACCACAATTCATTTCTTTAAATGTTCATCACATTAACGGTTAGTCAAGCCAGATAATTTCAACTGAATTAATTATTTTTAATCTCAGCTTGTCTCCTAATTTTATTTCTATTTCATGTTTTGTTTTGTTTTTTTGTTTGTTTTTTGCTTCCTCTTATTTATCTGCTTATTTCAGCAATTTATTTCCTTGTGAAGGCAAGGAAGATTTATATGGAATTCAACCTGAAATAAATACCATGTTTTATTGAAATAAAATAAGATAAAATAGAATAAAATAGATGAAAAGTTTATTACTTAAAAGGTATATGAATATCTGATAAAACTGAAAATGTACCAAAGTTATTTATATTTTGTATTTTCAAATTATTTAAAAAATGTTTTATGAGATTTAAAAATCTGCTTTACAAATCTTTGAATATCTAAAGTGAAAGAATAAATATTATTTCAACATCATTAATCTTTTTGAGCATTTAATTTTCAAAGCTAAATATTTATCCTTTTCTTTTCTTTTCTAACTCGTTTCTAGCAAATGCCTGATAAGATGCACCAAACAGACCAGAGCCTTGTAGATGAATATATATTCGTCCCCATTAAGTTTAATTTTGTTTTCTGGGAAAGATTTGTTTTTCAAGAAAATAATTTTCACCAGTCTTTTGTATGTCACGCTTCCCTGTTTGTCATTAGTTGTCATTAAAAGAGGACCCAAACACAGACAGCAGGGAGGGAACAGTTAAATATGAAGCTAAAGATACATTATTGAGACTTGTGGGGCAAAAAAAAAAATCCAAATAAATACACAACATACAAACAAACGGCGAGGCATAGACAAACAAACAGAAACCAAGCTGTGATAAACGAGGAACAAAATCTGGCAAAGAACAAAGGAAACCAGGCAGTACAGTCGTCCTCAAAATTATTCATCGTCTGCCATTAAATAAAAATCACATTGATTTTGAACTGTGGTTTACCAAAAATAATAAAAGCAAACATAACACAAAACAAATAAACAAGCATAATGGGGCTCCTGAACTAATATTTTGCTGAACAACCCTTTGAGGCAATCACTGCAATCAGATGTTTTGTCTAATGTTCAAAAAGACTTGTACACCTGTTGACAGGTGTTTTGGTCCACTGTGCTAATTTGTTGTTTTTTTCACAATCAACATTTTATTTTACTACATTATGAATGAATGAGTTTCTTGTTTTTTGAATTACTATTGCGAATTTAGACCCACAGCGTAACTTTTCGACCTTAAATTTCTGCGTTTCTGACTTGTTTTGATGGCACACCAACATTTTCTATACAAATTACTCAAGTCATCACCGCCCAGGCTGAGAATTTTGCACAATGCAACTTTTCCATCTGGGATCCGAAGTATTAGTTTCGTATCACGTCACGTGCTAGCAAACGGTGAACACACCGGGTGTTTTGGACATGCGTCATGGCGGATTCGGGAAAGAAACGCAAAAAAAAAAAATTTCAGGAAGAGAGGAAAAGACAGAGAGGAAGGGACAGAACAAGAGATAAGACAAGAGTCAAGATAAGACTCAAGATGGCGTAGAGGAAAAGCTGTTTGAAAATAAAACAGAAATCTAGAAAAGCACATGGAAATCCAAATGACAGGGAAAACGGAGAAACAGAAACAGAAAAGAAACCCACACACTGGTGATGGTGCCACTGGAACACACTGGTCTCACCATAAAGAGGACACCAGCTCACAGGCATCGTGTGCATGGCAGCAGCGGTGCTGAACTACAGATACAAACACACCGCAGCATTTCTTTCCATGCACACAGCTGCAGGTGAACAGTTAGAAGTGACAGACAGAGTGAAAACTCTCCAAACTAACCCCATCAGGCCAGTCCAAGGTAAATCAGCTGATCTATAGCTTAGTAAGTAGAATAAATAATGAATAAATAATAATAATAAATATAAATAATAATAATAATGATGATAATAAATAAATAGAATGGCTTATTTATATGATCTGATTTTACGAGTGAGTCACAATGACTCATCAGAGAACAGAAACCTGAGTTGCTTCTTCTAAATTTGGGGAAATTGTTGTTCCTCCTGCAGTTTGATGCATTCAAAGAAAAGTTGGTGGCTTTTTATGACTTTGTTGTTTAGCACGACAAAGGGTGAATTCCAATTCCCCCCTTAGCCCAAGTCTTTGGCCCTAACCCTTCGTTTTGCGTGTTCATGTGAAGGGGTAGTGATGTCCCAATTCTGGTTCAGACCCGAGGGCGAGTGGTAGGGCTATCTGGCCCTCTAATCTGAGATTTTCCAGGGGCACACTAGAAAACGAGTGGTATGTGATATTACCACAATTCCATGCAAAATATAGGCAAAAGGGCGAGGAATTCGTCAGCAGCAGCCAGAGAAACGTATAAATGTGAGTATTTTTTGTAAATAAAATATGAAAATCGCTATTTAAGGTCGCTGTAATGTATTAAAGGGCTTTGAGGCGAGATTAAGAAACGAAACTCGCGACTGCGACGACTGGAGCTTCAGGTAACTGCAGACACGAGCCAAGCCGTCACGGGAGCGTGCACAAACTGAAGCTATAATGTTGTTTACTAACCTATTTCTTCGTAGTTACGCGTTTTAGTGTCTTTCAGTTGATCTCGATCGTTTGCTAATGGCAGAAGAATCCATAACTATCGCTTACAGTGTTTGAATTTACCGCGACCATCTTTTTCCTGCATCAAAACTGCGGATGTAGCGTCATTTGACGTCACGTCCGCAGGGCAGCGCGGGAAATTCGGCCACCGAATTGCAGCACATTTTGCAGCACACAGCCTGTTCAAGGCAACGGAGAGAAACATGGGTGGAAACGTTCTTTTTGGTGTTTAGTGCTTCATCACCCATTACTAACCCTTTAAAGACAGTTTTATTAGAAATGTGAACTAGTTTTGTAACATTACAGTACGTGCAACTGATCATGTCTGACAAGTACAACGGCAAGTTTGGGTCGAAGGCGTCCTCTTTTCCTTTCATTTTTACAGCCAAAAGCCAAAGAAATAATCCAGTCTCCCAGGAAAGGGAGATTGTTGTTGTTGCATGCGGCTTTTTTCTTTTAAAACAAAACTTTATTGCCAATTTAATGCTGCAGACGGCATTGTTTTTTTTTTTTTTTTTTTTTTTAAAGGATTTTTTTTGGGGCACTAGTGGCCTTTATATGACAGTATTTAGTGACAGGAAAGGGGCAGAGAGAGTGGGGAGTGACATGCAGCAAAGGGACCTGGACCGGGAATTGAACCGGGGCCGACTGCGCTGAGGAACTGTAGCCTCTGTTCATGGGGCGGCTGCTCAACCAACTGAGCTAATCTCCGCCCCGCTGCAGACGGCATTGTGAACTGTTCTGGAAACAGCCGTGATGTCGGTTTACTGCGCCACGGACGACTATTGTTGACGCATGAAGATTTCGAAGTGTTGTCCCATTTCTTAGGGGAATGATTCATTCCCTAACACTTGAAACGGAGTTTCAACACTTGAAACAGCGTTTCAAGTGTTAGGGCCAAGAGGAAGGGCTAGGGGTAGGGATGAAAAGAGGAATTGGAATTGGACAAAAGTATCTGATCAAAGATGTTGAGATCCTGGAACTAGATCTGGACACTACTGTATTCTGTTCCACCCAAGTCCTGCAACAACCTGAAATCAGGTTTTCAGAGGCAGAACTTCACATTTCTTTGCCCTGCGTCTGTTGGGTTTCATCTGACACATCTGATGTGTTATTTGTACAGAAATTTGGACTCTTCCTTTGTTTACGTTGACTTTTAATTTGTTTGTTGGTGTTAATGCACATTAAAAACTCCTAGGTCAAAAATAACCTATTATAACCCATTATGGGTTATATGTGGTCGTTAAGATATTAGATTTGTGCTGGGTTAAAAATGGACTAACTAATTTCTGGGTTACTTCAACCCAGGAAATTGGCTTATTTTTTGACCAAACTTTCAGATTGAATATTTGACCCAGACTTTGGGTTATATTGACTACAATGTTGGGTTATTTTAACCCAGAAGTTGGGTCATCAACCCAACAACTCAATTGTCTGGGTTTGAATAAACCAGAAATTAGTTGGTCCCTTTTTAACCCAGCAGTTTGAAACGGGAGTTTGTGTGTGTGTGTGTGTGTGTGTGTGTTTTGCCTCAGAAATTAGCGGGATTGCAGCTTGTGTTTTCTGTATATCCACACTTTAATTTTCAGTAGAGTTGTCCAATATTATTGGCCAATATAGACATTAAAATGTGATATTGGAAAATATTGGTATCGTTTTTTTATCATACCGATATTTCTACTAACAAAATCTTGCAATATTTTGTAACGGAACAGAATCTTGTTTATTAGTAGCAGTCCAGCATGTAAAAAGTCCCTGTTATTGTGGAAGAACTTCATATCCCAGCATTCCTTTTAGAGTCATGTGACTACGGTGCAGCTGCTGCTGCTACAGACTGACTTGCTTCGAAGCTGCTTATAATATATCTGGTTTTAAGTTGTTGGTTAAGTTACCAAGTTGTCAGAAACATTAGAATTAGCCACATGTTGGCTAATACCTGCTAGTATCTGATATCTGGCAGCCAGATGTCCAAAATGAACTCCTCTGGCTGAGTTAAGGATATTTTGGGATATTTGCTCTCGGAGCAGAAAAAAGTTGTATTTTTCAAATATGAAAGATACAGCATCAGAGTTGAAAAGGAGGTCTGAGGCACTAAGGACTAAAGTTGTTAAGAAGCCTTTATTGAAACATGGTTAATGTGGGAAAAAAATTGACAACCTCAGTTGTCTGCATAAATCGATATCGGTTGATATCGGAAATCAAGAGTTGGACAATATCAGTATATCTGATATCGGTAAGAAAATCCAATATTGAACATCCCTAATTGTCAGTGTTTTCACAGTGACTGCAGAGGTAGATGTCTGATTACAAGCTGAGATGTGTTTCATGAACACATTTGTGAATGCAGAAACAGAGAATATGTCGTCATTGCAGTTTCTAGTTACAGTCGTGCTCAAGATTATTGACACCCTCCAATTAAAGAATAGGCTAAATTCTCAATAATAATTCAAATAACAAGAAACCAAAGAAACTAATAATATATAAAAATTGTCACAATTATAATTTAGATTATTATAAATAAATATTGCTTTTGAATTGTGGTAGGAAATAATAATTAAAAACAAAAACAAAAAAAACCCAAAACTGGTTCAGACACTTTAGAGCATCTTTCCTGTGAAATGTGGACCAAAACACCTGTCAACAGGTGGAAAAGTCTTTTTGAACATTACAGAAAACCCCTGATTGCAGTGATTGCCTCAAAACGTTGCTAAATAAAAGTCTATCTTCAGAGCCCCGCCATGTTTGTTGGCTTGTCTTATTTTTTATGTGTTAGTTTTTAATATTTCTTTTGAACCACAAATCAAATTCAATGTTATCATTTTCATAGAATTTTAATTTATTATTACTTTTTTCAATTTCAATTTATTTCACTGAAAACTAATTTTTTTCCTTCTTTAATTGGAGGGGGTCAATACTCTTGAGCACAACTGTACAGTAGATCTTAAAAATGTCTTCTAGAAAGAAAGAAAATCTCTCTCCACACGTCCTGTGTCTGTGTGAAGGTATTCAAACTAAAAAAGTGACAAAATATGGAGTCTCACTTCTGTAGATGCTGAACACATCAAGGCTAAAGTACAAATACAAAACCTGTATGCACATGTGTACATTCACAGTATCTCTCACTTCACTGCTTACCCTGAGAGCTCACACACCGACTGACAGACTCTTCCTTGTTTCTTATATATGCTGCTGTTTATATCCACACACACACACACACACCTACACTCCTACACACACACACACACACACACACACACACACACACACTTCTCTCTCACTTATTTCCTATATGAAGAAAGCGAGCTGGAATTCAGGAAGGGGGCTGTTTTCTCCCAGAGGTTTTTTAGTACCAAGAGAATAGAGTTGAGAGGGCGTGGTATCCAGGAGTCGGTGTTTTCTGAGCGTGTGCAGTAGGAACGGGTCCAGTTGAGAGGGGGAGGGGGGCAATCAGTGTTTGCCACAAAGCTTTGGAAGTTTTATCACAGTAAGGGAAGGTTACATCAACAGCATCTTCCATTTTCAAATGTTGCACAACTTTCTGTTCTGTTCTGTTCTTCAGATAATTAAAGGAAAGAAAAGTTATTTCACCTTGGAATGTTTCAGAGAGGATTGTGTTTTCCCACAAATCAAGATTGCAAGTATGTGCATGAAAAAAAAAACCCAATAAGGTTTAACAGAACACTAATTACAACATAATTTCCTCTCAGTTCTTTGAGCCCAACCAGCGTATTGCTGTTCTCTAAGGAAAATATTCCCTTGCGTGTATGTTCCAGCTGCCGATGTTGAAGCCAACTGGTGCACTGCCTTCATCCTGAACTACACACGAGTGAAATTACTCCTTTCAGACATTTGCATTTTTGCATTTGTATTTATTTGTTTTAAAAAATGCCTCATGGAAAGGTCACAGGAATGAATATAAGCTTAACAAAGTATGGAAATTACTGTTTGGGCTTGTTGTTGTGCGAATTCCTTCTTGGTAATAAATCCTAAACTGTTGGAAAGTCTGCTTATTTCCTATTTGCATGGAGACACATCTGTCAGGAAGATGCATGTGTGGGATGAGCAACACAGCCAGGAGTTGCCAAATCTTCTCTCATTTCCTCATTTGGGCTTAGTTTAGATCTTCAGTATCCTCAGTATTATTAGTTGTAGAAACAAGCTCGTAACTTTGTTTTTGACTTGTTTCATGTGCGGCAACATTTGCTGTGAGTGGATGATGCAGAGTTAATGAAGTCCTTCAGGATTTGGCTCTTTTTTCCTGATTGTTACCGCCTAAAATTCCTGATTTTGCAGCAGCTTTTGTGAAAAATTGCAATAAAGGTTGCTGTGTTTTTAGTGTGTTTTTCTTCTCTTTTTTTCTCCTAAAAGCAGTCGTGTACATCGGGGTCAAAGAAATGCTGATATTTTGTCATTAGAGTTGCAGTAATTGGATAAACTTCAAGGACCTGCAGAATTCATCAGAACTGGCTGAGTTTGCTTTAAAGACACACAACAGAACTTTAAGCAGTTTTCTCAGTGACCGCCCATCGGCAGCTAAACTAGCATCCATCCTGTATCGTACCTGTACTGTGATTCACTCGAGCCAGTAAAAGACAGTCTTATCTTGACTCTCGTTCTGTTGCTTCCTCTCTTTCTTTTCCTGTCTTCCTCCTGTAATGTTTCCTTATGTTTCTTTACCGAATCCGACATGATGTGCGTTCAAAACACCCGCTGTGTTCATGTCTGGTTCTTATCCGTTCGATAGTAAGTGACCCAGTGCTTCAACTAATAGTCGGTTGCAACGTCACAGTCGCATCCTGGATGGGAATCTTACATATTGCAGTTTCTGAGTCCCGTGACGCCTCAGGGCAGTGACGGCTCGAAAATGCACATAATGAATGTTTGTGTGGCATCAAAGCAAGTCAGAAACGCGTATTTTTAAGGTCTAAAAGTTACGTCGTGTGTCTTTAATGGTTGCAAAACCACAAATATCAGGAGGCACTGAAGAAAACATTCTACAAAGCGGTGACAAGTGTGTAGAAAATTCTCAGGAAATTTTATATTACACGCAATAAAACGATGCAGAAATGAGCCAATAAAACCAGTGTTGTATAAAGTACCTAAAAGCCATACTTGAGTAAAAGTACCTTACTGGAAAATTACGAACGTAAAAGTGGAAGTCACCTGCTAGAATATTACTTGAGTAAAAGTAAAAACGTAGCTAGTATTTACTTTGTCACTATACAACACTGACTAAAACTTGAATTGATTGAGGGGCTGTTCATACGAAGGCGATTGCAGGTAAAAATGACAGAATATTTAATCGGAAGTGCCTTTCGTTCACACGGCAACGGCGTTATTCTGGGTTGAAGACACAAAAATCTGAAGATTCATTCCAAAGTGGAATTCCCGAAATTCTGCACGGCCCAAAATGCAAAAATGATGGTGGACCTGCTCACGCCATGCTCACATGGCATGCGCCCAGCGGATCTAAAGTAGATTTTCAGCATGCATGCGGACATGGTGGAGTTCTATCACAGCACCACCTACCGGCCTGCCGTACATATCCAATCGAATTCCACACACTCTTGCGTCCTCGTATGCACGCAGATTTCTTCATGACGATGCCTGTGTAAATGCGGATATGAAAATGAAGACGAGACGCCACTTTTGCGCCTTTTCTTCTAATCGTCGCCGTGTGAAAGTAGCCTGAGTTACAAGGCGAGACGCAGGTACACCTGGGCAGGTCACATATGAAATATTTCCTACATCATCTTTTCTGACCAATGGCTGTAGAATAAAAACTGCTTTCTTCTCGGATCTTTTAATAAACTCACAATTGTGTCTTTATTGGAGCAATTACACAGTTTTTCTTCATGTAATGAAATGAAAAAGCTTCTGTTTATGTGGTAATTCCGTGATGTCATAAACTCAGAGTCGGTGACTCTGTTTCCTCTCTCTCCCTGCAGGACCGCTTGTTCTTCGTGATGGAGTACGTTAACGGAGGCGACCTGATGTTTCAGATCCAACGATCGCGGAAGTTCGACGAGGCGCGGTCTCGTTTCTACGCCGCCGAGGTCACGTCTGCTCTGATGTTCCTGCACCGGCACGGAGTCGTTTACAGGTAACCACGGTCGTCATGGCAACGCCAAGGTCTCCCTCTTCAGGATTTCTGACCTGCCCCCCCCCCCCTCCCTCTGACATACTGTGAAGCTTGAACATGATGCTTATTTGGTTTGGCGCTTCCAGCAGAGATACGCGTCTCCGTTTCAGGACGTATAGCAGAATTCTTGGAAAATGAAAATAAACATCAATGTAGAGAAGTTCTGTGCACTTTATTATTATCCAAAGTCTTGGTAAAGTGCACAGAGCTTCAATAATCTTCCTTCATCTTTTAAAAAGTGCAAACATTTCAGCTCTCACACGGAACAAACGTCATACTGAACAGGAAGCCCTGCTGCTCATTCACTTCTCTCTTTCCTGAACTGATGAGGTGAAGTGTGTGTTCATGCATCTCAGATATGAGTTCTGGTCTCAGTCATGGGAGTTTAGGCTGCAGTCTTCCTGTACTGATGTCTGCTGATTAGGGCTGCCACGATTAGTTGATTAATCCTCTAATCGTCGACTATTAAAATGGTGACTGATTTCATAATCGACTCGTTTATTGTTTTCAAACTTTTTTCCACTGTACCTTCTGCTGCCTTATCTGTCTTTCTGTCTGGTCATCTTTTCTAGGATTGTATATTGACATAAATCAACACACACTACCAGTCAAAAGTTTGACACATTTTTCCATTAGATTTAATGAGAAAGTGTCCAAACTTTTGACTGGGACAGTAAATTTGCTTCAGTTTTCATAAGCTCTGATTAGTCGACTAAATGTCAAAATAATCTGTGACTGATTACCAAAATAATGGTTTGTGGCAGCTCAGCTGCTGATGTCTGGTGTGGTCATGATTATATTTAGGAACTATGTTTTCTGACTTTAACTTATTTGAAAAATCCTTCTCTGATGGAAAAATAAACCAACTAATTTACAGTTTTACTGTACAGAGAAAACTTATAAAAACCGATGGTTTTATTGGAGTAAAGTACAGCAAGAACACCATATTACTGAATAAAAGAGAAACTTTTTGTGGTCGAAACATTAAACTTATGGGGGAATATGCAGACTTTGGTTTCATGTGAGTGAGTGAGGGAAAAACTCAGATATTGGTTAATTATGCAGGAAAAATCCTGCAGACCAATGTTTCCATGACTGCAGCACAATATGTTCAATTTCAATCATGATTATTAAACAATGATCCATCCTAATTTCCCTTAGACTGGACGACGTCACATCAGAATTTGCCAGATGAACCAGATTAGCTTCTAATCCCCATCCCTGGAGCTATCCCAGTGGCCTGAGCCTAATGCTTCCAGTCTGGAAGAAAATTAAATTCTTGAAACTCCTACTTGTGCCAACTAATGCAATTAGCAAGCATCCTCCCAACTGGAGGAAAAATGCCCGGATTGAGACAGCAGCACTTTATCCATCCCAACCTGAAGACCTGTTTTGATGACTTGTTTTGATGGCACAATAACATTTATTATGTAGATCAGTGGTTTTCAAACTGTGGGTTGGGACCCCCATGTGGGTCACATGAAAATTTTAGGGGGTTTCCAATTCATTGTGAAAAAAAAAGAGCCTACATTTAAGAAATAAATTTGGGATTTGGGGGATTTTTTGGGCTATCAGTATTAAAGCAATACAACACCCTAACCCAGAATGTGCCATTTTCATATCATGGGGGTGACCGGCACTCGAAAAAAAAAAAGGTCCATAAAAGTCCACAAAAACTTGTCAATATTCCTCCATACTGCTCGTCCAATGTAATCCAACTGTCCTGAGTGGGTAGCGTCCATAATTTACTTCAAACGACATCATTTAGTATATTTTTATAGCCTAAACAGTCGAACATCGTATTTCCCCGATGCGTAGTTCATGCGAGTTCACAACACTATGGAAGCCGCGGCAGACCAAACCAGAAAGAAAGAAAAAAAAAAAGAAAGAAAAGCGCGCTCTCATCTGGTTTGGTCTGCCGCAGCTTCTGTAGTGTCATGAACTCGCATGGAAAATCCAAATTTATCATTATTCCAGTGAGAGAAGCTGACTTTGTGCATGTGGGTGTCTTGTCACACCATTGAACTGAACCTACATCTTCCCAGAAAACATTCATGCTGCGAGGATGGCCACAGGATCACCCATTAGATATATTCCACAATCAACTACTCAGTCGTCGTGTTGTCGTTGGTTTCTTGCTTAGTTACCACAATCTTCATGAATAAAACAAGAAAGCAGCTTTAATTCACCCATAACATAGCAGAAGGACCAGAGAACAATCCCGAACAGCTGAAATAAAGTGATTTCAGCTTTTAACCAAGTCACAGATGCAAACTCTGACAAGATTTGATTCCCAGTAAGAGGTTCCTAAGCCACTCTTCATGGTTTCTTATAAAATCCTTAGTTCACTCTCTGTTTTTCATGAATTCATGAGGAATTCTGAAGTAACCTTGATCAGTTTTGTGATTTGAATGGTTGGATCAGCCAAACGCATCCCAACATCAGGCGTTTTCCATCAGTCGGATCATTCTCTGTAAACCCCAGAGGTGGTTGGGGGTGTAAATCCCTGCAGATCAGCAGTTTGTGAAACCGTCTGTAACCATGTCTGAATGTGTTG